>JAJFDH010000014.1:600000-760405 GCA_028637635.1 Xylariaceae sp. X802 | reverse complement strand
TTTCTGACCTATTTCTGGCCTAGGCATCTCTATCAACCCTGACGGCAGCGAAGACAACGAAATCAGCGTGAAAGGTGTAGATAACGCCGATCTCTCGCCTGAAGACTGGTATCGCGACCCTTCTTCTGGGTTGACTTACAGCATAGAAGAGGCTATAGCTACCCTTGAGGATGTGCAAGGGTTCCTGGATAGAGGCCTTTCTTCGGGACTGCTACCGAATTACAAATCGCTGAAAAATAAGGTCCTTTCCAATATCTGCAGGGTTCGTGGTCTTCCTTGGGGTGGCAACAAGACCCAACTGGCCCGACGCCTAGAGGATGACGACGCCACCAGAATTGCTAGGGAAAGGGATCGTCTACTCGTCGAACGCCACGGTGAAGGTGGTCTTGAAGGGGCCCGTGGTGAAAATGAGGCTATTCCCGCACCCCTGAATAACTACGCAACGCTAACGAAGAAGGAGTTGAAGAAGATGTGTGAGGATCGTGGTCTTCGCCTTAGCGGCAACAAGGCAGACCTACTGCGACGCCTAGAGGATAGCGACGCCACCAAGATTGCTAGTGAAAGGGATCGACCGCGCGTCGAAGACCCTGCTGCTGAAGCTGGCCGTGAAAATGAAGCCGAAAACAACGCCGAATTCGACTCCGATTCCTCTATATATGAAGTTGGCAACGGGGTTAGCCCTACGCTGCCTGCCCTACCTGCCCAACAACACCCTGGAGCCAATTCAGGGGCTTCTGCAACTGAATTTGTATGTGATATTTCCCTCCTTCGTTTCAACCAGCTGCTAACTCTCTACCAGAACAGGCCAACTTACGAAAACGACTCCGAATCCGACTCCGACTCCTGCGAATACGAAGGTGAAAACGAAGGCAACGGGGCTGGCCCTACGCTGCCTGCCCTACCTGCCCAACAACACCCTGGAGCCAATTCAGGGGCTTCTGCTACTGAATTTGTATGTGATATTTCCCTCCTTCGTTTCAACCAGCTGCTAACTCTACCAGAACGGGCCAACTTACGACCCTCTACCAGTAACGGCCTCTTCGCCACACGCAGTGCAATTCGACGATGAAGACGACGATTTATTGCCACCAGACGACCCCCGTTTCTTACTAACTGCCTTGGCCAGGCAACGGCAACGGCAACGGCAACAGCGTAGATAACTGCTATATTGGCTAGCCAAAGGCAACGGCAACAGCAATAGCGTATATAACTGCTATATATATAGCCCTTTGAATTGAATAGGTCTTCCAACTCCGTGAAATAGCCCTACCGGGTAGGTCTTCCAACTCCGTGAAATAGCCCCTTGAAATAGCCTTTTCCAAAGCCGTGAAATAGCCCTATCAACTCCGTGAAATAGCCCTTGAATATAGCCCTTTTTCCAACGCCAAACGCCCTGAAATAGACCTATCACATGACCGTACAACAGCCGCTACGGACCTCCTTCTCCTCCACCAAAAACGACACCCTTTTCTTCACCGTAGGCGAAGGCGAAGGTGGTGGTGGCCCTTCTATCACCGCCGGCGAAGGCGGTGAAGGTGGTGGCCCTTCTATCACCACCGGCGAAGGCAACAGTTGGCCAATAAGGACTGGAGAAGTCCTCAGTGGACCTGAAAAAAGGGGTGAAGGCCGCAGTCGACCTGGCGCCAGCGACCGTGGTGATACTCCTTCTGGCGGCGAACCTGGCGATGTTTCTGCCGGAGGCGGTATCGGCGAAGGCGGCGAAGGCGTAGAGGACTGGAAGTGGTGCCAATATTGTTCTGGCACTTCTGCCGGGTCGACCCGGGCCGCCCCAACCCTCCTGAGGCGCCTATTTCCAAGAGGTCTAGGTGGCAAGGCCCTGTTTGGCGGCGGCGTTGCAGGTGGCAAGGCTGCCAGCGGCCTTGCTGGCGGCCACTGCGGAGAGACCACAGGTGAATTCTGTGGCATATGGGAGGGTCTTCTACGCCCTATAGTGCGTAGAGAGGAAGGAGAGGCGGCTACCGGAGTGGCAGGATAGGCGAAGGCCAACATTGGTGTGGCAGGCCTCGGAGGCGTGCGTGGATTCTCGAAAATCGGTGAGTTCATGATCCTAATCAGCCGGAGAAGAGACTTCGTCAGCCATAGAAATCAAGTGGCAGAAGTAGTACTTACACCGCTCCTTGAGGGCGGCCCGTTTTGAAGGGGTGTCTGGGCAACACGCTGGCGCTGGCCAAGGTGTGGTCAAGGTGTAGCCCTACGAACGGCGGCGGCGCGATGTGGAGTTATCTGGGAGATGATACATCGTTAACCATAGAAATCGAGTGGCAGGGCAAGTACTTACCCCGGATTCTGACCAGTAGCGTTGACCAGTAGCGTTGATGAATCGTGAACGGCGTTGGCGAAGGTGAAGGCGAAGGTGTTGTGCAACGAGTGAAGGAAGAAGGTGAGACAAGGAGGAAGACCCCGAAGGATCCAGTTTAATGTTGGAATACATGGTCTGTGCATAGAAATAGGGGCTAAAATGAAGTCTCTTGGCACTGCACTTCATCACACTAATCACACACTAGTTCGTTCAGCTACACCCAATTTTCAGGTAGTAAAGTGGATAGCGAACGGCCACCTCTACCGAAAATCGCGGTATGTTTGTTCAAAAACTCACAGAAACCGGCGGCCGCTGGTGGTAATAAGCTACGCCGAGACAAGTAGCCAGCCGCATCTAAATGTCCGGCCACGCGACGTTCCCGGGACCAAGTAAGACAGGTCTTATAGATCATACCGACGTGTTTTCTGTTCACAATGTCGTTGAGAACTCAGCAGGACCATGCCATGCGAGAAAGGCGGTCAGCCGTGCGACATGCGAACTGCATTTCCCAACGCATAGTTTGCCATCACCGAGCTGTTTTTTCCAATCAAGGTGAACCTTCGTGAAGGCTCGGTGGAATTCACCGACGGTGAGGCCCAGCTGCGGGTTGATGCCCGCCTTACACTAAAGTTAGCATGTATTTGCCACCTGCCATGCATCGTTTTAGCGGAGCTCAACACTTCAAAAGTCCAAATTGTTACCAGGTGCTCATATAGGAAATAGGCACGTGCTCTAGAAGTGAGATCCCCTGTATATCGTCAGTCACTTGCTGTTCAGTTGAGCCGATTGAACATAGGTACGCAGGTAGAGGAGAGTGACTTACACTACCTACATTATACTATGTAGGTAGTTACAGTCGCAGTACCTAATTATCACTGCGGGGTCGAGCGGACCGAAGGAATCTCAGTTGGTTCGATCGATCATCCAACTAACTAACGTAGTCAGCTACTTACCTACGTCTTAAAGTCTTCGCACGCAAGTTAGTTGCCACAACTCCGAAGATAAGTTGATAACGTAGCATCTCAACATGCTACTGTGTAATTACGCAAGTAACTGCCCAGTAACCGGTAGCGCACGTGTCGGTACCTACTTCATTTGCAGAATATCGTGCGCAGATATTTAATGTTAGTGCGCTACTCGACCCCACCGGTACCAGAGATCTTTATCCACTAGATAACCTCGCCTCGCTACCCGTCTATTGGGCCATGCCTACCGGTAGTGTGGTGCGCATACTCACCCTATCTCATACCGGTACTTTGGTGGTGCTATTGCGCGGATTCCTCAGTTAGGTAGGTCTATCTAGGCAGTTACACTACACTACAGGAACAGCAATCGCAAAATCGGACCGGTTCAACTACTAAGTCCAAGGAAGCTCAGAAAGTACCTAGTGTGGGTACATATGTAGTGTCATAGTATATAGATAGCAGGTGAGTCTAGTACCGTACCTGAACAACCTGAATTATTAGTGTACTCGCGAACTGGTGCAACTGCTGTGCTGTGCTACGCTAGGTAATGTGGGTACCTCAGGCACCCATAGGTAGGTACATAATGTACCTCGTACACATACATACCTAGGCATTCCTTGTCGCTATGGCCCATCGCTATCGGCCGTTGATCTGACCGCTCATATCCGTTGCCACAGTATCCGTGGGTTTCGCGGCAGTCTGTCTAGCGCATCTCCCATACGAACCGGCAATTGCTCAATCGGGCAGCTTTCGAGAAGCACCAATCCGACGGCGCTGTATCACGAGAAAGGCGTCTATACAACCCGTGCTATTATCGTACAACGCAGGCGCATTGTTTGGTTCCAAGCACGCAAGCTGCAGCGATTTGGCCGTCGTTCCAGGAATGAAGCAGAGGGCAAGACTACCCGGTTGGCCCGAGGCAGCAGACAGGGCGAGTCGCATGCGCCTAAATTTCCTCTTTGGGGTCTGAGCTACCACCGCTGACATCAGAATCGCATTGATCGGGCCGGCCTGGCCTCGCTGCTATTGTGCGCTGGAGAGCCTGAATCCTGACTGAGGGAGCCGTGACTAGTGTAGGTGTAGGGCAGACAGCAGACCGACTCATTGACGTAACGTAGAATGCTCTGTCACGATCCTCACCATCGTCATCGTCATCAGCTGTCCGCTGACCGACTTGATGGTGAGCACCTGTCTCATAATCAGGCGCAATTGCTCTCTTACCGCCCTGACAGTTAACACCAGCACCCGTTGGGGTCACAACTACGCGTCTTAGGCGGTTTTGAGTTACCGACCGGAGGTTGAGCTACGTTACCAGCGATTGATGGGAACCGCCACCCCGAGGACCCGAGGATGCCATTTGATGGGTAGAGCGATTGTTGGCAGCCAACTCTACAGACTGTACTGTATACGAAGCCTTGCGAGTGGTGGGTTGGCTGCGGCTGGTTTCGGTACTGCGCCGATGCACCAAGAAGGAACATGGCCTTTGAAGGATCGGGCTGGGATTGGGATTCTTCACTTTACTGAGACGAGAGTAGTCGTCAAGGCCGTGCCCGACCCTTGTCGCCCTCGCCGGCGCTTAGACAGAAATTGTCTTTGGGGCCCTGGCATAACCCACTCCGCCAATCAAGCCGATCAGTTCCTTGGCTCCATGCATCCGCCTCTGCACTCCTCACTTTGCCCGTCCAACCACAGCGCAGCCTTCCCATCTTGCCTCTTCGGGTGGCTGATCGGCCATTGGCCGGCAACATCAGGCCTTGGGTCAGGATTGCTGCTCCGCCATACAGGCTACCTACGCTACCGTCGGCAAATGCCATCAGGTATTATTAGTGGAGAGCAGCAGAATATAGGTGGCTTTAATGTTGGTGATTCGTGCACTGCAACGCTGTCACAACGCTGTCCCAGCACCCTAGATAGAAACAAATCAGGTCGGAGCATGTCGCTATCACACTGCCCAGCCCCTGCTACTGGCTATGTGAGAACCCGCCGTGAGCCGGCCGTACCATTGAATGCACCAATTCCTTTACATATGGGACTACTCCGTACATATACTATCCGCCGGTGTTAGTAACCTCACCTCGGCTACTCTTTTCTCGCTTTTGCATCGCCGAATTGGCTCAGGGGGCACCCATAGCAAACTTTTCTTTTCCGTCGTCCTGGTCGTCGCATATTTCCTATACTCGGGTCTTTGATTCTAGAGAAAAGAAACGCTGCGCCGGCAACGGCAACACTAAAGACAGCAATTGCAAACCAGACGCTTTTGCTGTCATCTCTATTCAAAATGGTGCGTAAGATGTCTACTGCAATTGAGCATGGCAACATGTACGCAGCCAGCCTATGATGGTGACTAACAAACTGTCTACAGAATGTGCAGGCATTCTCAATAGGCGACCGGCCGAATTGGCTGCGAGAGAAAAATAGATTTCATGGGTTTCATGACCCTTTCGTTGATTCAAAACAAGTCGACTATCGTCCAATGTCGGTAACAACTGAGATTGTGGATACAGAATGGGACGAGGACGAGATAACTAGCGAGCTAGAGTATGACGAGGTAAACTCGCCTCGAGTGAGCTTGAACTCTGTAAGAAAATATCGCAGACAAGTTGGTGTATGGTGCATTAACCATTTACTAACACGCGAAACAGACCGGCCAACAAAGCGCAACCACACTGTCGTCATACGAGGAAGTATATACGCCCAGGTCCAGCCAGACTCGTGAAGCATACCCCTACGATTTCGACTCATCAAAGCCAGTCGAGGGACCGAGAGGGCCGCATCTGTTCCGGTCATCCATAACGTCGTTCAATTCATTCGACTACCCAGATACTCTTTCCCTGTCGCCGATAACATCTAAGCCAGCTAAACCGTACGACGGAGACTTTCAGCAGCCTATCCTTCCTGATCCGTTGGCTCGCACTCGAGATAGTCCCTATCAGTTTACTCATGAGAAACTAGATCCGGCCAATTTGGCAATATGGTCGCCGCAGAAGGTCGCGCAATGGATGCTCAACGCGGGCATTGAGCAGACTGCCGCCGAGAAGCTTATTGAAAACGACATCAACGGTGCTATCTTGATAACGCTGAAGTTCGAGGACTTGAAGGAACTCCACATCAAGTCATTCGGAGTGCGGCAAAAGATTTGGGGAGAGATCTGCACCCTCAGAGACCAGAAAGAGATATCGCCTAGATCTGAGACCCCGATCGAAGATGCAGAGAGCAGGGAGGTGAGGAAAGAGAGGCGACGGATCGAAAAGGAGCAGGACAAAGATCAGAATGGCCAGCCGAGACGCGGCCACAGCGGGCGGAAGCCATATCGAGAAGATATAATCTCCCCCACGGAGTCGGTGTCCATCGTCGGCATTGAGCAGTTAATCCCCAAGCCGCATCGGTGTTCCAAGGGCGAAAATTGCAAAACGTATAAGAAGCAGCAGCGAGTCATTGAGGCATTCAAGCGAGACCACCCATTTGTGGACATAGAGAATGGCGGGTCGTTCTTAGTAGCCGGTGATCCCGGAAATCCCGAGACGGCCCCGGCGCTCAACCGCCCTTCACCCACGGAGGCCCTCCGGCCGATGTCAGACGCCGTACCTTCGGTAGTGGCCTCTTCCGACGTCTTCGGTCCCGGAATGGCTCCTTTACAATACTTGCAAGAAGCCGCGCTTCGTAATGTACAGGCACAGGATCCCCAAGATAACGTTCGGCAGTTCTTGAACTTCCAACACCAACACAAGGGAGGAAACATGGGCGAGGTACCGCTAACTCCTCCATTTGAAGCACATCCCGGCAGGACAGCCCACGAGGGTCTACGGGCTCTACCAAGACTATCCATCCCCGGCCAGAAGCAATCGTTCCAAAGGTCATACCAGCAATCAAGACCGTCGAATCGGCAGGAACAATTTACCCCGTGCTCCCCATCACCTGAGCTGACGACAAACAACGCCCCTTACCGTTTCGGTACTCCCTTCTCGGACATGGATATTCCCGTCACGGCCGTACAACTGGGCCCAGTGGCTCGAGATGCCTCGCAGTCAGTTCCCCCCGACATGAGCTACCGGGCCGTCATGTCGCATTCCCGGGCCTCAAATCGCCCCTCCCTCCAGATCATGGCACCGGTAAAAGAAGACGTAACTTCACCCACTACCGTACCAAGTTTTAACGCAATCACCCCTCCACGCCGGCGGCCCTCCCTTTCCCCCAAGTCAACCTCACCTACCAAGTCAACCTCTCCGCCCAAGATCCCCTCGCGTCCGCAAAACCTCCTCCAGGCACCACCACGTACCTTATACCCATGGTCCCAGCCTCACCCCCACCCCGACGCAGCCACCGCTGGCACAATCAAGGATGCCGAAGGTATCACGTACCAAGGGCCGGTAAAGAAGCGCAAGACGCGGATGCTACGACACGAGTGGCACGACCAGTACGCCGTGCTAAAGGGCACGCGGCTAGCACTGCACAAAGACGCAGACAAGCGCGACCGCACGTTGGAATACATCGACATAGACGACTACGCGATAGCCTGCTCCTCGCTGTCGACAACGTCGAAGCTCAACGCCGCCTTCAAGGCCATGAGCATCTCCCGCGGCCATCACAAGTCGCATTCGACCTCCTCGGACGACATCGCCGCCTTCAGCTTCCAGCTAATCCCGCAGGACCCCGAGGGGGGCAAGCGCGGCGGCGTCGCGAGCCGGCTGCGCAAGCGCGAGTCCCAGAGCATTTCCGGCCCCGTCACTGGTATCCTCGATGGTGTCAACGGCACGGGGAAGACGCATCACTTTGCGGTCCGTAGCCGTGACGAGCGCATTGATTGGATGCGCGAGCTTATGCTTGCCAAGGCGCTGAAGCAGAAGGGCGAGGGCTTTGAGGTCAGCGTCAACGGAAATATGATATAAGATTCTCTTCTCGTCTCTTCGCATCCCGATGGGGTGTTTTATTCACTCTCTACTCTTGACTCTTAGTAGCAATTTATACGTCTTTCCTTTGTTTTGTTTCCGTTTCTTTTTTTTTTTTTTATGATATTACCCAGTCCTATTCGATTTGCCCTTCTATACCCCAAATCCTTTCCTTTGTCTTTAACGATTTGTTTATGAGCGGTTTACTTTTGATATCCCCTGATTTTCGACGTTTTACATTTTTTATTATTTATTACATTCAAGAATGCAGCGAGCCACCTACCTTACCGCTATGATGATGACGATGACGACTTTTTTCCCTTGCTTCTTTTTTTGTTCGTTGGCTTCTTGTTTTGTGCATGATGATGACGAGGAAGAGGTGATGATGGGTGGTTGAGGTGATGAGTGACTGAAGAGAATGAGGTGATGAGCGATTGAAGAGAATGAGTTGACACGCGATCGGAAACGATGAGGTGATGAAGTGAGACGGGGACGAAAAGAACGAGGCGTGATGAAGAGAGATGAATGAATGAATGAGTAATCGGGGTTGAACAACACACTGCGCCGTCACGCTCGTTGGTGTATCGTATCCTTCTGGTCGCTAGTGTGCGAGCATGTGGTATTTGTCAGTTAGAAAGTTTGTCGTCGCATTTGTGAACCCACAAGGCGAGAAAGCTATATTAATTATATGCAGTCATCCGTCCACGGGTTCTTGTGCCGTTTTGCATTGGTTGTGACTTGGTTGTCTCGGCAGGTTGCTGGGCGCTATCACGGGGCTTCGTCAAACGTATGTATATCCAGCCTTCTAATCTATTAATGAATGCTTATGAGGTGGGATTGACTATATATGGTATGCCTGTATCTTTGGTTTCCTTATTAGATCACCGCTGACCGGGTCAAACGTGGGATGAAATAGGAACCATGACAGCTTGGACTCTGTTCTTGGTGGTAAGGCATAGGAGAGTGTTTATATCCAGGCCAGTATCAACGTCGAATCTGCCGACACGCCAACAAACCGAACTGAAGTTTGGGCTGACTACCGCACTCAAGGTGTTCGGGGTCCGTTCCACGAGTCTCAGCAAAGGAATCGGAAACAGTCATTAGTAATTACAAGTTATCGTTGTCCAAGATATCGAGAATGTACATACGGCATTCATTATACAATATTATTAGAGACCTGTAAGTTGTAACCACTATACACCGGCATCCCGGTGAGGTTACGACAATGCACCGGGTTATGCTCCGCCGCAGGTCTCACCATAGCCATTTAAGCTGCAGCATAGCCTCGTATATGCACACTATATATATACATACCCAGATTCGTCAACACGAAGCATAAAATAGAAACCAGTTACCGCAGTCCGACTACAATTCTACATGATATGATGCGTACCTATCTGCCTACGCATGAAATTAGAAAACCGTCTTACCGAAAGGATATGTGGCCACAGACCGCTATTTACAACACGAAGTACTTACGGGAGATGGCGACACGATTAATATATATCGCTCTGCAGAAAGTCGATGAAGCGGTCCTCACCTGAGGAACATGCGTCCTGCCTCGTACGTCCTGCTCGGTGAGAATTGAAGGTGAAAAGGGGTTGTGGATAGGATAGAGGTAAGAGAGGCCTTGGTTAATCCCTCCCCACCAGGTAAATCAGGCAAATGTAGGCGAAAGGTGAGCCTGTTACCTTCGTCCCTTCAAGAGAGATGGGTCCGTTGGATGATTAGCCCAATGACGATGATCGCTTGTTTGAGAACTTCCTGATTATTGGTTGCTTAGGCCGCACAACCTCCGGCGCCACAAGATCTAGTCTCCAGAGACAGAACGTCTGCCATTGTCCCAGCATATGCCCTTCGTGAGTCGTGACGGCATGGCGGGGACGTATTATGTTCGAACAAAGCAGGTTACTGATACAAATCCACACGTTTTGGATACAGCACAAATACTCTCCCGCCGCTAGGCACAACGCTTGTCCTTTACTCTTACAAATGGTGTAATTCGTCTATTTTTTCATCCGTGCTCACAAAAGCTTGTTTTGCTGCGGAGGATACGCCCGGGCTGCTACCTTATCCCAATCAATAGTCTCCCACCACTGCTGAATGTACTGACCCTTTCCTGAAATGCCGTAATCTGTGAGCCAGACATGTTCCCAAGTATTGAGGCACAAAAGCGGAATGACGTCTGTTCCGCCAGGAGCCTGGGGCCTGTATTGAGCAGCGAGGTTGCCGGCGGCGGTCCGTGTACGATCCATCAAGTCACTCACGGTGCTTCGGTCGCCTACTGCGGTGTTCCAGTCGATACCTTGGCGGCGCCAATGTGCTGCTGTGTAGGGCGATCCAGCTAAGTATGTTGCTAGGATGCGCAGATCCGGCGTCGTTGCGTTTTTGACTAGCCATACGAATCCCGGGCCGAACATGCCCAGCGCGGTATTCAGAAATTCGCGCCGCAGGGTCTCGATGGAGCTGAAATGCGTTTCCAAATCGTGCATTAACCTGGGCGGGATGCGTTTTTCAGATTCCTCGAGCTCGACCTCGGCGACGTCCCCTCCTGCCTCCGCGTGGGCCAGGCTTCTTTGCTCGTACAAGCTTTGCAGGTTTACCAGCTGTGAAAAGAAGAAGTGGTTGTTGTGTGCCATTGAAGCGTAGTTGAAGATTGCCGCTTCCTCCGGATTCCGCGCAGCGCTTTTCAGGATGGCTAGGGGGGGTTGGATTTCGTAGTCGGTTCCTGTCCAGACGGACCAGTCAGTCAATCGAGCGCAGATGGTGCGGATGATATCGTATTCATCTTACGGCCCAGGGAACTGGGATATCAACCTTACCAACTGTCATGTGATTCAGCTTCTCTGTGATATGTTGCATATAGTCAGTCCAGGCCGTCGCGTAGCCGGCGGGACTCAGCAGTCCCGGTACCCCATCCTGTGGTTTGAAGTGCTCAATTGTGGGAACTGTATGCTCTGAGCGCGCAAACAAAGTCGCCCGCCGCAACAGGGCGCCGGCCCGCGGTATCCTTAATCTAGGGCGCAACATCGTGGTGCGTGGTTAAGAGCCGCCGGTCCGGAGTGGCAGAGAAGGCGGCCTTGAGATGCCGTCGACCCCCAAGTACTTTTTTGCAGCCGTCAAGCGCAAACGAGGAATCTACGTGTTGATTGGTTGAAATGCTAGTGCGCCGGAGAATTAGTTTTGCCGAGCCCCACACTGTGCAGCCTCAGGCATCCTGCTTCGGACTTGCCCTGCCTGAGTACCCGGGCTCGCGCCGCCGTGGGTTCCGGCAGAACTCCGAAGTCCGAACTTCCCTCCTATGACGTAAAGGTAACTTTTCAAGGTTGGGTATGTGTACGAATACTTACCTGGTAGGGATGGAATCGGCCTTTGCCGTCCGTCAGCACCTCTTCTGTCTCGAGTGCCGTCGCTGTCCTCCGCAGTGCAACCGTCTCTCCCGCAGTATTCCTAGCCCCTGAATTCAGCAACGTGGGGCCCTACTCTCAATCAAGATACCGTCCCGTGAAGCATATGTCCGTTTCTGTCGACATGTCCATGGGGATTCACGTTCTTATAAGCTATGTACTGCAAGAAGATTTTCTCAATTTGGATATGCTTACAACTCATCGCTACGACCTCACAAAGATGCAACACACTGGATATACAAATACAAGCACCGGTATGCAGTAAATCCCGCGCCATCCAATGCAGCCGTCAAGATGGCGTCCGGGGCACCAACAATTCCGTGATAACTGAAGCACACAGACCGCCTGAATGATGTGATCCACATACCATTTCCTAGCCTCGTCATAAAGTCAAGTGAGTGACTGTTGATTAAAACTCGATAAGGCCTAGCAGATCGAGCTCGGTCTTGACCAAACGTTCGAATTCCTCGCGGTCAATACCCGATGCCTGGGATAACAAAAACAAGCTCTTGATGCTTCGGGAAATATGTTGCTTCACACCGAAGTCGCTTTGCTCTTGGCGTGCTGCCGCCGCCTCGAGTTTTTCCACCGATCGGTTAGAGCTGGCACTAGATGCTGGCCGTGGACAGGGGTGGATGAGACTCGATTCAAGGCTGTTTTTAGAATGCGGGGAGCTGGACGTTGGCGGCTCTGCCAACATCCAGGAACCTTGAATCTCGTTCTGTGCCGTTTCCTCATCATCATGCTCATTTGCCACAGTGTCTATGGCCTTCGATCCTAAGCCGAGCGGCGGGGGTACGTCTACATCGGCCTCCTCATCGGGGTCGTGATTGTCCATGACGGGTTGGACATTATCGTACTGAGAAAAGTAGTCATTTTCATCGGATACATTCCAATTTTGCGTTACTTGGGGCCCCGGTGATCTCTTGGTAGCAGGCGTCTTCGGGCCTGGTGTGGCGTCATATCTTGCCCAGTAACCATCATCATCGTCGCCGTCGCCGTCGTCATCTTCGTATGCTGGTTGACTGGTTTGAACCTTTAAAAACCCATTGGCTTTTGGGATAGCTGCCGTTCTGGACTGCCTTGTTTCGTTAAATTGGCGTTCAGCTTCGGCTATTGTCGATGCTCCCCCAAAGGACGAGAATGGTGACGGGGTGTCTGTCACTGTGACTTCTCCAACCTTCCAGCCATCTTCCTCACCATCGAGTGTGCAGTACACAAGGCGGAAAGCCAGTTCTAACTCCTTGAATGCAACAAGAGCCTGTAACGTTTCCTCATCCAACCGTCGAAAACGAACTTCAGCGTCATAATCCCAATCAAGTTCGAGTTCGCCGGATACGGGGTGCGGCTCCAATCGCTCACCCAAGGCGATCTCGGTTAGTCTTGGGACTTTCGAGGTCTCATAACACAATAGTCGGATCCATGGGTCGTTGGTAGAACTGCAGGATAGAAGCTGGACTCGCTGTCTTAGAATTGGTGAGAGAAGAGTTAAGACAGATTCTGGCGGCAGCAGCGAAACCGCCGCGGCCCGTAATGAAGGTATGAGGGGGCCAACAGTCTGTTGAATATCTGGCGCTCTGATTGGGGAGACTGTCATGTTGGAAGCAACTGGTCGTGGTTCCTCGGATGGCGATCCAAATTCGTAGTCGAGTTGTGCACTCAAACCGGGATAAGCGGTGAAAATCCGGGCCGATTTGCTATTGCCTACAAGCAACGGATAGAAGTAGGTAGCTCGAATCTGGCGGCGATGAAATACCGGTACGCAACGTTGCTATAAGTACACCGGATAGGTTCACTACGTAGGCGTGGACATGGATAGAAGACACCGGATGATGATGACGATGCTGCAGCTGCAGGAAGGCAAATCGTTAATAGGTCAACTTGCAGTCAACGAAGGCCGCCTGCATGGGTAAATACCTAACTCCCTATCGAAAACTAAAAATAATGGCCGGGACGGCCTGTCATTTCAGGATGCTCTCGGGGATACGGAAGTTTGGAATGCGACTGGGGGAGGGACCACTAATTACCCGCGACGGCCAATGGACATGGCCATTGATTGCGGGCATCCGATGTAGGAATAGAGCATATGACGTTATTTCCATGGGGGGAAAAATAATGGAACGCTGCTATGTACGTGATTTCAACGCATGCAAGTTAGAGCGTAACATACATGGTCAAATGGTTCAATTCATACGACAGCTTCCACCTTCTGGCCGGGTATCAATTGAGGAGAGGATCTATCCGGTATGTCTGGAGAGGACGCGTAGGTACTATGTACCTAAGGTAACGATGTGGGAATATCCGCAGGGGGGCGCACGGTCGATAAACCCCTACTAGGTACTACCTAGGTAGGTAGGTATTACTGTAAAAATACCTAGTGCATACATACACGTTTACACTGCACTACCTACCTATCTAATGTAGTGTGCACCTAACTACCTACTAAGACGCTGCCAAGTCAATAATAAGCACGTGTGCGCAACGGGCCCGAAACTGTGTTTTCTTCTGTTTTCTCTCCTCGTGACCCTTTAAGCTGGATGGTCATGGGCTTGAAAGTAAATGTGAAGCACCTATCCGTGATTCTGGCCACGGCTGATGTACATTGACCAAAGAATCTGGAAACGGCAACTGAAGCCAGCAACGGCGTAGTTACCTACTCCTGCCCCGCCATGATTCCGTGACATGTGATAGGTTACCCCGCTGGGTACATAGTATAAGTATAAGCAGACTTTGATGGGCCCTCTAACTCGAGTAGGTAGTTAGCATCGGCGACTAATACCAAACCGGTCTAGTCAATCACTGGGCATAGTGTACATATTCGCCTTTACAGTCCGTCCATACTGTGCACACTATACCTACATACTTCGTACACGTTACTAGTAGTAGTGTATAGCTCGGCCCGCGGTAGTTACACTATACATATTGACCTGGCCACGCACCGGTACGTTTTACTGTACTTCGTAGTTACCGTACCGGTAGTATGGAGACGTGGTCGAGATTCACGTTATTGGCGCTAAGAACAGGTACCTAACTCACCTGAGTTAGTACCGATTAGATACTGTGTGCTTCGTACATGCCCACCCATTTTTGCGGGTGAGAGACTTCAACTGGCTCGAGCCACATTCCCCACTTCTCTTGATAGTCCGTGCATCGGGCTATTCCAAGGACATGGGGTGGCTGGTTTCACAGGAACACCAATCACGGTCTAGGTATACCTATTTTCCGTGCAACAGGACCCGCACCAGCCACCCGTCATTCACTACCGCACGGGCAAGCTCTACCTATGTACCCTACCATATCACAAACAAGACCGTCTACGAAGTAGGTAGGTCCGTAATGACCACGCACAATCGGCTCCCAACCTTCTCATTATTTGGGTCGCCGCGTCGCTTCGAATAAAGCCACCGTAATGGTAGGTTCCCAGTGTTGCCGGCAATTTCCCGTCTTTCTGCAGATCGTTCTCCAGCTGCAAAGTTCCGGCCAGCTACAGCTCGCTGCGGCGTCCCTAGCTTGAGACGCGACTCTCTTTGACGCATCGGCCGTTCAAGCAAGATGTATTTCAGTACCGCCCCGGCCTCTCTACTTATTGCTGTCTCGTCCCTCTGCAGTCTATCAACCGCTTTGCCTTTCGTACTATGGAAAAGGACTCCCGCTGAAGCCGCTGCAGCGCGCCCGACGTATTCGGTTGTCCCCATCGATGGAAGTGGCGGGCAAGGCAGCGACGCAGACACGACGTTTACAGTCACAGTCACGACCGCGCCTACGACAATTGTAGAGAGCTCGCCTCCCCTAACGGAAACGGTGACCCTGTCTGCTGAGCCGACTACGCGCACCATATCGATCGTCGACATTGAACCTACCACGGAGATCGTGACAACCACGGTGATTCCGACATCAACTACCACTCATCATACGGCGACACCAACCATCACTCGCCATACAGCAACGTCGAAATCGACTCATTTGGCATCCAAGATTCCGCCAATGACTGTTGTATCTCCCACTACAACGCCGACATCCACTTCCTCGGCATCCGGCCTTCCGTCCACAACTATTGCCTCGTCCTTTTCGACCAATTCAAGCTTGCACTACTCAACCTCGATTACGGCGATGGATACGACGGTCACCAGGTCCTTTTTAACTTATAGTGGCGGTTCCTGGTACACGGTGAGTTATAGTTTAGGGATTTCTCATGTCATGTTCTTTTTTGCGTCAGCAACTGCTTTTCTAAGGGTCTTCGCCTAGAGTTCTTGCGACGAACGAATAATGACTGACTTTACTCATAGACCTATCCTGCCTGGAACGGTACGTTTACTCAGCAGACTACCAAGCACCTTTGAGGATAATGAGCGTCCTGGGACCTTGCGCCAGTACGACTTGGCACAGAGACTACCGTGCCTATCATAATGGGGCGCCGGGCTCGTTTACGCGGTCACGCTGGCAGTAACCGATCGATCCCATCTCGACTGCTTATGTGCACGCTGGGATGAATAATGCTGATGAGAAATGTGGACATGGGATAATACGACACGACATGCGCTCTACTTAAGAGTTAGAACCCAGGGAAGGGTACCGTTTCATGGCGTTGAGCTCTAGATACCAAATGCGAATGGCTTTATGACTTCAACTTCGTCAATCCGTGATGTGATGTCAGCAGTATGTTCGAACCCCTCTCGTACCTTGACGTTCGCGACATTGTCTTTTAGCCTACCACACCCGCGTAAAGCATGTCCAAGTCACATACAGCAAAGTCATAAGGACGGGAGCTGGAAAGGGTTCCATCGCAATCCGTCGTACTGACCTGTTTCTATGCTGCATCAACGAAGATGTCGGACTGGGAGAATATCATCCGCGATGAGAATATAAATTCACCCAGCGTTTAGACCGAAGACGACAAACACGCGACGTGCCCGCCAGGCGACAGAATAGCGGCGCAAAGGATCAGGCAATAAAAAATAGCAATTCGATGTAGTAGTTATTATGAGTTATTATATGTATCGCCATTCTGAGAACCTGACCTCCACGTGGGTCGGCCAACATAAACAGATTACCTAGGTAACATACGCAGTACGCACGATCCAACTCATCCCTTGACGACCCGGAAATCGCACTCGGCACGCAAAAGACATAGTGTAAGTATCCCGAGCGTGGAGTGATCTCCCAGCCGGCGGCGGCCGTGGCACCACCATCACGCCAACAGACCCAATGAAGGATTTGTGGAGGCTACCTACTTACCTAACCTACAGGTATATCTAGGGCCGTAAGATAACCACCCCCTTCGCGGCCCACCCCCTTCACGGCCCGGGCAATTCCCATACAAATCGCCAAAACACCTACATATTGAAATACCTATAATACATCAACGCTCCTAGGTAGGGATACATTTATATTATTAAGGTGTTAATTATACCTTAGATAATCGATCCGAGTGACTTTTCTTAAGGCTACTGAAGTTATTACGTAGTATTGCTAGTTCAAGTTGTGAGGTGGCGATACTAACACTTTTACATACAAATTGCATAGAAAAATGTTAGTGCATAAAGTCATATTTTCTACTATTAAGAAAAATAGAAATATAGATATCTTTAATTCATGATATATATTTACCGATTCACTATATAAATCCATTATCATATTGTAGCTTAAACGACTTTAATTACCCGTTTCGAGGACACTGAGGTTTCCATAGTGGTGAATCCCCTATAAAAAATATCATGAGCATTCGATATACTACTCAAAAGGTATTAGTACCTCTATTATCTCATTCAAACGGTAATATATTCTACTAAGAAGCGTTTTATTCGAAAATACAAGCCTAGACCTATTGTAGTAGTTCGGAGGACGGTTTTACCGCCTTAACATTTTTATATGTAATTTGTATGTAAAAGTGTTAGTGATGTACCTTTCACAGCTGACTCGCCAATACTTTAGCATCACTGAGATAATTTCAGGAAAAAAGCGCTATATCAATTAAATAGGATATAGCGAGCGACCTAAAGTCATAAGAATGTCTATAGTGATTGGTGTGGTCGCGGTACTGATATGCTGTTTTTCGTGATTTGTATGCGAAATACCTGGGCCGCGAAGGGGGTGGGCCGTGAAGGGGGTGGTTGACTTATATCTAGTGGGCTGTGGAGTCGGGGGTCGCCGACCTAACAATCACCTCACACGCCTTCACATCATCACACGATCGTGACCAAGAACACGGATTACGAAGGAAATCGCTGGGTTTCTCTCCCTTTTTCGATTACTGGCGATGTGAGTTTTACTACTTGCGGAATAGGGATTGCCACGCGTGTGGGCATTGCGCCGTCTTCCTCCGAGATGGCCTCAGATCGCTGCGATGACGTCTAGGCATGCGAGTACGGTTTGTTACACATATAAATACAGACAACCGCGGAGTTGAGTCCAAGATATCATAACGATCCATCATTCACACGCAGACAAATCATACACTCTGAACCCTCAGCGTACAGCAGTACCAAGAACTTGAAGCTCAATCCATCCCATCCATCCATCCATCCATCCATCCATCAGCAACCCACAATGCAACCAAGCATGCGCATGCGCACCGGCGTAAGGGTACCACACCCAACAAGCCCAATCATCCCCAAGAGCGCCACGGTCATAAAAAGGTATCCAACCTATCCATCCCCGTCTAAACGAACAAACAAACCCCTGACAAGCGACCTTCAGAACCGCACTCCCAGCAATAGCCTGGCTAGCAGTAGCCTCCGCTGCCGGGTACTACGTATCAAGGCAACTGCACAAAGAAGCCGGCGGCTTCGATCGGATCTTCTCGCAGCAGCAAGTTCCCCATCCCGCCGTCGAAGGACGAGTCTTCTAACTTTAGTAGGAACACCCCCGAGGTCGAGGACGCCAGGAAGAAAGACCTCTTGGTCAACGAGTACGGCGATCCCCGTAACAGTCTGCTCAACGTCCTAGGCTGGACCAAATAAACCGCGGCGACGCGGCCGTGGCCCCTGGCTATTTAGGATAATACGGTCTTGGGTTTCATTTCGGCGGGGATACCTATTGAAAGGGCGTTTTAATCGGGTTCTTTTTCACATCAAAAGGCTTATGCTAATTTTGGGGGTCATGTCGGGTTTTGTGGCATTTTCATATGCCAACGTGTATCTTCACTTGCCACTCCTGGTTTATTAATACACTTCGAGGCGCATGCACAGAAGTTTCTCGAGTTTAGGAACATCTCAGGGGAGAGTGAATTCGCGGGAGGCAGGCGTGATACTGCGCGGCCGTATCAATAGCCGCATACAAGATGATGTTATTCTGGCTAGGGCCTACCGTATACAACAGCCGCCGTCTCACGGCTGGCCAAGTAGTGTAGACTAATGGCGTCCTTCAGCCACGATGCCTGGACTGACCGTCTAGATCTTTCCGCCATTCAATTTAAGCACGGCGCTTCCATTCATAGGCCGGCTGACAATAATAGCGTCTTTCAGAGCCTCCTCGGAAATCTGCCGTTTGGAGTAATACGTGTCCACCAAAGCTGCCTTTATCTGGTCCACCTTGTCCTCCGGCACGAGGTGAACGCTGCATCCACCCCAGCCGGCACCGGTTAGTCGGCTTCCGTAGCTGCCAGCTTCACGTGCAATCTCGCATATCTCGTCGATCTCGGGGCAGCTGCATTCGTACAAGTAGCGACACGAGTCCTGAGTTTCGTTTAACAGGTTTCCCAGTCGCGTATTGAACTCAACGGTATTGTCGGCTTGTGGGGCATTTGCCGGGTCCTCAAGGTGGGATAAGAATTGAAGCACCCGCAAAGCCTCGGTAAATACGTGTAATGCTCGTTGCCGGAGCTTAAAGTATTCACCTCTGACGGGAAAGCTAGACATGAAGCGAGTCTTTAGATCAGCAACGGAGATGCCAATACCCGAAGCAATTTCCTCAATTGTATATCCTTGCTCTTGGGTCAAGGTTGTCTTAGTCAACTCAATCAGCTCCTCGAGCTGCTCGGGCATCGACTTGTTAGTGTCTCTGAAGTAATTACCATGGAAGCCATAGATTGACACGCCTAGAGGTCCGGCGTCCTTGGGGAGCTCGGTGCCTGGCGGGCAGAGCTTAGCATTCAAGTAGGCAGCGGCCATGCTGCACTCTACTACACGGAGATTGTAGTGAATGGGCCCGGTGACTTGCTTGTTAGAGGTCACAAACGACTGGACAACCATGAAGCAGAGCTCAGGGTTCGTCTCTGGGAAGAATACCGGCCGTGCTGATAATGTAGGCGCAAAGGAGACTAGCAAAGCGGATCCTCGTTCGGAGAATACGGATGCCGACTGATCCAAGCTGTCACTTGTGTGAGCGCAGACTATACCAGAGTATGATAAGAAATCACCCTTACCCTCCGGAGTTGACACCAACGGCGCGCTCACTGACGATGGCAACCTCAGTCAAATCTGTCTTGTCAACATCCTTTTCTCCATTCGCAACCATGGCAGCCAGCGCGCTGGTGCTGACGAAAGCAGCACTCGAGCTCACGCCGCCACCGACAGGCACGGATCCGTCCATGAGGATTTGCATGCTTGCGGGCTTGAAATCAGCGCCGTGTTTCTTCCTCAGCAGCTCCAAGGCCCCCCTCAGGCCGGCCTTGAAGTAATTAGTCCACTCGTGCCTTGTCGCATCAATCTCGACCTCACCGTAAGGTAAATCGAACTCCCGCGTGGGAAAGCGCTGCTCGTCTACGTTTGCGATCTTGACCTTGTACGTGCCATCGACGGCGGGGCCTATGTCGGTCGAGACGGCGATAATAACATCGGAGGTAAGGGCCATGGGCAAGCACGAGTACAGGGAGTAATCAAGGTGCTCGCCTATGATGTTCACGCGACCCGGAGACCGCGCAACGAACTGCGCGGGGACGCCATAGCGAGCCTGGAATTTGTCAAGCAGGCCGTTCCATCGCACGCCCTGTTCTGCCAGAGCCTGGCTTGAGTAGATATCCTGCAGAGCAGTGACGGTAGGCACGGGTCCAGACATGGTGAACCTGGAACGCTTCGATGTCGGGCAGCAAAGAAGACCCGCGTCGTGTGGCTGCTGTCACAAGACAATGCGAGGCTCTCTGGCCAAGTGGGGGGGCATGTCCGGCGTCATTGTCGGGATTTTTGGCGTCGATGAGTTGCGCCCTTTGTGACCCCCTGGACGTTCAAAGGAGGGGGGGTGCTTCCGTAGGGCCGTGGGTAGGTAAAGTTGTACGCGTACGTGTACTCATAGGTACAGTACTAGCACAGTGCCACTAGCCCAGGTACCCAGCACGTGCGCCGGAAGAGCTGCCGCAGGAAGGATTTTAGTGCATCTGCCTGGGCAGGCGCTATCTACATACACTAGATAGAGGGTAAGTGGCACACATGTACCTGTTCTGTGCTGAATGCACTGGGAGGTGCATCCATGTCAGCAAATTGTACATAGTACGAAGTACCTGCTCGGTACTGGCTAAAATCTTACCTACTTATGTAGGTAAGCTCCAAGTCGACCGTCCGAGGTTTGAACACGCTCATCACACCTGACGGTCATGATGGGTCTCAGGAGTCTTCAGACACTTCCATTAGGTCAGTAACCAGTGTACCTACTTCGTACCTAATGTGCTGCATTCTCAAGTTTGATTATACTGTCGCTGACAACTGCCATCGTCAGGTGCCCGGTATCTGGGGTGCCCATTTTGTACGTAGGTAGATAGAACCCACTCCATCCTAACAGGACTGGAATATATACACATTGAATACGCCAGCGCTCAGGAGGTGCTGCCCCCCCCGGGCTTCAAAGCCGAACATGGGATATATGGATACCTACCCGCCGATTGCCCCAAACTTTTAGACATCACTTTTTCCTCTCTGTCCCTCTCAATGTCTGGCCTTGCCCCATGAACCATCCCCTTTGCGTTTCATTATGGCAACGCAAAGGAAAAACACAATACGTAACAACGAAGGCAAGACAAACCGCGGAACGCCAAACGCGTATGCAACAACCTCCAAACACAGAAATTAGCCGTGTAAGCCACCAGTTCGTGACCGCATCAGTTCCCGACGCTTCTTATCTTTCTCCCGATCCCATACAAGGAATTCATGTAACCCTGAGCCAGCAGGGACCATAGGTAGCACAGGCACCTTCTTATCCGTCATGACTTCAAGGAGAGCAGGGCCATCCGACTCAATAAGCCATTTGAGGTATTCCTCAGTGTCCTCGGGTTTAACAAGTCGCCTGTGCTGGACGCCCATAGCATCGGCGAGCTTCATAAAATCGGGATTTTTCTGGTGCGTGTGCGCGTAGCGGTCCTCGTAGAAGAGGTTTTGCCATTGAGTGACCATGCCCTGTTCCTCGTTGTTGAGAACAATGACCTTGACACCAATGTTGAACTGGGAAGCGGTGGAGAGTTCGGTGAGGGTCATGTTGAAGGAGGCGTCGCCGTCAATATCGATGACTAGGGCGTCCGGTCGAGCAACTTTGGCGCCGATCGCGGCCGGCAGGCCGTAACCCATAGTACCTAACCCGCCCGAGGTAATCATTGTCCGGGGATGGCGCCATCTAAAGTGTTGCGCTGTCCACATTTGATGTTGCCCTACTCCTGTGGTGATGACCGTCTCGTGTTTACGATCGGCGGTGAGACGGCTGAGATGTTCAATTAGAACTTGAGGTTTGATCATTCCTGGTCTCTCGGTACGCTCGAAGTCGTTCAATGGCCATCTCTTTTTCCAAGATTTAATCTTGTCAAACCACTCCTGACGCTCGGCCATGGTAGTGACCTTAATGTGCGGCAGTAACTGTGCCAAGTTCTTGCCTACATCACCTTCAACTGCTTCAGTTGCCTGGACAACCTTGTTAATGTTCTTTGGCATAATCTCGAAGTGAACAATACCCCCACGGCCCTCTACGGCCGCCGCCTTCGCAGCGGGGGCAAATTTGGAGATGTTAAGTGTGACGCGGTCGTCAAACCGACTACCTAAGGCAATGATTAGATCAGCCTCTTGCATAGCCATATTGGCAAATGCTGAGCCGTGCATGCCGAGCATGTATAGAGCCTTCTCATCAAGCTCATCAAAGGCACCCAAGCCGTGTAGAGTGGTCGTCACAGGGATTGATGCCTTGTCGGCAAGCTCCTTAAGGAGCTGGGGCCCGTTTTCCGAAGTGATTATACCTTGGCCAGCATATATCACAGGTCGTTTCGCGACCTTGATGAGTTCTGCGACGCGAGATAAAGAAGCTTCTAGCTGCTTTTGTGTTGCGAACATGGCAGCTCGCGCAGCGGCACTTGGCAGGCCCGGTAGAGTAGATGTTGTGGGAATGGCCTTTCTCAAAACGCCAGCGGTGACATCCTTGGGCAGATCGACAAGTACAGGGCCAGGACGGCCAGACGTCGCAATTTCGAACGCTTCGTTTATGCGACGGGGCAATTCGGCAATGTTCTTTACCATGACATTCCACTTAGTGCAGGCTCTCGAGATGCCAACGACATCTGCCTCCTGGAATGCATCGCTGCCAATAGCGGTAGTCACGACCTGGCCGGTAAAGACGACCATTGGTGTGCCATCCGAAAGTGCATCTTGCATGGGTGTGATGACGTTCGTGGCCCCGGGGCCGGACGTAACCAGGACGACGCCAGGCTTGCCAGAGGCGCGGGCATAGCCCTCAGCCATGTGTCCCGCACCTTGCTCATGCTTCGGGAGGATGAAATTGAAGTGTTTCGAATTGTATATAGCGTCGTAGACAGGGAGGATGGCTCCACCAGGGTAGCCAACTATGAGTCATTGTGAGATACTTGAGAACTGCCCAGCCGAGCGGGATAACATACATATGTGTTTGACGTTATGCCTCAGCATCATTTCGTGGAAGATCTCTCCTCCGGTTTTCCCGATGAATCTGTCCTCATATCAGTTGTCATGTCGTTGATTCTTATCAGACGGGAACGTACGACTCATCCATCTCAGGGGCACGGCCGTGGGACAATGCCTGTACATGGCTCCGGTCCGTCGCATCGGCAGTATTGAATGCAGGTGCAGGCGTATCTCTCGTTCGGCTACATAACGTCAGAATCGACGGTCAGTTCACTCATGGCGAGAAGATTGATGTGAATTGGGCCACAGTAGACACTCTAGACTTACGCTGCCGGCTGGGCTGCAGAAGTTTGGTGTCTGACGCCAGTCGGGGACTTCTTGGCGGGTTCTGCAGTCGAAGCAGTGGGGGTAGTAGTAAAGGCACGCTGGCTTTGTCGTGATCTTTGCGCCACGGCCTTGACGGCCTTGACTGCTTGTCTTGATCGAAGCATGGCGGAACTGGGGCGTGTTTCTTCTAGGCAGGCAATGCAGGTTCAAGAAGCCGGGCGAGGGATGTATTAGAAGAGGTGGCGCATAAATGGTTTATTTTATTATAACGTATCGCCGTAACTCGTCGCTCCCGAAATCAGACTTGGATGGCCCCGAGACAACGGGGAAGGATTGAATGGAGTCAATTGGCCCACGACATGTAGATTGCAAAGAAAGAACCATAGAATGTGTCACGGACAGGTCGTTGAGTCGGGTGAAAAGTGCGTGGATGGCCCAATTTAGCGATGTTCGGCGCCACCGCTGAAGCTCTTCGACCCAGCAAGGTCAGAGCCTTTATTAGCCCTGCAACCGCACGTCGGCAGACACGTCCTCCAGGATTCCCGATTTAAATCATTTTGTGGGGTTGGCCCACCGATGACTTGCATCCAGCCAATCAAAGGTCAGAGGCGGCCTGCAGGGTCGTGGTGTGGGTCCCTGATCCGGTGGCGATATCGGCTTGCCCAAATTTTCATGGTGGCAGTAGGACACTCGATGCGTCCACTGTCTTCAAAGGATCTGGCGGTCGGATTTAATGCCAATACACAGCTAAGACCGCTGAAACCAACTAACCTAGATACTATGTACCTATAAACCCAGCGCAGTTGCGCATTGGATTTAAAATCCGCCTCCGTGTCCGTATTTACGCCTAATGTTCCTATAGTGTAGAGTAGTGGCCTCACACTCCAGAGAGAAGGATCCATGATTCCATAGGGCTACCTACATAGTAGTTAACGTTTTCCGCCGTCCGGCGTCTTGGCAGCACACCTCTCTACAGTCTGTGAACGTTTTCCTGGAACGGGCCCTAACACGTGGCTACCTACTAACTACGTCTACCTATTGAGACCGACAGCAAGGTGGTCAATCATGTCAATCATGTAGGTGATAGATGAACAACGAACGCAAGCTAACAAACCAAGTAGAACCGCGTGTTCCATCTTGGGTACCGCACTTTTCTGTTTACATTCCCAGTCTGGCTGGAGACAAAAACATGAGTGATGACTGCCTACCGAGAGGCTTCTGCCTTTCCGATTGCAGTACGAAGTACGTGAAGTGATGTTCCAGGCAAGCCCTTATAGGCACTTCACCGCAGTGCCACAGCCTCGCCAGAGTTGATGACCGCGTTATCACATATCTTGACTTGTCCCAGGCTACTCCGCCCACACAGCAATACCTGCATACAGGCTTACTATTCTGTGCATAGTACGCCTTGGGCGGTGGCAGTTCACGGATATTGTCCCTTTGACACGGGTTTGTCGTTCAGACCAGCATATCAACCGTTGCTCATACATTGTTGCCGCCCGCTGCTGCAAACTTGTGCGGAGCAGGCAGGATTCCGCTCCTTGACCTTGTACACCATGTGTGATCATACCCATTCGTCCTAGGGCGATACCTGAACTCTATCCGAGAGAACGGATATCATGAAACATACACACTACGAAGGGTCGTTGGCCTTGTCAATTGGCCGGCCTCTTCATGCGACAACAAGCAAAAACGAATCTGTCATGGTGAATCATCCGCAAAAGGGATGGTTTTGGGCCGGGGGATCGACGGACTTAACAGATGTGCCACTCTGGCGTAGGTAAGTAGGCTGGTGCACAATGCTACACATTCGTCCCATGCTGTTGCCCGGAACACGATCTTCCTTTGATACGCTCCCTGTGGAGAGCCGCGAGTATAGTGGTACTAGGTTGCGGGTTGTAGCCCCCTTCCCGTGCGAATGATGTATCCCTTGGGGTTGATCAATAACCCCAACAAGTAACAACATGGAACAAATTCTTGCTCGTCAATAGTGAGATGGTTAGGTACCCAATGTTGATTTTCGACCTGAATGCCTCCTAATCGTTGATGAGAGTCCTCTAAACACTAACATAACACATATTCTGCATTCATCCGCTACCTAAAACCGCGCAACCGGGCTTGGAATTTGGAAGTCCGCAAATCCTTCATCATGTCTCCTTGTGCGGCATGGTTAGGAGCCCCGACCCGCCGACCCCATGACAACCGGTTACGCTGTCCAGCAAAGCACATTGCCCCGTGCTACATAGGACAACTGATGTATGATTACGTCGCTGGACAGCTGCATCGATTGGTTGCCCGTGGTTGCTTAAGCCACTCTTTCAATGGTGAAAGTGGTTAAGGAATTACCAATAAGAGCGAAAACATGCAGTTTTCAATCAATGATGGGCGTTTAGGAGAGGAACCGTGCGTTTCTCTCTTCTTGTCTACGTAGTATTAGAGCCCTTTGGGGCTGGCTTACTTTTTCCCTGCGTCGATAATGTCGGCGATGTTTTGCATAACCGGCATGTCTTGATTGAGGCATTGGTCGCGTGAGAGGAATGTGAAAGGAGTCATTGCCGCTTTGCAAAGACCTAAGAGGACCCGGAATGCATAATATAGGTAGGTAATACACCAGCAGCCAGGTCAAATTGGCATAACGCCCTTTTACAATTGACTGCAATATACTCGTTTTCCCCCTTTAAGTCAATTTATCGTACTCAGACTCTCAAACCTAGAAAGTGTCGGGAAGCAACCCATTCTCGGAGGTGCGTATATACAAGTTCCATCCGGATCTGCCCTGGTTCATTTCAGTAGTCGGGAGGGCCATCTAGGTACACTAGAATCTGGCATACTTACCATGCTTCTCATAGCCGAGGCTAGATCCGACTCGTTAGACTCGGGCCGCTCAAATTAAGCGAATCCGACGGGGAATATGGTGTCATTGGTGAACTGCGAGTATAAGTATAGGTAGATCCCCATATAAAGACAGCCACTTACAATCCGTCACATAGTATTTTTGGACCATTCCAAAAAAACTGGCAGTACGGCCCTCCACAAGCTCTGGGGACTGCCAGTTGTTTTGGAGTGGTCCAAAAATTTTTCTGGATCCCTATCTTTTGTGTTCCGTACTACTGGTCAGATTGTTCTCGATGAGATTCCGCCCGGCCGTCTTCCACGTGCCGGTATACGTACGGAGTACCTACATACCAAATCTAGAAGCAGACGAGGCATACTGAACGCCTTGGCTTCCGCTAGTTAGCGCTACACGATGGCGGTCAACCACTGGCTCTATGGAGTAGTTGGAATATCCTGATTCCTAAGTCAGATAACCAATGCTATGAATCGATCACCTAGTATCTAAAGATATGGAAAGTAATGTCCGGTCAGAGAGTTGTCTGTGACCCTTCCTCCGGGCCAAGGAGCTGCTTGCCACTTCGTCAGGGCGGTACTATCTGCCTTTCCCGTTGTTCCGCCACTACTAACAAAAGGCGTTTCCGGAAAAGCCTGATACGGCGTATTGTTCATGTTCAGCTGCGGCGCTGTAGATACCCTTTAGTGTAGGTATTCCCACAATACCTGTTAGATGTCGAGGAATCTCAATGGGAGTCAACAGGCCGAGCATCCTTGTTGTAAGGCAGACTCGGATCTTCCAACTCGACTTCCTCTACATCCATAAGCCAGAACCAATGCCATGGGCGCCTGAATAACATCGTAAACACTGGATGATAGATTGAATAATGTATTAAAGCTTGATACCAGGGCCAGCTAGCCAGTCTCAACCATTAGCAACTCCGATAAGAAACTGCCTACCGATAGTAATACACCGAGAGACCTGCCATGACGACGTGTCCCAGTCCGTCTAATGCGTCACTTTCTTATCCATACATTCTTAGAATCTGTGCAATGTACCTATTTTCTAACACCTCTGCAGCCTGGAGAGGCGTGTGCCCCGACCAGCTAGGGAGCTTTGTATTGGCCCCATGCGCCAGCAGAAAGCTCACAGTAATGGCGTTGCTCGCGGCCACCGCATAGTGAAGCGGCGTGCCCGTGTCGACCGTCCGTCTTCGTCGGGTATCGTCGCGCGGCCGGGATTTCGGATCCGGCTCCATCTCGTTCACGTCGGCGCCATGGTCAAGCAGTATTTTTATCACACCTATCCTATCTGGATCCTCGCGGCCGGGGTACATCTCATTTATCGCTTTGTTCGAAGCGCTGGCGGTAGAGTGTAGTAGCATGGGCGTCTTCGGGTCGGCGCCATAGTCTATAAGGAGCTTCACCACTTCCGGCGAATGAAGTCGGACGGCGACCATGATGGGCGTGAACCCGTACTCGGATAAGTTTGGATCTGCGCCGTGCTCTAATAACCAACGGCAGAGCCGCACGTCCCCAAGCGCTGCGCTAAAGGAATGTGAGCCATCAGAATTTGGAATTATGACGGCCGGAGCTTACCGCAGGGGAGTCCAGAAGTGCCAGTCACCGGAAGCACTAATGTAACTACGGTTGACGTCCCAACCATGCGCCAAGAGAAGCTCGCATTGATCGATGGATCCGGAGTTGAGCACGGCGCAGACGAGGGCATCGTCGATTACGGCGCCCTGCGCTATGAAGAAACGGGTGACGTCGGACCAGCCATGGGCGGCGGCGGCACGTATGGACCGATCGAGGACGGTACTGGCGCCGGGCGCAGCTCTCTCATGGAGGGGAACGGATGGATCGTAGCTCAGCAAGAGGCTTGGCAGTAGACTCTCCACGGCGTTAAGATTGCCGACGGAGGCAGCTTCTTCCATAGCGTGAATCCTTTGGCATCAGAGACGGGTCGTCGAAGAGATCGAATCACATGTAACTACCTAGGCAGAAGGAAGCAATGAAGAATGCGCGCAACACCTAAATAGCCACACTAAAAGGCTGACTTGGAGCATGGGAGAAGACATAGCGGCCGCAGGATGTCAAAGGAGGCATGGCACCCATGTCTCAACTGCCTGCGGCGGGTGGAGAGCACGAGGGTAAGCCAAGCTGCAGCGCAGGTTAGCTAGCTCTCCGGTAGGTGCAAGTATTACAGTACCTACCCGGCGTCGATGGCGGCATGGCACAATGTAACGTGGTTGCTGGCAGTAGAACTCCCCTGATTCGAGGGGAGAACTGGCATTTCCCGCCCGATGCATGGCACTTCGCAGCAGTACGCATCGAGCATAGTGTAGTACTTTCTGGGCGAGTACACTAACTACATGTGATGCGAGCCCATGTGCTGGTCTCACGTATTTCGTAGGTAGTATAGTAATGTATTCCGTACTTACTCCGGAATACAGTGGTTAGGTATATCTGGTAGGAGATGGTGATTTCGGTCGGTTGGGTTGGCCGCCGAACCGTGTCGGCCCTAGATGCCTTACACTAAATACTAGGTACACTAGTAAGTACTTCGTACCTAAGGACTTATCTCTTTGGCTGCCCGAAACACCAACTCGGTCACTTGCTTTACATTACCACTCCGTCAGTTACCGAGTTGGTGTCTTCGGGCAGCCAAAGAGATAGTGTACATGACATGTCTGGCGCTGCGGCGCATACTATCTAGGAGGTAGGTATTGCGTACCTGGCACTGTAACTAATGTGAGCGGGTAATATAAGTAGTAGATACCTACCGTCTGGCACCCTGACGGGTGTCCGGTAGACACGGTCCGGGTGTAGTACCTAGGCGGCCGAGGCGACCGAATCTTCATATATTATCTCAGCATGGGTACCAGACGCCTTACCCCTTAGGTATACTTCGTATGTAAATATGCCCAAAATACGCAGCATACGCAACTGTAGGTAACTATACCTATGTACCTACAGAGGGCATCACCATAGCTCTGTTCTGCTTGAATCCCTACCTAGTGTAGGTAGTGTAATTTAGGTATACCTAGTACGGAATTAAGAAGGGGCCGCTCAACAGCGGCGGGGTGTTAACGCCGTCTCACAAGCGTCAAGTCCTCGTGTTAACCCTTCGGTGCAAGCAAGCTTTTATTGAAGGCGCAACTAATAACTAAGTAATTCTTAGGAGAGATTCTTGAAATCTAGTTTAGTAAGTAGGTAAGTAATTACACCTAATACCTAGCAGTAGTTGTAGGGTTGCTGGAATGGAGTAATACGGATGTACCTAGTGTACTTCGACATCCCTAGGTAGGTAAAAGCAGCATACACTAAGCGCTAAAATGTTACTCACTCGGCCTAGTTACCACCGTGAAGGACTTGAGGTGAGAACTAAAAGTCGTCCTACCCAACCTACCTAGGCACCAGACACTCATTGATCTCTCCATGGCACACTAACTACCTAGGTGCACTGGCATTTTTACGGACGTACGTATCTCTTTGTAGTTACCCGTTAGAAGTATGCGTAGTTGTTAAACTATGAACTACCAACACCGCCGTACCGGAGAATAGGTATTACCCGGCTGCAGGTACTCATGTAAGAGGTAGGTACCGTATTCTTCAGGTGTCATTACATACCGGTTGAACCACACCATCCGTTAAAGATCTGGCCATATCTAGCGACTGGAGACATGCCGATTTTGACGCCTAAGGCAGAGGCTAAGAACGAAGGAAGCATTGATACAGTATGAATCATGGAGTCTACTGTAAGATTCTAGACAGTTTCTGACAAGTCATGGCAGATAGGTAGGTAGTTATTTATGCTTGATACTGTATCGGTACCACATAGCAGTTAGTTTAGCGTTAGCGCGCCCGGATCTTCAACCTTGTCTCGATTCTCCAGTCCTTGCCGTACCTACCCACGAAGGTTGGAGACAAAAAAAGCCGGACTCGCACAGACCAGGTAGAAGTTACGGTACAGTGTAACCTGTCATGCTGCGCACAGAGATTTTATAGGGCCTTTAGCGACTAGTAGGCCGCTAGGACCGCTATAACAACGCTGCCTGTAAACAAACCGTGGTCGCTAGACGATCTGCCTACAGTGTACCAGACAGTGTTCAAAATAACGGCGCATATTGTCTCGCAACTTTCACTTGGTCCGTGCCCGTCCGGCTTTTTTTGTCTCCAACCTTCGTACACTACACTACCTATCTACCTAGCCTTACACTAGGTAGGTCCGTGGATAATTACTCTATGAGGTTAACCAATTCGATGGCGGGATAGCCGCGGAGAGAATTACCCACTACGAAATAGTTACCGCCCGGCGCTACGCTGATGTTGTGGCCTATATAGTACCTCAGTACCTACCGTAGGCACTTTATGTACTTCTCAGGCAGCTACAGGTAACTGCAGATACCTAAACGCCCTACAGCCTTACACTCTACCTAGCGCGCCTGTTGCCGCACACTGTGAGGTACCTACTTCTACCTCACTACAACCATCTTACTCGCAGTCTGATCACAGTCAAGCACAACTTCAGATACCTACTCCCATCAGCAACCTATCGCAATCAGAACAGATTATAATCGGTTTCCTTATTCCCATCTATTAACGCCCCGAAATCCATTAAGGACATAAGACGTGCGTACGAAATGCAGCACAGCTACAATCTACCTACGCTTTGTGTATTTCCCGAGGAGCTGCTAACTGGCTGGTAGGTCATCTGAATGCCTGGCTTGGTAACTTCACAAGCGGGCTCTCAGCAAAGAAACTTCGTGCACTACACGACCCTAGGTATTTCCCGAGTGCCCAGTCTTGCGTGAGACTGTGAGTAATAAGAGGCGCGAATACTTAGCTTATGATGTACCTACATGCACCATGAAGCTCCGCCAATCAAACAAGGAGAAACGATTCGGCCTACCGGATTACGGCCGGGGCGCGGATGCCAACCCGGGCGCCAGCGCGGATTCGTCTGAGGATGAATTCGTCGGTGATGCCATTCCCGGCGGCGATGAAGAGGACGTCGAGGGGGAAAGCCAACAAAGTGAAGATGATTATGATGAAGAGGACGATGCTGATTCCGATGAACCAACACATCCTAGCGCCTCCAAGGCCGCAAAGGCGAGGGCGGCTACAAAGGGATCTGGGCGCTTGCAAAAGGGACAGTCTGACATATCAGAACAGTCCTATCCTGAGGTGCCCCCGTACCCGTCAGATCCAGGCCAAAGATGGACTAGAAGCTACATAGGACCCATTAAGAGATGGACGCGGTTTTACGAATTGGTTGACTGGTGGTTTGGCGACATGCCAGACCGCAGGCCTATTCTCGACGTCTTCCTTAAGTTATGGTGGCATCACGAACTTATACCTCCCAAGCTGACCAGCCAACCTCACCTCCTGCGCGCCCGGAGCGGCTGGATGCCCACCACTTTTGCTGATAGCCAGACATCTGAATTTCGTCAGTTGTACAATAATCGCCTAGTGTATCAGTTCCGACAACAGAGATCTACCCGCATCGACAAAGCTACAGCATTTCGACGGTTCATCCCGCAAGCTCGAGACGAGCTCACCGTACTCTTAGGCCATGTCACGGATCAAAAACAGCACCAGGTCCATTATGGGAAGGCCATATCATTATCTGATACAGGTCAACCTATTGGTGACGCAGATGACAAAGACATCATAACCGGGGGTTGGCTTTTCGACGTGGCAGGAATTCCAATTTCTATGGCTTGGGCGCCTTCGCAGGGGCGAGTTGACCAGCTCTTGGCAATTTCTGTTATCCCTTTCTCTGACCAAGAATACTGCCGCGTCCTCAAGGATCCTTCTCAAGAAACGGAACAGAAAGAAGGTGCAATTCATATCTTCAGGTTCGAGGCAACTAAAGGTCATCGAGGGATTCTTCGGCCATCAAGACGCGCCCCCAAATTAGCCCAACTATTGTGCGGCTCGTGGGGCCGCGTGTCGAAGATACAATGGTGTCCGGTGCCGCTCGCGGCCGAAGATAGCACTCGTCTGCTAGGTGTGTTATGCATCGACGGCAAGCTTGGAATTATAGGGGCGCAAAATGTTCTAGGGCATGGAGACAATGAAGTATTTGGTGAGTTGCTCCGAAGCCGCCATTATTGGTTGTGAACTAATCGTAGTGCAGAGGAAATCGAAGAGCCAATGACTATTCTCGAGCCGCCAAAAGAATATTTGCTCGAAATCACTTGTTTTACATGGATCAACATGAACCGTATAGCAGCCGGTTTATCGGATGGGTCCGTAATCGTATGGTCACTTTCCCCCGTTCGAATCCTTCAAAGACACCCTGTTCATTCCACCGCGATTATGGACATCGCCTCGGGGTTTCCTTCAGACCCCTTCCTTGTTTCGACGGTACCCGTCGGCGGTGTCCTAACCGTGACGGATCTGAGCCGTCCGAGTGCAGAAGTAACTTATCACCCGAACATGATGGTATCTCTCCAGCCAAATCTCCTCGCGTGGAGTGCCCATCTTAGGGGCTTTGCCTCAATGTGGCCATCTGCCTTTGCCGGAAATCCAAATCTCACATTCTTGCCAGTTCGGGGGTTTCCCCTCTGTCGTCATCTCACGACCGTGACTGGACAACCCACTTGCATTACAATAGGTTCCTGCCACCCATACATTCTCACCGGGGCCACGGATGGTAGTGTGTGCATGTTCAATATCCTCCGCAAGCTCTCAAGTCACAGAGAGAAGACTTTCAAGCTGAAATTATTCCAGCACGAGTTCTGCGCTCGGCCATCCTCGAATGTTACGAATGACGAGAGTGCAAAGCCTCGGGGAACGTGCCGGATTCTGCATGGATTTTTACCTGAGCTCAATGCGCATCCAACTGGCATGAAGATGGCCGAGACGCAAAGGCAGAACCGCGCGCAGAACACTAAAGGCAGGGCTAAAGCGAAAGGAAAAGCCAAGGCTGGAGACAAGGACGGTGAAGAAACGGGTATGACCACCGGGCCCGGCCCAATCGTGCTTTACGAACCGCAGACCCGAATCACAGCTTTGGCGTGGAATCCCAACGTCGAGTTCAGTTGTTGGGCGGCGGCTGCCATGGGATCCGGACTTGTGAGAATCATAGACGTCGGAGCCGAACCGGAGGCGGAAAGCAAAGATGATGCGTCTGAATCGGACAGAGGAAAAGGCGATCACGTCATGGATATCATAGATGAAGGTGAGGATAGGGGTGAGGACGGCGATGTTGATATGGCCTCATGAGTGCGACACAGACAGCCTGAGCTATTCAACGAAGCCTTCAAAGAGTGAGGGTCAACAACCACAGTGTATAAATAGCCTGTATGATTGCAGATGATGCAGGCCTGGGATTGAGACTTTGAGTTGACAATAACTTACTGTGCCATACGATTGGACAGAGCACTCCATAATACGTTAATCCATCACTCAGCAGTTATCTTCTTCTCTCTCTATACCAGTCTGTGATGACTATCTCAGTCTACGCGCCTAGCTTCATACCTCTTACAGGAGCGTCAACTCTATAATACCACTAACACTCTTCAGCCTGTTGGATACTATGGTGGTAATCAAACGCCTTTGCCATGCCTCTAAGGTGCGATGCAGCAGCAAGTAGAATGAGGATGTGGAAGAGCTGGTGTGAATGGCCCCAGATATCGAAGGTTCCCGGGGAGGTTCGCTCGGGCCAGCGCACCTTGCAATGCAGTCAATATAACTTCTTTGAGCAGGACCGGCATAGCATATCGGGGTTCACTCACCGCATACAGGAAAGCTCCGAAGATGTAGAGTGCTCCCTGAAACAGGATCCAGTCTAATCCCATTCGCTCACACAGATCCCGGTATCCGTAGATGGTAAGGCCATGGCACACGGGAACGACACCGGAGACTCCCAGACCCACGAACAGCACAGCCCGGTACGGACGCCATAGGGGCGTGCGGAATTTCTCCACCCAGGACACGACACCACAGCCGAAGCCAAGGAGGGCGATCTAACCAAGATACCCATGTTAGCAGCAGCTCTACTTTTGTGTTCCTCTTCTAGTTTCTTTCACTAGTGAACTTACTCCATATGTATACATGCTCATCAACACGGGTTTACAGAAGAATCCGTAGTACAACGCGGGAACGTAGCTACCGACAATCAAGCACACAATGCCTGAGTAATCGAGCTTGTTTCCCCACCTGGCCACGGACTCGGAGTGATTGGACAACGCATGATACGTCGCGCTCATGCCGAGGCACAGGGCCGCGCCACCAAGGAAGAACGCGAAGACGAGCTCGTCTGCAGGGCCGGCGCTCGGGTACCGTGGGGCGATCTCGGCGTAGAGATACAGCACCGCGAGGGGGACGAGAAGCAGGGAGCCGACGGCGTGAGTCCAGATGTTGACGCTCTCGTTGTGCACACTGAAGGCGCTTCTGAGCGACGAGAGGTAGCTGTTGCTTGCAGGGCGGTAGCCTGATAGGATGAAGGCGTTGTCGCGACGCCAGGCGGGCAGCTCGTCCCAGAGGAGGAGGAATGCTGATGAGACCTTTTTTTCTACGGTTATGGCTGCGTCTGTGAGGGCTGAGACAGTGGATGAGGAGCGCTGCCGTCGCTGTCGCGGACCGGATGATGACTTAGGTGACGCCATGGAGATGGCGGAATGTGGGTTATATTATGGTTCTTTTTAGGCTTGCTGAGATCAGGTACAGACAATCCATGGGTGTGAGAACGGCATGTAATCCGAATTACAAGTACATATCACACCGGCTCGGCCGTAATGCCTTGAACTTAGGGCGTATATAGATATGTGTAGGTATTGTATAAAAGTTCATTCACCAACTGTTGAGGTTAGGAGAGAGACTATCATGCCAGATGGCAGCAGCTGTGCGTCCTGCTGTCTTGGACTATAAGGGGCTTATAAATACACCTACCCTACCAGAACGGACGAAGGTAGAAATCTTTCGCGCCAACATCCATACAACGGAAGCGATCGAATACCTACGTTCCTCTCAAGACAGCTTGCTGCGTGGTTCCGTATTGTTCTCGATGTCTTTTGATCCTTCACATCCGGGATAACACCGGCTAATCAATGTAGAACTTGGCGAACTCATCATAGGTATCTTTGTCTCGTATGTATTGAGATTTATGCACACATCTTCATGATGCACGTTCTACTCTTGCGGGTAATCAACCTAGCAAGGTTGTAATCAGGCATCATAGCTTCGTCTGAATTTCCGGTCTTCCAGACCTCACTGGAGTGCAAGTCTGACCTGCTTGAAGATATGCGATGATACTTCTGCAACGGCGTCTGTCCAGGCGGATCCGTCATGTCATCACTGTTGGCTGCAGTTGCAACGAGAGTGTATTAACTGCTACAGCAGAAGTATCCCATAAACAACGAAATGTTCCCGGCACTGAGATGATAACATTCCAAACATCCGAACGATCGGTACGGATATAATAGGCCAAATATCGGCAGAGGTCGTTATCATTGTAATGGTATCGTGCATTCGTTAAGTCCGAGTATTTTATTTCTTGCCACTTTTCTTGATGCCACCGCTGGCCAGAGGACCTTTGCCAGCCGCCTTCGCGGCCATCTCCGCGCGGGCCTTGGCGTCTTCTCGCCTGTTAGCTTTTCTAAAGGAAAGAAAGTACGTAGTGCCTGAAAGGACCTACCGGCCTTCTGTTTCTCATGGAATGCAATATCGTCCTCGTCTAAGTCCTTCTGTTGTTTCTTCGCGGCCTTCAAAGGCTTCATCTTGCCGCCTATCATGGTTGTCAGCCCGGCTGTCCCAGGCAACGCGCGGTGGATTCTTTCGTACCTTCTCTGTTTTGGCCGCCCATGGTGACTGATCTGTGGGAATCAGATAAGTGGTAAATTGTGCGGCGGGTTGAGGACGAGGAGACAAACAAAAATCGATGGATTTCCCGAACTTTACTTGTCGCGAGAGGATTGCGGTCGCGGGGTGCTCTTGGAAACTTTGCTGGCTGAGCTGACTGACTAATGACGGATACAGTTGCCTGTCAACTGGTAGGTTGCAGTATCTAGTGTACAGTACGTGCCACGGTGCCAGTACGTACGAAGTACTATCTAGTGGGTCCAAGCGTGATAGGTCCGGCTTTATTGTTACAGTACAAAGTATACTAAATACACTTTGCACTGTGAAGCTATAGGTAGTGGGTACCCGAGTTGCTTACTAACAGGCGTACTTCGTAGTGTAGTTATGTGGCGCAGGCTGGGTCGTGCTGCCGCATTTCGAAAACCTTGGTCCAATCTCGCAGCCCATCCCATTGACTAATACCACGTCTTTTGTCTGATCACCTCGTCGCCGTACTTGCAACGGTGCATCCAAAACAACCTGCGCATTGACTTGTTATGCGATCTAAAATCCCGGAATTTCCAGCTCTCACCCTGGCATCTGAGTTTGTTCCTCCAGTCCCTCTCTCAATTCGACCGGGAGCATCGTGATGCGACGGAATTGAAAGAAACGCTTCCCGGTTCGGCCCAATCCTCTGCGCCTTGACGTATTCGATATCTCTAAGCTGACACACTGTTTCTTATCGCAAAGATTGGAAACGGATTGCACTTGTGTGCATCCCTTTGAAAACAAAGTGAGCAAGCAAGATGGCATCGCCATCTAGTTCCGATGAGGGCGAGATCGTAGAGAACCGTGATGGAAACTCGAAGGCAACTTCACTGCCTCAGATTGATGGACATGCCGTTGACCGTATGGACAGAACTCGAGCTGGGTTTTCACGCTCAAGATCCCCTGAGTATTTGAACGGCTCGAGGCAACACCCGGCCACCTCGCGACGAAGCCGGTCACCTCGCGGCCTGAAGCGGTCTCACGATGACCGTGACTACTATCGTGGGGGTCGCTCAGACCCCGATCCCCGACGCTTCCGTGTTCATTACGAAGATCCTCCTCATAGCTACCGCCGTCCTCGCATCTATTACGGTGATGAAGATCGCCCGCCCTCCCGCCAACCAACTGCGAATCTGCACTACGACGACAGGGATCGGAGCCACGTCCGCGATCGAGCCAGTGACTTAAGTCAGAACCGCGACCGCCATGTCGAGAAGCGATCAAGAAATCGCAGCCGCTCTCCATACAACTCATCACGAGGGGAGCGAGACCAAGCTGATCATTCCAGGCGAAATAACGACCGAGCGCGACGAGACGCAACTCAAGTCGCAACCAATAGTATTAGGTCAAGTCACCTTCAGAACGATTCACAGGCCTTCAGGGGCTCCTCAGATGCTTATAGACAAAACAATACAGCCAAGACTACAGGTATTGCAACATCTAAAGCGGCTTCTATGACGAGGGGCTCAGATAACGACCCCACAGATAATTCAGTGAAGCCGCCCGAGCCTGAGAATGAGTTTGAAGACGAGAAACCTGTCGATATTGAAGCAGAGATAGAACGACGTCGACGGCGGCGTCAAGAGCTCCTTAACAAGTCACGAACGGCAACGCCATTGCTGGTGCATGCTTTACAACCCGAGAAAATAACCGGCACATCCCGAACTATAACGCGTGGAAGCACACCAATTGCCGCTGAGGTTAATACTCCAAGATCTTGTGAGATTAACCCGCCCTTCCGTAGAGAAAGACATAGGTTGACTCATTCCACAGCATTGTCGTCTCCCTGTTCGCCAGCCCTACACGAAGAATTGTCACCTGCCCCATTTGATATTGCTAACGACCAAGAGCTTATCAATACTCATGGCAACTCTAGAAACGGTGATGACGAATATGGGCCTTCTGCTGCAGACTACGACCCCACGGTTGATATGAGGGAGGATGAGCTGAGAGACGAGCGTCGCAATGGTCATGTCGGGCCTCATGGAGAAATCTTGCATCCAGACCGGAAGGCTGAAATTCCACCAGTCCATGAAGACCGGGTCTCGAAGAAGCTTGCGGCTGATAATGACGATGATTTTGATATGTTTGCCGAGGACTTCGACGAAGATAAATTCGTCGCTCCAAAGGCAGCCCCTATAGGTACCACCGATGATGATCGAAAACTTCCTACTCCTCTAGCACAACCCAACGAAGGCGGTATTCTAGAAGGTACTGACAAGGATGGCTATTACAAAATTCGCATCGGCGAGATCATGAATGGTCGGTATCAAGTTCAATCTACCCTGGGTAAAGGAATGTTTTCGGGCGTGGCTCAAGCTGTCGACATTACTAACAAGAAGCTTGTTGCCATTAAAATGATGCGAAATAATGACGCCTTGAGAAAGGGCGGTTTCACCGAAATCGCAATTCTACAAAAGCTCAACGATGCCGATCCCGAGAACCGCAAACATATTGTTAAGTTCGAGCGTCATTTTGAGCACAAAGGGCATCTCTGTTTAGCGTTCGAGCATCTCAGTTTGAACCTACGCGAGGTCCTGAGGAAGTTTGGCAATAACATCGGTATCAACCTGAGTGCGACTCGTGCCTATGCCCATCAAGTCTTTGTTGCGCTAGCTCACCTTCGCAAGTGCAGTATCATACATGCTGATCTGAAACCAGACAACATTCTGGTAAGGCCCTGTTTTGTGAATATCATTGCATTTGCCCACAGCTGATCCCTTTACAGGTCAATGAGACCCGCAATATACTCAAGATCTGCGACTTAGGTACGGCTATTGATCGATCCGACGCAGCAACTGCACATACCGAGATTACCCCTTACCTTGTCAGCCGATTCTACCGAGCACCTGAAATCATTTTGGGGATGCCGTACGATTATGCCATTGACATGTGGTCGATTGGCTGCACTTTGTACGAATTGTACACTGGAAAAATCTTGTTTGCGGGTGACAGTAACAACCAGATGCTCAAGGCTATCATGGAGATCCGCGGCAAATTCAGTGCCAAACTGTACAAACGTGGTGAGATGTCGCACCTACATTTCGATGAGGTTGGAAACTTCCTCAGTGCCGAACGAGATAAAGTGCTTGGAAAGGTACGTGCTATTTCCCATCTTGTATATGTTTTCTTTTTCACGCTATTCTCATGTGTGAAAATCTCACGGACCATCTTGTTCTCGGCGCCAGTTAGCATCAAGAGCTAGCTCAAGCGTACACATTATTTGCTATCTCTGATCTGGCGCTGGTTTAAAGGTCTTTATTATGCGGTTGATATGCGCAGCACCATGATTTCTCTTAACTCATGGTAGTCCTCATGTCTTCATCGCTGTCGACCACTACCTTTTTTTCGCGTAATCCGTGGTGAAGTCCAACCTCACCACGTACGCCAGTCTTCGTTCTATCAGTACGGCTCATTTCATGAACTTTAGCTTGAGATCTCCCCATGAATTCTGACGGATACTAATAATTAACCCAACTCATCGCAGACAACCATCCGCACCCTCGCTATCGTCAAGCCTACGCGCGATCTGCGAACCCGCCTCATGGCTGCATCGGGAGGAATGACTGATACAGAGACCAGGGATTTGAACCACTTCGTTGACCTGCTTGAACGCTGTCTCGCACTCAACCCTGACAAGAGGATTACCCCTTCGGAAGCCTTGAAACACCCATTCTTCTTGTCTAAGGGCGCAGGGTCCCTAAGATAGAATCAAGGGGTCCTGCCTAGAGCACTTCGTGAGAATCGGAACGCAGATGACAACGCAAAATAGTAGGGTATTCGTACAATTGGATTTCCACGCCAACCCCTTGATGGCTATCACCTCTGGTGGTAGTCGGTGATACTCGCATCGCCAACAACCCAGCGGATAGTATGAGTCATTTGATGGAAGCCCCGGACGCCGGTATATTTGAACCACGGCCCAGCTGTCCGCGTTGGGAGATAGGTAATCGAATTTGGTCAGGTCAAGTAGAGTATACTTCCAGGAAATATTAAAATAGATTACGTACTTCGTACAAGCAAACACGAGTCATACCCAAGAAGTACCTATCGTGAATAATTTCACCATGTCGACATCATGGTAGGGCACTAGTCATCCCACAATTTCCCAGTTTCTTCAGCTTCAAAAGCTACCCAGAGATAAAACGACTAATCAATGAGTAGGAAGTTCCGCCCGTCAGCCACGGGCACTGGACCACCGGCAGATAGGTAGGTACGGTAGTGGTAAAGCTGTAGCCTATCCCCCGTGTCAGCCGCCCGGCAGAAGTGTCGATGACACATACGGACAGAGGCAGAAACAATGGAGGGCTTCGCCATCTTCAGTCACTTTCCGTTTGAATTCGGAAACCCCGTGAGATATATGCGTGGCACATGCGCACGGGACCAAGCACAAAGTCTCAGCGCTGACGGTTTGAAACTCGTGTTTCTTGGCCCTGTTGGCGACCGAAGGCCCGTTTAGCCTCCCAAACAACTTTCACGGATGCCCTGTTTTATCATGTCGTACGCTAGCGTGATCCCGATGGCGAGGTAAGGTAATCTATTGTTTGATGGCCCGGGCGTCCTCGCCGTGGTGGTTTATTGTTTCCCGAGCGCACGGCACGAGGGAGCAATCGGCTGGCTACACGAGAAGCTACACAGGCAGAGGCACGACAGCCGTGTTGGGGCCGTCGCTGCTGGCCTTCGCTGCTGGCCTGCTGGCTTATTTGCCGTTTTCCCGCCCGCGGATCGCGTCGCTTGTTCGACTGCTGAAGCAGCTCCGGTTATACCTGTTTACTTGGTGTAAAACATTAGGTACGCAGTTGGTAATTGGCTGCGCTACGTGGTAATAGGTATAGCAGGTTATTGGGCCCTCCCGATGGCCGCGGCGAGTAGGTAGGTAACCGAGCGCGGGTTCCCCAACTCACCCGTGGGCCCAGTCGTGGCGGTTGGTTGCCCGGGTGTCATGCAAACAATGCCCTTTGTTATTGGAAACCTCTCTTTAGCATGGTGAGTCTGGTGGCTCTACCTATTGACTGAGAGAGGCCATGAACATGGTCTTGTCTGACAATGTTGCGTCTCGCTAGATAGGTCATCAGCCACGGAGATCTTGGAAGTTGGGGCTGTGTAGGCTAATCCGTGCTGATATTCGGGCGCAGTCTTGAAGGGCCTCAAGTGATCTATCTGGTAGTCCTTAATTCAGCTGGCAAGTCGCTATATTGCAGACTCCAAAGATTAATTACCATCGCCTGCGGTTCACAATTTCCAGCCGCATGCTCCCTGGCTTTACGCTGGGCAACGCCTAATGGAATCTTATGCTTAAATAGGTGAAAATAAAGTCCTGGTATGGGAGCTCGGTGCTAGGGACCATCCTTGCACGAGCGCCTCGACGATTCACGATTTACGATTCACGATTCACAATTCACGATCCACAGGCCGCTCCATCACTCGGATGAATCATGAGTTTTGGTGTAACTGGGGTTGACAAGCCGCTGACAACCGATATTGCAGTGGCTGGAAGATGCCGTTTTGGCTGAGGAGAGCAGAAAGCCTTGCATAGAGCTAGTTGACGCCCGGTTTAACCTGGCCGAGATTCATCCCTGGGCTCGGCTTCCCTCCCATCGTGGCCCTCCAGGCTATAGCAAGCCAGCATGATGCATCCGGTAAGCCCAGTATCAACGGGCTACGCCGTGGGCGGGTAGGCGTCGATCTATTACCGCAGGCACGGCCATTATGTCATTGTCTAATGAATAGCTGCGCGCCAGCGCAGCCAGGCGAAAGGCCGTTTGCGCGCTAATGCTGATATCCTCGATGCCTGAGTAAGGCGAACAGGCAGATAGCACGTACACTACAGTAACACGTTGCTGGAGCCGGGCAGGTTTGGATTTTGCCGCTTGCGGGACGCGCTGCGATAGTGCCAGGTCCGTAGTCAGGAGGATTCAGGAGTCGGAAGGACGCGACTCCTCGAGGCGTGGTTATAAGCCGGTGGACGCTATGCCATTGCCGTTCCTAAATCCTACGGTCCTACTCACAGGCTACCAGCCCAGAAGCCCCAGACATCCTAGCGCCATGGCGAGAGACTGACATCATCCGCCCTGGCGTGGCGAAGAAGACATGTTCTAGATTTGGAGGCCTTCAGGAATCAGAATGACATGGCAGACAAGCCCGGCTAGGTAGCACGACGCAGCAGCGGCAGCACGACTCCGCGCCGGCTCCTTGCATGCAGGCCGCTGCTGTATCTTGACGCGAAGGAGATGACCGCTCCGGGAAGACGCAGATGAAAGGCCTACCGAATATTGATACCGGTACCCACTGGTGATGCTTTGCTGCCAGGGGCTGCGAAGCGTACACGGGCACCCCCTTGATACGACCGTGGCTCTTCAAGTAGCACTTACTGGAACCGGTGCCCAGCCATCGGGACGGCGATTCCTCTGCAAATGTAGATCCCAAATCGTCAACTACGCTGCCGAGATCAGGTGAGAGGCTGGCACGAACGTCGTGCGACTGGCTCATCAATTGCATCTCGGATGAAAAGAGGTCCCCGCAGGCACAAGAACATTTCACCTACCGGCCGTGACGTGACATGTGTGCTCCCAGCAGTAACTCCCAGCTACGCCGCGGGCTGCACAAACAGGCATGATCCAGATTGTGCCGATGAGGACAGGAACCACATTTCAGAGCCGACGATATCATGCCCGGGTTGGCAATGACGATATGTATACCGGTACTTTGATTATATATTAGTTCCCTAACTAAGTAGTTACAAGTTACAACTTACGTGCTGACTGACTGATTCATGGGCCGCGTCCGCGTCAGTCAGACTGATCAATGGAAGAAGAGATGTGGACAGGTACTATCTAACCGCTCTAACCTAACCGCGTCCCGACGGGTTGTCCTTTGTTGTATGAAGGGGGTCTCGGCCCGTGGCCGGAATCAAGCGTCATGAGTGCTACATACGCACAAGACACGAATGCCATCATGTCAATCGGCACGGACGGTAAGTAATGTAAATAATGTAGTCCGTGTCCTGTCCGTGTACTGTAATACACGTAGTCGACCATGTCGCCGCCCTACCGCGCGGCAATTGACGGGCCAAGCGCATTAGATACATGTTTCGCCACCGCGAAGACACCGATCTCGATGAAATCTACCGCCGGGCGATCAATCCCAAACCCAGACGGCGCCCCCCTGCGTTTTTGGAGGCAAAGCCTGGTGCAGCATGGATTATGCGGGCAGCCGAGGGAGGCTGACTTGTCAGATCTCGTGGACCGATTACGCTGGGACGAGCAGGTTCTACGCCCCTTTTCCCTGGTTGGTTGGACGCCGTCTTTGGTCCGTAACCTTACGTACATGATATTGTCTTAGAAAACGTCGAATCCTTGTCTCGAGCGCGTGATGACCCATTTGCAGTATAAGTAAGTAGTTGGTAAGCCGAGCTCTGGGTCCTGACTGGTTCGCGAAGACGAGAACTTGCTTGCATCGCCGCATCGAGATTCCCGGTTGCTAGTAATCCCGTAATCATCATGAAATTTTTTTTTCTTCCTCGCTACGGAGTTGAGGATCAATATCTGCCGAGTGGCGTCTGATACTTGAGTGCTCGTCGTCCGGTCTCAACGAGCAGCGTGTGGCAAAGTGCTATGCGAGATCTACGCTATTGGCAAACCGGTTTGCTAGACGCCTTGGGACGATATTACTATCTGAGCTGCGCCTGGTTGTGATTTGCTGCGATGACATCCCCACGCCGACCATTAGGCGGGCGTTGAGGACGGAGGCCTGTCTGCAAGAGTCAACAACCGGGATTTCCCATCGTGTGATATTGGCACCGTGACTCTCTATCGCCCTATCACGTGGGAATGCGAACTGCGAGTAATATGTGACTGCGGACATTTTGTTTCTCGCAGCCAGCTAAGCTACGGCAGTTCCACGCAGATAGGTAGCAAGTCGATCGCCAACTATCCTCGTGCATGGACGCTACGCTACAGGACTTGCACTGCGTCTACCCAAGAGACAAGGCCCTTGGCAATGGGCATGCTAAGCTAGAACGGGTAGCTGGCATGCCCATTGACGGCTTTCTCCTGCCTTCATGCGTTGTATGTACTGGTAAGGGGGCATGCAACGGTTTTTTGTTCGATGAAAGTTTGGCTGAAGGCGTGACATGGAGGGGATTCCGTTTTGCCGGCCCCGGCGCTTGGCCGAGGAATACGAGCGGCCCGAGTTTTGTTGCCCCTTAGTTAGTGATGGATTACTCACTCCAATGGCGTTGTTGATAACGAGCACGATCGGCGGGACTCGAATCAAGTAGTTAAGCAGTTGTTGAGGAAAGACGTTTCGCTGGTTAGCTAACCAACTATGTAACTATACCGAGGTCGATTTGGTATTGGATTCAGTTCATTTCTGAATCGCATTATCCGCCGAACTTGGTAGGTAGCATTGCGACTTTCCACCTCGATAGTATAAAATAGTCAATATTGCGTCAACTACACTACTACCGGTATGTAGGTAAATACTATGTACGCCACAGATCATCCCATCCTCATTAGCACAGGCAGCACTTATAGTGGTGTGTGCCGAACTGAACTGCAGTCGGAGATGAGATTGAAATCTGCACTGCCACGCTATGATCCCGGCCACTTCTCATGCCGATCCATACCGGACCCATGGGATTGATTCGTTGGTGAAGGCAAACCGATATTATGCGCTCGGCTTCGGCCTTAGCGAGACGCAGCATTTTTTGCTACCCGCTGCCTGCACGGAGCATTCCTCACGCCTCAGTGTAAGCGATTCGACCAGCCATCTCCTATGCAAGGGAGTCTGGTGGTATTCGTCCCACGAGAGAGAACGCGTGAGACTCTGGAATGAGGGTCGAAGAATGGTCTGAAGAACCGGACGGCCTCGTGATGTGGCGGGTCGCGAGTCGTTTCCTGGTGTGTTGATGTCTCGGGCGCTTCCTCGAACTGGGACTGGAAGCATGCTACGATACCATATGGCTGTATGATGTGCGGCATACGTACATACATTAGCCGGATGCAAGCAACTGTACTGGGTAGATGTGATGCAACGGGTCTGGTGCTATTCGACGAGTGGCCAATATATCTGGAAGGTTTACTGTTTTCGCGGGGTTGGTGATTGATCCGGCGACGGCGTCTATCCAATGGAGCACGCGCAAGATGTGACACTCAGAATGCCGACATGCGCTGCAGAGGCATCATTCCTCTCCTATAGCTACGCGCATTATTATTATATGGCAATACCTACATGGGCCGTCCGTCGCTCAGCGAACTCACGTAATCCAAACGAAGAGGATTCACAACCTTTCGAAGAGTTGTATGTAATATAGCGGTGAGTTTCAAACAAAACTACCTAAGCAACCATGTAGTTACAGGACTGTAGGTAGGTATTCAAGGCTATAAGCAATTAAAACGATTATCGCAGACCGAGTTTCGTGGTGTCTAGGAATTGTCTTACAAGAATCAAGTCTGGTCACTTGGAAGAAGTCGTATTTTTGGCTATAGCATTTCGTAGGAACTTGTAACTCGCCTCATTTTAAGGTGCAAACCCAGATTCACATGGGAGCACGGACAGCCTCACTTCTTCCCAGGAGGTGGGACTTGTTCTGGACTGTGTCAAACCAAAAATGGTGATCCCTTGCAAGGCTGTTGCATGCGACAACGGGCGCGAAGACCAGACCTGTGTCTCATTCCCACCCACACCATGTCGGAGATGATCGTGTGGTTCATCTGGGACAGCCAGTGGCAGCACGGCAGAAAATGAGAAATGACTACACTAGTGCAGGCATCTTGGAGGAAAGGCCCTGTAAGTTGTAACCGCAGAGCTGGGGCGTCAGCAGTCCTCGCGAATCAGAATACCTACAACGACCTTCTGTCATGGTATTAGCTTGGCGGCACAGTTAACGCTGTTGGTTGGTGTCATTGGCATACCAAACATCAGCATTCCGCAGGTTTGTTCGCTTCCGCACGGAAGACACGAGCGTATAGGTAGGGATACAATGTAGTACCTACTACTACCTACGCACAGTTTTATACCCATACGGAATCCTATAGTGTATTACACTATCTGCCCGCCCATCGTATTTTGCGATTGGTACACAGCCCTATCACTTTGGATGCCGGCACGAACAGACATGATCATTGGCGACTTACCCATCCTACGCCGTACACTACTCATAGGAGAAGGTCTGTAGCGTACTATGTATTGTCAACTAAAGTTCTGCGCAATGCAACTACACTACATATGTAGGCGGACATCATCCACAGAGTTGAGCGACGTGGTTCATCGAGCAGCATAGGGAAACGAGCTTACGCTACGGTACTACACCTGGGCATAGGTAGGAGATAGGCATACTTTACTAGGTAACTACTTCGTAGATAATGGACATAACTGATGGACATTCTGTCTGCCGCTGACCGAAAGTGCTGTTAGGTAGGTATAATTCAAGGCTACCACCTATTTGCTGCAGGGAAAAAATACTGGTGCACACTATCAGCAATAATGTACTTCGTAGAGTTGCGGTATTGATAATTGGCCGAGACTGGCATGAATACCTAGAACATCTCGTCTGCTCAAGATGTCGCGACTCCTAGCCTTTAATAGGGTACTGTTGTAGGTAGTCCGGTTCTTGAAGTTCAATGGATTTAATCGAAGAGCTACAACTCCGAACAACTCCGAACAAATGATATCTGCCGGTGTATTATGCCACAATGAGCCTAGGCGGTTACCTATCTACCGTAACTGTTGCCGTGCTGTAACGGTGTCATTTATTTAATTACCCAGTGTTGGACCTCGTCGTCATCATCTCCGCAACGATATTATACCTACCGGTAGACTACCTACCGTACCTAGGTAGGTACATGACAAACAGAGGTTTATTAATCAGCGGTAACTACGTCCGTAATCCGTAATTCACAACAGAATCCATTAATGATCGTGCCAACAGGGGAAGGGTCTCGGGAGCTCGTCCTAGGTAACTAATCCCATCACATACGTATGATACCTAGATGAGCAATACGGATTCTTAAGAAATGATACAGGTCGAACTTTGCGCGTAACGAACCACCCGGTCGCCCCCCACCGAAGAAAAAGGAAAAAAAAGAACAAGAGAAAAAACACACACACATGATACCTAAAACTGTCGCATAATGTATACTAGGTCCCATAATGGCAAATGCTCCAATCAAGTAGGCATGTCCGTACGACAACTGGAATACCGACGGTACTCTTATACAAATACTTGGTGTACAAGTGCATACTAATGTACGTGCTCGTCCACTCATCATAGCAGTATATCCAAGTACCTCTGCTCATGCGTACTTCGTACGAAGTACGTATTCCTATTCATTCTGAGAGAAAGAGAGTTTGCCAGATGTACCTAGTTTAAGGAAGTGTTAACCGTCTACCTACTTACAGAGATAGCAGGCAGATTTCTATCTTTGAAGTGAGGAGTCATACTTAGGATACTATGTAGTGTGCACTAAGCTGCTAACCGGCTTTGCTACCAAATTCTCCGGGCTACTATGTAGTTAGATACCTAGTGTACGATGAAGAAAAGCCACGCGAGTCACGGGCCTGTGGATTATAACGGTTTTGCCCCCCCGGCAGTGATTACGCTCTGTGACGGTCCACTATGACTAATAAAGTACGAAGTACGGGCGCCCTAAGCAGGAATAAGATGAGGGTGGAGTCTTCAGCCATTCACCAACTCGTTGGCAAGTCACAAGTTAGCGATATGACAGTACGGTTGCTTCGCCCACACCCCTTTGCAGGGCCCTCCTTTTCCCCTCTTTGACAACTGCCGTTTATGCGTATCCTCCTCTCGATCTACACTAATCCACTTCCTAGCTACTGGGCTACAACTTCCTACCTACATAGTACCTCCTTCTTTGCTCTTCTCCCAAAGGCAGCCCCAGACCCTGCAGTTCGGGGTCTTTGCGTGTGCACAGGCTGTACGAAGTACCTCGTGGTGGACATGGGACGGACGGCCTCGCCAGCAAGAGTGGCGCTTGACTCAACACGGCAAGTGGTTGGGTGGATCACCTATTTTCGTGTCAGACAGGACAGGATCCCTTGAAAGTTGAGGGTCAGTCCACTGGTCCAGGGGGAAAATCTCCGCCAGGGTACGGAATACGTACTTCGTACTTCGTACCATCGACAGACTCCAGAGCCGGGCCCATGACGAGCACGCCTCGATCCTCTTGTCTAGCCACATTTGGTCTTGCTCATCCGTTCGTGCTCCAAGGCGCTCCAAGGCGCTCCAAGTGGGGTGCCTACCGGTATCTACATAGTACCTAGAATCATTCTTTTGACATCCGTGATCCATCTCCTGGGACCTGGCCTCCCTGTCCGACACCCCCTGCCCTGTGGGCTTCCATGGCCCAGTCACAGCCCTCCCTTCGCATGGAGCCGCTCACATGAATGTCAATGCATAACAGGCCTGAGGCCGGTCGCCTTTACGGCTAGCGCCATCGAATTTTTAGCAGGATAGCGCAGGCATCATGGCATGTGTGCGCGGGCGTGTGCGCGGGCGTGGGCGTGGGAGCGCGGGTGCGTGTGTGAGTGGGGTGCGTAAGACACAATGAGGTGAATGGAGCGCGGCTTGAGCCATCCAAACAACCTAACACGGACCCCTGTCGCACTACTCCGTCTACTCGTCTGCTCGTCTGCTCGAGCATTGATATTCCGAATATCTATCTACTTCAGTCTCCCACCGGCCGAGGCTGCTGGTCCTGCCAGCACTCTCACAACACCGCAACGCCTCGCCTTTCCAACTCTGCTATAAACCTCGCCACCACCACGACAGCGCCAGTGATTCCAATGTTGGCTCACCGCTGTTAAGCTGTTCCGCCCTTTCTCTCACCTTCTCCCGACGCCGCGGCATCCATCCCAGCCGTTTGGTTTCCCGGATACCCTCTCTTTAAAGACTTGAACCAGGAGTTTTTTTCTGCCGTGGATTTTGCTTTGGTCCTTTTCTTTTTGAGTGCGCTGTTTCTGTAAAAACAAACCGCTGCTTTCCTTGGTCTACCTCTGAGCTCCAAGAATTTAAAATCCAAGCCCGGATTGAAATTAGGACCTTCCATCCGCAGGGTACCATGAATAATGCAGCAGTATACGGATATCCCACGCCGCCGGCCTCACCTTTATACGACCGCAGTAAACCCACATTTACACCACATCCATTCGCGGCCCCGGTGACCTGCCCGCCACGCTACACCCCCGTTTCACCGGAGGAAAGATTAGGCAAGTTTCTGGGAGAGAGCCTGCAGCTGGTAAGAATTATTGGCACCGGCGCCTACGGTGTAGTATATTTGGCCGTCGACATCAAGACCGGGACCCAATATGCTGTCAAGACGCTCAGCAAGTTCAATGCCGATGGGTCCCCCCTGGACAGGCGGCAGCTGGCCTTCCAACACCGAGAACTCCGACTCCACTACCTTGCCTCTGCTCACCGGAATGTTGTCTCCATGCTGAAGATTGTCGATGACCCGGATTGCACGTATGTGGTTTTGGAGTACTGCTCGGAGGGAGATCTTTTCTTCAATATCACAGAATGTGGTCAATATGTTGGCAAGGACGACATGGTCAGGAGTGTTTTTCTTCAAATCCTGGACGCCGTGGAGCATTGCCATGCATTGGGTATCTACCACAGAGATCTGAAGCCGGAGAATATCCTCGTCTCGAACCAGGGGAACACCGTGAAGCTGGCAGACTTCGGTCTGGCTATCGCTAATGACCGATCAGAGGACTATGGATGCGGTTCGACATTCTACATGTCGCCAGGTACGACCTCCTCGCTGCGCCAGCCATTCCCAGCCGTGGATCTGAACTGACCCTCTTCTTTTTGCCAATCATAGAATGCCTGGATTCCTCATCCCGGAGACCCTTCTACTACTGCGCTCCAAATGATGTATGGAGCCTGGGTGTCATCTTGGTGAACTTGACGTGTGGCCGCAATCCGTGGAGGCAAGCCTCGTTTGAAGATACCACGTACCGCGCATTCACAAGGAGTCATGATTTCCTAAGAACCATTTTGCCATTGTCTGACGATCTGAACGATATTCTGGGCCGTATCTTCGCCCGGAACCCAGATGAAAGAATTACGTTACCAGAGCTACGGAACCGAATCCTGGCCTGCCCCAAGTTCACGGTGCCGGCGCCGTCCCAGGCCCTCCTCACGCCGCCGGCGTCGCCTGAACCCACTGCTCACGTTAACTACGAGGATGCTGCTAACAGCGACATGAGTGACGACGCAGCGCTCTCCCCTACGAATTCAGACTCGGACGGGGAGTCTACCTGCTCATCGGATGAAGGATCCCTTGCGTCGAGTTGCTCGACCATTGATGACTTGAATGACGATGAGATCTTCGAGATCCAGAATGAGGAAAGCTCCATACCGGAACCCCGGATGTTCGAGCCGGAAGACTCGTCATTTCAGGAATTCGTCCCGCAACACGCCGGATCCATACACGGGGACTACCAGCCCTGCCATCCCCCTTGTCCCGACCCAGGTCTCGTCCAGGCCAGCTGTCCCCCTCCCAAATTCACCTTTCCCTACTTCTGGGACGTGGTGAACCGGTACGCGCAAGCACCTCAGTTCCACCAGCCCAATCTGTTCCACCAACCGCAATTTCCGCTACTGGCCAACTTCCAAAGTTTCTATTGACCGTACCTAGTCATTCGCTTGGAGAATTGCTCAGCCCTGCCAGGCTCGGGGACAGATCCCATCTCATCTCACCTGCCATTGAGGTTCCGGAGAGCCCTGAGATTTCCATCCCTTGGAACCTCCGTGCACACGCCCCCGTCATCTCCGGTGACGGCGACGATAGAAAGCCGGCTAGGAACGTCAGAATACGTTTTACGTTTTTATAGTGACCCAATCGCCGCAAGTTCCCGCGCGATAAAAGGGGAAAAGAAAGAAAGAACTCCGGATACCAAAAAAGGATTTCTCTCTCTCCTATCTATTTTCCAAGACGAATAAAAAAGCCGAAGAAATATCCAAAAAAGTCCGGAACTTGGGTCATTCCCGCTGTACCTATTTTATTATGTTGTTTCTGTTTTCTGTTTATAGCGCGGAGTTGGTTGCGTTGACAAAGTTCCCAAACGAACGAAAAGACGTTGCAGACCGCGTGGTCGAGCTATCGTCTACTTTCTCTTATCTTTTATTAACATTTCCCGCTTAATCCAAGGACAAAACTACGTCCTAAAGTCCGGCTCCGACAAAAAGACCGGAGCGGCTTTATTCCAACACGTTTTTAAATCAGCGGAACCGCAGGACACGGGCGCTCCGACTAGAGAACGGCAGGAGGGAGGAATTATTATTCCGGGCTTTTTCGCTTGGATACCGTACCAAATACGATATTCCATGTTTTTTTACTCTGGGGGGAAAAGGAAGAGGGTCCTTCGAAACGAATTTTTTTTTCTCCAAATACACGAGTCCTACGAGGCTCCGGACGGGATACGATATTTAGATAAAAGACGGGTCAATAGCCCATGGGCGGCGCGCGCGATGAAGCAAATCGCGACAACGGCACAAAATACGTTCTTACGGCTTCTTTTTTTCCTACCGTGGTGGCTTGCTTAGCCGATGAGCTTTGCGAGACCCCTGGGTTTCTTGGGAGAGTTCAAATGAACGAAAGAGATTTTAAGTAGTTAGACGCCTCTCAACCCCAAAATACATTGACGCGCGAGTTAAATCGCTGATTGTACATACATACATCTACTGACTGCCCGGAGTGAAACGCACGACTTGGCTATGAAATCGATGAAATCCTGCGCAGTTGTTATTCTGTTATTCTGCTATTTTTCCAAATACATATGTAGTAAGACATGATGTTAGGTCGGTCCAGTCCGAGCGTCGAATCAAAGCCCCGGGCAATGCGACACTGGCTCGGCCGTCCAGGGAAAAAGTCAACCCAGCTGATTCGCCAGCAGCGGCCGGCGCCATTCGCCTTACTTTCGCGATCACAGAACAAACCACGGGGAGCCAGGGCTTCGCAAGGATCGTTGCCCTGGCGTTGCGTTGCATCCAAGGCGTTGCATCGGGCCCGCGTGTCTGCATAAATCTCACTGCATGTCGCCCAATCTCAAGCCAGCGAGCCCCAGGCGAGTGCAACTCTGTCCAACATGCCCCGACCGACTGCATTTAATAGTCTTGGCACGTTCCGCCTTTGCTTTCCCCTCCCTGGCCTTGGCCCTGCCTGTCCTCCCCCCTTTTTTCTTTTCGAGCTGCGTCTCTCTGCGACCGATCTGGGAGAAAACTCGGCCACTTACGCTACCTACATTACAAAACGCCCATGCCACCCTTACACGGGAGAAGATGAGAGGCCCCGTACGGGTCGCGGTTCTTCATGTGTGAGTGTCAGCGGATGCGCAGGGCAAACTCATTGCATGGCAACGAGAACAAAAGGAATCTCGCTTAGTTCCAGCTATGCCAGTCTTCGCGGTTTAGTCCCCCCTACCTTTGCTTTCCTCGTAATGGGGCGCGCAGCCGGAGTCACAGGAGCCACTGCCTACCTACCTAGCCTAGACGATTTTGCAAAGGGAGCGATAATGATAGATTAATTGGCGAACTGGTCTCAGACAGCCTTGTTATTAGTCGTCTCTTCGCACGCGCCGATTGCCGTTGCAACAGGCCCAAGGCCCATCATGCCATGGTATTCGGTATTACCTGCTACCGTATATTGAGTGGATGACCATGGTGCATTGTACATTATAGGCCGTCTTGAACTGGATCGGCTGGTTGGTTCTAGACTGCGCTGCCAAGTGTAGTTGTGCATCTGCAAAGCTGGTTCTCGCGAATCAGCAACACAAACCTGCCACCCCGCCACCCACCCTCCGGGCTGCCCTTTGTCGAGCCGTATGCCCAGGTGGCCCTTATTAGTGAAGTGCACTATCTAGATAACCTGCATATCACTCGTTGCGCGGCCTAAGGTTGCAGTGCGGCGGCGGCGGCAGTCCTGTAAGTGTATTGCATCATCACCAATATAGGTAAATCACGGGCGGAATACGGACTGACTACCGGTACCACTGCTGGAGCGCAGTATAGAATCGGAAAGAATCAAAACCAACGATCAGCCATACCCACTCATGGTCCCCATCCACGGACCACCGCCCCTGGCCGATATATCAAACGTAACGGTACAGTAGCGCTCCCGATGCATTGGTTGGATGGAAATCGCTATCCTCGTCTCGAGATACCTAGGCCGGTCGAGTGTGGAGACTGGCAAAAGCGACAAAAGGATGTGAGCCTTGCTCACCCGTCCTTTTCATCCAACCAACGACGCGTCCTGGCGTACGCCCCGGCGACTCAGGACTGAAGATGGCATGGATCCCACGCCAGCCACCCCACATGCGCATCGACGTTTTCAGAGCGAGGGCATTTACGGGCTACTGTAAACTGTATAAGCCGTCGATATGGGCCCTAGTGTAGAGCCTACTCCGACGATGGACTGTTACAAATGTATAAGCACGGACGTACCTATATGTAGGTAGATACGTCCGTAGGTAGTGTAGGTACGAAGCAGGCATTTTCTTCACTGCAAGGAGCCAGCAAATCGAACGTTCGCCATGGCGGTGAAACGGAGGATTTCGTAGACTGGGCGGCATGAGGACGAATGGTACACGCCGTACGGGATAGAATTCCTCCCACTTGCCGACCCGTCGGAAAGGTGTAAGATTGTTACTGATCTCTTTACCCAGGTCAGGACCCAGGTGTGGTACCGGTCGATACCGGTATCCCAGTGGAGGTAGCGTACGGTACGCTTCCATGGCGTAAAAGTACGTCCGTAGTGTAGGCGCCTTATTCATTCCAGGCCCAGCAGGACGGCGTCAGCAACTGCCGAATAGCCATGCTGTGCCAGATGGAGCGTCTAAACATTGCACGTAGCGTAGCAATACGTCCGTACTATAATAGTGTAGTAGAGGCATTAGGCGCTCTGTGTGGGTATGACGGATCATACGGCGGCACTTTGATGTATTCCCACAACGGCCGATCCGACAGTTACGGCCATGTGATCCGGGCGCCTCATGGCTTGAACGTTCAATGTTCGGGGATCTTTTTTCGAGAGACCCACATGCGCTCAAATCTTGGAGCGGGTGGTGCCAGGCCAGGTGTGGATAAGCCCGAGCGATGAAGGGGATCATAGGCGGCAGTTCACGGGTATGAGGCCGTCATCACCAGCTCGCCAATGGGCCAAGTTGGGGGCGCAGAGTATAGGAGAGGAGTGTGTATGCCGTACGTAGTTTGAACAGTAACTATAGGCTATAGCGAGGGTTGTGATGGAGGTGGAGGGGGAGCATGCAAGCGGGAGATGACGTGGTTGTTCCCGATAAGCTAGGCTGGCCCACCAGATGTGGAGACAAGGATAGGACGGGATCCATCCATGGATGGATCGGGCTTTACCACGTGTCAATAGCACTCCGCACTGTACTTCCGGCACGGTATCTCTGTATCGGGCACCTGACCATGTCTGACTGCGTGTCATCGCACTTAACTGTTACCTACCGTGACAGCATGGCCCATTTTCGTCGCATTGAATTGGCAATATTGGACTACCTAATAAGCAAGGCAGATCCTACACTACTAATTACACAGTCAGCGGACACATATAGGTAGCATTTACCTTCCTAATTGCTCAGAGTGCCGTGCTGCTCGGCCACTGCGCCATTGAGCGTACCTGTAACAAGGGGGCGGCGCCCCATATTGACTGCAGTGCGAGAGGTCGCTGGCTGGAGAATACGGGAGGCCGAGCAATGGGGTTGCCACGTTACGCATGTCCTTTACTCAGTAGGTTCGTAACGATGACCAGACACCGGCAGCCGCAGCGCCAATGCTGCCTTTCGATCCTTCTAGCACACAAACCAAGCCCCCAAACTAACCGCATAACTACCGGTACTATGGAGCGCAGGTGTGTGAAAGGAATTCACTTGACTTCCACTCGTGAATCGTGATAACTAACTTGTCGAAAATCAGGTTAAATGGATGACCGGACAAATCTCTCTCCTGTAGGTCCTATGGGGCGGACCCCGCACACCACGACGTGTCTTGTTGGCTGATGAGAATCCTTTAGCAAGCCCGCCGATATGATGATACACACACACATATCTCACAGCCATCTTATATCGTGAAGTCGGCTATCTGAGTTTCATCGCTCCAGCGTGCTGATACCTAGGCCAGGATTAATTACGGGCTTACGCAGACGGACAACGGATCGGAGAGGAATGGCAGGCAGCCTCTTTCAACGTGCATGACGAAACAAACCGAACCATTCCTACCACCGCCTTCTGGGTTGCTACCTATTACGACGACGGAGCAGACATGACAAGCTTCCTGAATTCACTTCATCAAGGGAGGCATTTCGGAGGCAAGCAATGGACCAATCAAGCCCTGTTGAGCTATGGCTTATCGCGCCTGCTGGATAATAAGGCTTTGCTGACTAATTCCGAGGAGTTCGGGCGTAATATAATGGCCGGTGGTGGTATACCGGTAGGTAGTGTAAAGCCAGAGGCGGCGGTGGTCATCACCGACGCGCAATCGCTCGTGAGAAGCCATTATTTTAGGTCTCAGCTTCAAGCCTGAGCCGAGCTGTGTCTCGCGGGCTAGTTAGGTAGGTGAAAGTGCCTTGCTGGGCTCACATCGTACCTAGTGCCAGGGACCAGCGAACACGTATAATACCAGACAGCTTCGTCTGGTGATTTCGGGCTATTGCAACGTCCGGTGATAAACCTTACGACGCCTGTACGAAGTAAGCAGAGTTCCAACAGGAGAGGCTACGGCCACATGGGTGTAAGCTGCACATGGAGCGGCGCCATTGTGAGCCCGTTCTCCGAGGTTGTCCGAACACCCCTAGCCTCGCCATGGCTCTCCTTACGAGTCCATATGACTACCTGGTATACACCACGCCGGAGTCCACGTCATGCAGTATGAAACACTCAGACAATGTGACATATTATGGTTTTCACCCTTTTGTTAATGTTCCACATTGGGGGCTGAAGCCTTGCTGTTGTTGCGGGCTTGCTCGAAAGACCAGGCAATGCTCCAACTCTGCGGATGTGTCATCCATCCAACCACCTCCTGATATTTTTTGGCGGGGGCTTGTTTTCATTTGCCGCCGCAGTCTTTACTTCAGTTCCTGTCCTGATTATCTTAACCGAGCAGAGGCCAGGCTGATCACATCAGAAGCCACTGGCCAGTTGGTCAGTCTACGGTCTGCCTGCCTATAACAAACTCAGCTCACCGATGTGAAATGTCTCATGGGCTGTCACCCACACCCTACTGGCATTACTCGCGGGCTGCAAATGAAGTGAGCAGTCGAGACTCCAGATTCGATTTTTTTTTTCTACTTCGCCGTCCCTGCCGACAAGTTGGTCAAGTGGGAACTAGCCGCGAAGCTCAAATTTTTAATGGCCGCCTATCCAGTAGATGGTACGGGCCGTCTGCGCTAGGTACACCATATCGGTAGGTAGGTAGATACCTGCTTCATATGGAACCTGAATTCCCCACGGGCATGACTTGGTGGTTTGCCGAACTACGCATCATCGGCAGTTCGGCATCTTGCAGTCATCATACGGACTTTTGCTCAGTACCTACACTAGGTATTAGGATAGTGCTGTGCCGAATCCAATAAAGGACGCGTAGTGTACTACGCCTTATTTCATCAGACTGAATGCCACGAAGCCAAGCCCCGCCTATATTGGTGGATATCAAAGCAATGGCCTGCTGGTCTCCCTGGTCGGCATCGGCATCGCCTCTCTCCGCCTTTAGCTTGCTCTGATCACGTCGATGATCAAGGTGTATGCTTGACTAGGTACCTAACTTCCGGTACCAACGAGGTCCGAGAGCGCCGGTTGTTGGCGCCATAGACTAAGCCAGATGAAGGATCCTATGGAGCGGACAGCGGACAGCTGGTTGCTTGCGTGGAGCCGGAGCGGTCAACGCTATAGGTAATACCTAATCGCAACCGTCAACGTACCTACGAGTGCGCCGCTCGATTGGCCGCTGCCGTCCGCGGCCCTGACTCATGTGGCCGCTGCGCGACGAGGTACCTACCTAGCTGACGTGTTTTCGCTTGCCGCAGGCATATCGGCATGGCCTAACCCAAAGAACACATGTGGTGTTTTACACTAGATGAGGATCTCGGGCGCCAGGCAGTGACTCCCATTACGAGATACCTACCTACCCTCCTACTACGGAATATACCATGGGTGTTTACCTACTACCGGTATCTACTACCGGTATCTACTATGTAGGTACGTATGTAGTGTAGTGTAGTGTAGAAGCTGGGCGGCCAGTTCCATAAATCTGGTTTTCCTCAAAGTGAAAGAGACGGGTGATGGAGAGAGTCATTGGCCCTTGTCGCCACTGGCCGCTAGGCCGCAGGCGGGTTTGGAACTCGAGAGAGTCAAGAGTCAAGGCCCGAGCATCATCGAAATTTTCACCAATGCCAGCGAATTGGAAAACACGAGCTACCTAGATGCCTCGGGGCCTGGGTCGAGCGGATAAGTTGCGTAGCATACGGATATCGCGAGCGTGAGGTCTCCATCTGGCATAACGAGCGCCGTACCGGTAGTGTCGTAGGCCAACACAGTCGAGCCCCTCTAGGCGCCAGAAAAACTTGGCTCCAGTCGAATTACCAGCCAGACTTCCTTCACCTGGTCAAAATTCTTCCATCTTCCACGACACCACATCAAAGAGGACAGCAATAGGTAGTCATGCAGGGCCCAGGCAGCAGCATGCCCCCAGTTTCTCGTGGAAAGAAGACGTAGGCCGTCTTGAGAAACACGCCGTCGCGTCCCCACTGGGTCCGCGGTCATCCTGTAAAAGTTGCAGGCTCTGCAATGGGGGGCGGCATGAGCCAATGCCTGGAGGGTCAAAGAGGTCCGGATTGCCCGGTGCTTGAATCGTTTGTCGTTAGTTGTAGGTGCTTGGGTATTAGGCGGGGCCGACAACAACGAAGCGGGATTTCAGCCGATTGAGCTCACCCGGCGGCATTGTCTAGGACTCTGTGTATAGGTATGTAGACACGCGGCAATAGGTAGCTCACGGTCGGATGGTTTTCAGAGAAAACAAGGCGGGTCAAGGGACTTATCAGAATCCGGAGCTGCAGATAAGCATCCAATCGTAGTCCGTAATTCAGGAGACGAAAACAGTATCATAGTACCAGTAAACTAGGTAGATAGGTCGGAATAGAATACGGTACGTGCTTAGAGAAAAATAAAAAATAAATGTTGAAGTTGTGAATAAGTACATAGGTATACCTAGGATCTACGGTTTGAGGTCGCCGGACTGGAGCCGGCATGGCGCGTGTATTAGTTACCTGCTGTGACCACCCCTTATTCTAGCGGAATATGGCAGGAATTGAACATCAAAATCCGTCCGGTATAGTGTAACGGCTAACATATCGCGTTTTCACCGCGGGGCTCGGGGTTCGATTCCCCGTACCGGAGTCTTAATTTTTCTGATGCATCCGCTGCGCAGAACTCGACAGTATCATTTTTACTTCTTTTTGGTCGCACTTGAACTGCAAAATACTTGCTGGAACTTGACGGTTTAAGCAATTGAACTTGAGCAACTGATGACGATGGCCCCATGACTAGCCGTGCGCGTATGTCATTCCGATATTGAACAGTACAAGGACAGCAACTTCTATCTTCCGCCTCAAGGTTTACCTACTTCTCGTGTATTGCCCGTATCTAGCGTGCACGTCTAAAGTCTGTCTTCACCAGCCAGAGGAATCATACGAAGTTGTTTTACCCGATGCCTTCCGAGACGAAGCAGTCTCACGACCGCTTAACTCAGCTCGTTGCAATCATCCAGCCCGAGCTTCCTTGAAGTTGGCTGCTGCGGACATAGTTCTAAGACCGCATTGGACCGCTGACCACCAACAGCGACTACCCAGCACCATACGGTTCGCAGAATCCCTCGAATTTCTCAGAGGCTATCTAGAACTATGGAGCCAGCAACCCATTGCCTAGATACTAGGTGGATCTGACACTCAGCCTCTCGGCAGCAATGGCGTTTCATGCCTAAAGACAACCGTAGGTCGGAAGTAGAATCCCGCTCATCTCACGACCAAACCCCTTAGCCCTTATTTTGGTCAAAGGGAGACTAGTCCTGAGGATGACGGAAGGATCGTGAAGGTGTCGAGCTCGGGAAACCGAGAAGGCCTTGGATAGTCCAAGCTCGCGTCGGGCGTGCGCCTAGCCGTGTGTTGGCCGTCTATAGCTCGAATCTCAAAATCAGTTGGATTGTATGCAAACGCATCGTGGCCGACATGTCTAATCTCTTGCCCACGCAATGGATGCCTCGTGGCGTAGGGGCTGGTGAATTCATTCAACGTATCTGGAGGGGCTATATTGGCATTTCATCCATTCGGCCTCAACGCAGACGACCATTCAGAGAAGGATGCCTACGGACGTAGGTATGTAATAATATATTCGAAATTGTATGGCTCACCACGTCGTCGCCAATCACGTGTAGGTAGCTAGATGCAGGAAAACGAGGGGACGTAACTGGAAGCGTCATGCTTTTTATACCGTAAAGAGCAAGCCTAGAATCGCGGCAGGAATAATTGGATGCTTTATATTTTCCTTCCTTTTAAAAGACCAATATAAAAATATAAATAAGGAAAAAGCAGATTTGGTTCTCGTTATTTGCTTGTAAGTTGGCGTTGATCATGTTATGAGATCGTGTACACTACTTCGTACTTCTGTATTGTCAAGGAACCTTAACCTCGGTTCAATCCACAACCAGAATGGCCGCACCAGCAATACCTACTTATCGCGCGGCTCAACAGCACTCAATCGTCCCGTCCTCAACATCTACCAGCGCAGCGTATCGACCTCAACTAACCTGCCAACCATGGCAGCCAAGTCGAGCGCCATACTGCGGCGAGCGCTACTCTACGGTACGTCCGGCAACAAAAGCACCAAACACGCCCGCCCGCCCAAACCAATGAGTAACGCAACGCAGTACCGGCCTCCTCGCCGCGAATGCTCACGAAATCCCTAACCCTGAGCAGCGACAACATAACCTACGACCTAGAAGACTCCGTAACGCCATCCGCAAAGCCCCAAGCCCGGACCGCCCTGCGCGAGCACCTAGCAAACCTGCCCAGGCCAGCGACGATAAGCGAGTTAGCCGTCCGCATAAACGCTGTCTCAACGCCCTTCGCGCTCGACGACCTGACCGCCTTCGCAAGCCAGCCCCAAGTAGACGCAATCGTAGTACCGAAGGTAAACAGCGCAAGCGACCTAACCTTCGTAACCGACGCGCTCCGCCACCTGGCGCCAGAGCGGCACGCGTCCGGCGCCGCGAACCCGATCAAACTGATCGCCCTGATCGAGTCCGCGCGCGCCGTCATGGACCTCCCGGCAATCTGCGCCGCGTCGCCGTATCTCTCCGGCCTGATATTCGCGGCTGAGGACTTCGCGCTCGACATGTCCCTCACACGGACGCCGTCGCTCTCCGAATTCCTGTACGCGCGCTCCGCCATCGCGACCGCCGCGCGCGCTGCCTCGTTGCCTAGCACCATCGACCTCGTGTGCACGTCCTACAAGGGCGAGGAGGGGCTCGCGCGCTTGGAGGAGGAGTGCCGCGGCGGTAAGGCAATGGGCTTCAACGGCAAGCAGTGCATCCACCCCTCGCAGGTCCGCAGCGTCCAGCGCTTGTTCGCGCCCAGCGAGAAGGAGGTCGAGTGGGCTGTGCGCGTCGTGATTGCTGATGAGAAAGCCGCAAGCGCTGGGCGAGGCGCGTGGACCCTCGACGGCGCCATGATCGATGCGCCCGTCGTAGGGAAGGCAAAAGCCATTGTTGCTAAGGCTGAACGTTGCGACCTGGACGTCGAAGCATTGAGAAATAAATGGAATCGTCAAGAGCCGGAATAGAGTGATTTAGTCGCATTCTAAATGCTTCAAATTATAAGACATCTATTTCTATATCATGCAAATGTGGTATCTAAGATGGTCTGTCTATCTATAAACTCAAAAGCACGAGAACTGATTAGGCCGCCAAAAAGACGACATCTCTAGGAATTCATCAATGTCCTTCTTCGGCTCCTTTGCAGGCAATGATGTAGGCCTGCCTTCCATATATGCTATTAATTCTTCATGCTCATTCCTCTCCTCAGGGGGCCCCGTGAAACTAAGCTGGCCTACCGGATCGACGGGAGTCTGAAAATAGTCCCATTGTGATCTGTCGCTAGCAATGTGTTGGTCCTCCATGCCGTGGATACTCGCGATGGGGTGAGGAAAGGATTCTTGTGCCTCCATAACTGATTCGGGCTGGTAGCTCTCATTAAGGGCTGCCGCTCCCTCCAATTCAGCTTCGATTCTTGTGATGAAATCGGCCATACTTTCGGTCACAGGCACTGTAGTGTGCTGAATGACCTGGGAAGCCCCTGGCGGGACTTCGTCGTGGCCCTGGCTTTGGTATATCGTTGACCTCATACCTTGCCTTGACAGTGTCTTTTCTCGCTCAGAGCTGATGATAGTGTATGTTTCTGCCTGGGGTATCCAGGAAGCCGAATCGAGATTTCGAATTACTCTATCGGTCTCCCTTCTCGGCCCATGCGGCTCACTTTTTACTTTACATGTGTCAGTTCCTTGCGGATGTTCGTGAGAGGCTGGAAGAGGGGTCTCAAGCGGTCTGCCAGTCGTCCGGTCAACTATTGAAGAGCTGACATAGTTTCTCGGCTTGGGGTCGGCGGGGTGTGCGGAATCGCACTGCGGCGGGGGAATTGGAGGCGGCGGCATTGCATCTCTGGAAGCGATTGTAACCCCATCCAAATTGCCTGGGGTGCCATGTTGCGTAAGGTGATCTGATTCGTGTGGGATTGAAACGGGGTTTTCAGTCGTAGAATTAGCCTTAGTGACAAGCTCACAATTCTCCTGACGAGAAGCGTTTTGAGCTGGACGGACCTCTCGTATTGGCTTGATCAGAGCCTCTTGCGCTATACTTTGGCGACTAACAGGCGTCACGTTTGGTGTTATATTCAGGGCTACGCGTCTTGACTCCTGCTCATCCATTAGAGGTCCTGCAGGGTTAGGGGACTTTTGCAATCTCCACTCGGGGGGCAGTATTCTCTCCCACCTCTCTTCTATATGAGCAGGTAGCGCCACTGTAGCCCCAGGAACACTGTGGTGTCTACGCTGCATATTTGACTCTTGATCTGATGCCTGATCTTGATAAGCGGTCTCATGACTAATAGTGTTGTTGTCCGTAAATGTGGATTCGTCATTTGCTTCCAATGTATGGGTCAGCTGATCCATTGAATCGTCATACGGATAAATGCCCGTTCCTTTGTAGACGCCGGTAGTGAGCAATGCCATTCGTGTGTCCTCAGGCGTTACAGACCTTGCAGACTCTATCGACTCTGATCTTTCGTCCACTGTCTGTTTTCTAGATTGTTTTCTAGCCGGTGGTGAGTGCACACTGGTGGACCACGTAAAGTATGTGGTTCCTTTCGAGCTTAGACGAGAGCCGGGACGGCAATCGGGATTCCTAGGGATGGCAGCAGGATTTGAACCAGGGGTTTCCTGGGTAACCGGGGCTGATCGGCGTTGACTCTGACGTAAAGCATTAGATGGGGACAGCGTAGTCAACGAGTCCTGATGAAGCGCTGGTGGCCCCCTCTCGTCTCGAGACTCTTCATAGCTTGTACTCTTAACTGCTCTGGCTTTGCGCGGTGCCATGTCTGCGTAAGCCGGCTGGAAGAATGAAGAGACACGTTCAATTTCTCGGCTCTCACGTCGGTGTTCGCTCGGCTTGGAACTTGACCGTCCATTCTGTGCGTCATGTTCTTGATAGGTTGGCAGCCGCATCGAGGAGAAAGAGAGATCGGTAACTGCTCACGGCAGATTAACCAACTATTACAAGACTTGTGCTGATAGTGCTTACCCGGGTGCTTCTTTGATACACGCTTGTTCTTGAAGAGACCTGGCTTTAGATTTGGCTGAATCTGAAGATCAGTCAGGGTGACAAGTCATTCTACTTGAGTAGTTAGGGACACGAACTGTAATCCGATCGTTGAGGACAGCTTCAGATGTGAAATGATTCATCACATTTTTCCCAGCGGCAGGGCGTTTCCGTTTCTTTGGCTGGGATCCCTTGGACTGGCGCGCCTCACGATCTGGGGGTTTACCCTTTTTCTCATGATCTTTTAATTTCTTTGTGTCGTACTTGTCCGCTCTGGTCTTGTATCTGGGGCGCTTCTCGAACGCTGGGGCCGTAACCTTGCGAGATGGCGGGGACGAAGCACCTGCGCTACCTACCTTGTCGTTATCCTGGGACCTGAATCGTGAGGTTTCTCGACGATTAGGTGAATTCCCTACGTGGTCATTTTCCCGAAGCTCTCCGCAAGGACTTGAAAGACTGATAAATGAGCTGCTGCCGGGTTTTCGTTTATATCTCTTTGGGCCCGCCTCTCGATTCAGCAGCGGCGGGAGATAAGGAGACAAGGCACCCTGAGCAGGAGGGATGTGTTCCGGTCGCCACGGCAGAGCGCCATCCCTAGAAATTAGACGACAAGGAGAGAGATGCCTGTCTTTGGAACGCTGGTTTCCGGTTTCCGGCGATTCTGGCCACGCGGTGGGAACGGTAGTTGTCACTTGTCTCAGCCAACTCTCCACAACGGCATTGCCATCCGGCACGTGGGACTCCTGGTTCAGCCTTCCCAAAGTAAAAGGCAATTCGCACCCGGTTGGCTGGGCGCCTGAGTGGCTGTTATGTTGGCGATGATGACGGGAACGGTGGTGAGGCATGCGAGGACGTTGGCGAGGCGGAGGTGACCCCTGGCGACCCATCTCCAAGCACAGAACAAAGCAAGAAGGGGTCTACTGAAGCCCCTTGAGTAGAGACAGAAGCCGGTGGAAGGCCACCCGACGTGTATATCTATGGCGAAGGCCGACACGGTTGTGATGCCACACTTGAAGTAGCGTGTAGGTAAGCTCCATGGGCAATAAGCGGCCGAGTTGGCCCGAGATGGGAGGCAACATTGCAGAGAAGATAGTATCGGTCCTCTACTGTGCACGAGATGAGGGACCCGAATCGGAAGAATCTGAGGATGCAGGTGCAAGCCGATGTTTGGAAGGGTAGAGAGGTAGGCGCCGACTACATTCGCGGTACCTGCTCTATCTGCTTGCAAGGGCGTCACTGTACTTCATAAGTTCATACTCCGGGTACTGCCATAGTACTACCTACGGATCAACTGTGTTTAGTTTAAAGAGATCATGTTTATACACTAATACCTAGGGGATTTTATACATAACCTTATACGGACGTACGTAACGGTGTTATTTCTAGATACCGGTAGGAGTGCGAAGGGAAAAATAAAGAACATCACGGTGCTTCCGTCTGAATTATCGATCAAGGTGCGATTACGATAAAGAGCTAACCTTCTACCTATAGGTAACTGATGTTATGTATCTCCTTAAGGGCGGCTTTGCAGCCCAGGTCCGTGCTAGCTAATACCAAATTCCCGAGGACTTTGGTACTGGTACTGCCAAGCAAAGAAGCGGACCCTGCACGGACCTGGGCTGCAAAGCCGCTCTTAAGGAGATTGACGCGCCGAGTCCCGGGTGCGCTTCAGCCGTTTCGGTCTGGCAAAGCTGTTGACAGCCTGCTCCGTTGATTAATGCATTTATGCTCTATGCATTTTATTTTTTTTTTCTGGGACCACCGGGCAACCTTGGAAGTAATTCTTCCTCACTCTCTACCAGCTCTCTACTACAGTCCGTACAGCCTGTCCATAAACACCTACGGGGACCTACCTCTTAGGGATTGCTGCCTTGCTACCACGGGACGACATTCTGCATCAGGGCTGCCGAGATCCGTCATGTTCCTCGTTCCTCTGTTCCGGACGCTGACATCTTTGCCAAGGTACGAAGTACCTAGCGTGAAAATCCCTACTGAGCCGGCTCTAAAAGCTCAATTTCAAAGGCATGGCATCTCAAATCCGGCAGGGTCAACTTGTTTGCACATTCACCCGCAGCCACCTCCTCTGCCTCGCCTGCTTTTTGAGGCGTAAACACGTTACCAATCACGGTAACATTCGACTCATTGATGATATGCATCCGTTGATACCGTCCTTGAGGGCCTGTCCAATGGCGTGATTGTCTACTCGAAAGCCAAAGCAATATCATTATCGAAGTGAGGTCGCCAGACCCGAACGCGTGGCTGGTGACTGGCAAAAGAATCCCACATGTACTGGGGTACCTACATAAACAAGGCGCAATATTGCGCTTTGTCAGCACCAACCATATCCGAGTCCATAGTGTACCGGTAGGTAGTACCTATGGGCTAGGACGGGAGTGATTCATCCAAGGTAGCCGAGAAGCTACCTTGGTAACAGCTTGCGCTAGTTTAAGGAACATTACCTTGATGATCCTCACGGTTCCGGTAAGATTTGCGAAAGAAGATCCTACCTAGCGACCTTAACTTATTATAGCCCCCTGACCGCTCGGCAGCAGGTAAGTACCTGTGCTCCCACAGATACAGCAACAAGCCCTAGACAGCTTAGCTGAGTTTCTGACAACTCAAGGTATTCCGCAGGTAGACTGTAGGTACTGCCTACCGTGTCGCCCGCAAAATACGTTGTTGGGTAGGAGCCCCCGTTCGTTTCGATATCGAGCCTGACTTGTAGCTGGTTTGGGACTACCCCGTGAACACCCATAGGCTAATCCCTATACCTGCCTAGTTTATTCGTCGACGGTTTAACCTTAGCGATTGAGAGCTCCTCTCACCCAGCCGAGGGGATTGAACCAAAAGCCACCGAAGATTTTGTTGCGAGGAGGCGTATTTTCCGGACGAGCTGGGGCTATTGACCACCATCGTGCGATCACAACTCATCCGCAAGTCTTGCCTAACCCGCCGGTATCATCCTTCACCCTTCGTTACAGATTTTTATCGTCTTCCGGCCGGTCAACTAGTATGCTTTTCCCATATACACTGTTCCGATCTACTTCTTCACTTCTAGCCACAGTGTATCGATGACAGAGGAGACACAATCCGAAAAAGCCTTCCCGCAACTCATGAATCCCTAAATCTTTCCTAAATCGCGTAGTTATCACGCACCGATTTTCACTCGGATAAGTGGTCTTTACTAGCCATCCAACCATGGCTTGTTCGTGGGGCCCCCGTTCGGGATGGATGCAAGCAATGGCCATCTTCGTTATGACCTCGAGCCTTTGTGCTCCTTTTCGATACCTTATTCTAATCTACCGTGCCTTGAAGGAGAATGCTAAGTCTATCTCTACAGTTTATTCAGTGCAGCTTCGCTTCGCTGACCAATATGTCGAAGCTATTCATCGGGTAAAGCATAGCCCGAGAAGAAGGCTATCTGTTAACGAGGCTTACATGGGATATTTAGCGGTCTTGCCTGGCACACCGACGAGAACGCACTGAGGCAGAAGTTCGAGGAGTTTGGTCCGGTTGAAGAAGCGGTGGGTTGCTACGAAGTCCCAAGATCGTCGAAGATGCTACGAAAAAAAGAAAAGAGAAAGAAATGGGAGAATGGCATCATGATGCCCAAGCTGCTGCTATAGAGGATCCGGGCTGATTTCTAGACTGAAATCAGGTTGTCGTAAAAGATCGCGAAACAGGTCGAAGCCGTGGCTTTGGCTTCGTTCGATACTTTTCTGAGGCTCACGCCGACAATGCCATCTCGAATATGAATGGCGTCGAGTAAGTAAATCCTCCGGACAGCGGTACTCTGGGCTGACACGCGAACCATAGGTTTGACGGTCGAACGATTCGCGTCGACAAGGCTTCAGATACAGGGCCAAGAAACAATCATGGTCGAGGCGGTGGGTCGTATCCGGACCGGGGCAGATACACACAACAGCCGCAGATGCCGTATGCCGGCGATCAGCTAGCTCACGGAACAACAAATGATGCCCCGACGCATCCGCGGATGTCGTACGGAGGACGCGGCTATCCACCCCAATCATCGGCCTATGGTGGTTCTCCGGCACGGGGTGAGGGCCATACTTCCTAGACATTTTGTGCTATTGAAAGTATATAAGTACCTAGGTTAATGCTAACGAGCGTGCCCTAGGTTACGGTGCGCCCACGTCCTACGGCTATCCAAACCAACAAGGTGGCCAATAGCCTCCAAGGCCAAACCAAAGATAGATTTTCTTTTCTGAGATGGCCCGGAGGGTCCGACAGCACCACTACAGCTACATTCAAAACTTTTGCGACCGAGAAGAAGTTGTTGTAGTCTAATGCAACCGATGGGCCAGCAACCGAGGGTTCCAACGCTGGCAAGTTGCCGACGTAGCACTCTCATTCTGTCACCACATCTTCAACACACAGTACTCTGCGCCATAGAGTCGTTGACTATTCCATTCCTTGCCACCGCGGACTGTGTGGACAGAAAGGTCCCTTCAGGACTGCTCACGTCTTTCTGTCGAACTTTTCTTACTGCGCTATTAGGTGGGACTCATGAACGTACGATCGATAACAAATTTGCTAAAATCGGGAGATGAATTCTACGCGGTCATGCGCGTGGCGGGAGTTTGAAGTCAAGGTCGGGAGTAGGGAATTGTTCAGGAACACCAAAGTTAAGATGGGAGCCTGGGAATAGCAGCCGATTATATCGAACAATATACCCGCAGACCTGCTCTCGAATGCCCATTAAACATCTGAATATGCTTCTACTGATTTAAAGCTCTATTCTTTCTCTCGATCCATGGTCTACCTGGAAACCATCTAGAATCATCCTGTAGTTGCTGCCGCAAATCGTCTCGTTGAAACCGGACGATGCTGGTCTTAAACCTTCTCTGTTTCCTCCTGCTCATCCATGCTGCTCAGTACCGTGAATTCATGCGACACGGGCCCGTTGGCATCTGCCTTAGCCCGGTCATCCCCTATTTCGCGCTCGATCTGGCGCAGGCGGTTCGACAGATCCGTAACGTGCGCATCTCCGCTCTCGGGACTAAGCGCGTCAAGCGCCTTCTCAAGCTCGAGGAGGTAATCACGGTTCAACCCGCTCGGGCCCTCGCTTCGGTGGATATGCTCCGCGAGGGCCTGCGGGTCCTGGGGGCCGACGAACTGGTCGTTGTCCGGCGTCCCGATGTACACCAGAGTGCGGATGGGTGACGAGCCGTCCGCCGGGTGGAAGGGCGTGTAGTGGATCGTGTATCCGTTGATCTCCCGGATATCCAGGTACTCCTTCACCTCAGTCACGTGCGCGGCTTTGATCCTGTAGGCGGTTCCCCAGACTTTTTCGGGGGCGCTGTCGTGCGAGTCTACGAGGGATGCCCAGAAGGAACGCTCTATGAGCGTCACTGTTGCATTTTTGGGTTAGGAACTGCCGGATTTGCTTGGCTTTTTGGAGCGTATATGGCAACGGGGTATATCCTCGGCTTTGACGGGAGGTACTGCACTCTCGAGAACGATGATATAAGACAATACATAGGGAATTACTTGCCGACGCGACCGGGTGCTGAGGGCGTGCCGCGGTGGTCTTGGCTGGCGGGCTGTGTTAGCTAGGTCTTTGGCGAGACGAGACATGTTCGTGGCGGATTCCGTGAACGGAAGAGTACCTTGCCTGAGGATATTCTTAGCTCCTTGTTTTGCATGAACGCCGTGGAGCGAGAGAAGCAGGGAGAGATCGCATCATCATACCTGCCAAAACCGCCTAACATAGCCAGTGACCCAGCCTGGTATCCGCCGGTCTATGATCCGGAGCCGTGATATCAGTTCCCCTGCCCTTGTTCCCACGGTGAACCCAGCCAGGGGCTCAACTCACCGTAGTGCGGCGGAGGCTTCCATATCAGGCTTCTAAAGAAAGGTCAGACACGAGGATTGGTTGTTGTCTCATATCACAAGTACGTACCCGTAGCCGAATATCCAAAACTCTTCATCCGGCGAGGTGGGAGGCCGGCCTGTGGCGTCTACTAGGTCGCCGTTCACAGCCATAATCAATGTTTTTCTATGCCTCTTCGAACCTGCGACGGAAGCAAAAGAGCTATGCGTGGCATTTATTCAGAATCGCCTATTGCCACACACTCGTAGTCAGACTGAATCGCGTCACTCACTTACATAGGTAATGTGTTGGTTATTATTGGCGTTGTGTGCTGGTTGTAAAGTACATCCGTCTGTACGAAGTACCTCGCGAATTATAAAGGTGCGCCAAGAGATCCGCACGCAGTGGGAGTCCGGACTCCGCAGCCGTGAGATTACATAAGATAGTTAGTTGCAGAGAACTGAAAACGGCGTCGCTGGTAAGTACACTACATACCTACAGTATAGGTTGGGTACACTTTACTGTGCGTAACTCTGGTATCAGAATTACTGATCAGAAGTCGCATCAAGAACACCTTCAGAAATGCCGTTTAGACCTCATTGGATCCCCAGATTCCGGGCTCCCTTCAGCTAAGAGTTTGGTTCTTATGACCTGCAGCAAAACTTGCAGCCAGCCTGCTTGTGATTGATTACATCTATGCGCGACTGCGCAGTAGGTACCTAGGTATCGCTTTTACGGACGAACACGCACTTACGCCGGAGGAGGCACAGAATATCTACTAAACTAGACCGTAGTCACGGTATTATTAGAGACACTTGAAAGAAGATAAGTGTAGTGTAGTGTACCGGTATGGTGTAGGTATAGTGTAACTGCGCCTTTGTGGAGCTTTGAGCTAATGATAAAGCAAAAGCCTTCCGCAACTGAATCCTTGGAAGTTGGCTCCAGGCTGAGGCTTCAGCTGCACACAGCCCCGGCTAGCCATTCAACCTTGTGAGGTAAAGCTGCCATAAGTAACATTCTTTAGGCCGTTGCATAGTTCCTCCAAGCGTACGGAATACAAACATAGTGTAGGCCATCATATCATACAGTACGCTATAGGGATTCCTTCTCCGGCATGCCATAATGATCAGGTTGCCCACCAATCGCCCGACACAACCACCGCGAGACCGGTCTTTCTGCGCCACTTAGGTACCTAGATCGCTCACTAAAATACGTAAGATGGTGCGCGTACACATTCAAGGCAGACGGCATACCTACTATGCGCTACCTACCTGGTAGAACATACCTACCTATAGGTAAGGTATGAGATAGTACCTGGGCACGGATAGATTGTACACTATAAGTACAATGATGCTCCCTCGCTAACCGAGGTAGGTAGCTGGTTTACCGTACGTTAGTGGCTTAGTTAGTCCATTAAATCGATGTGCATTATGCTGGCGTATTGTAGTAGTAGTACGGACTACGGACTACTAGAATACCTACAGGCTACTCCTTCCATTATTCGCTGTGCCTACCTACTTCAAGTTAACGGTAGGCCCAGCAGGGAGGAACCGGCTAAGTATGCCGCCGGCGGGGCGGGGCGATGTTCGATGCAAGGAAGGCCCCGCCGATTCCCAGATCCTGAGCTATAGGCACTGTGTGCACTGTGCACTATACAGACTGTGCGCCGTTCAACGTCGCGCGACTGATCGGCCCCTCTCACCTGCACACAATAAAACAACCCACGTGCCCTCCTCCCATGATAGTTGCTATCCGGAAGCCCACTCTCCCTCTCCCTCTCGCTCATAAGCATTGCCACAGTTCTAAGCCCTCATTCGGTTTCATTCTAGCCTGTTCTTCCGCAAGACGTACGCATAGCGACCGAGTCACACTCACCATGGCGTACAATAGGCCAGCGAACCCAGACGAACTACCAAGGCAAGTCGCAACATCTCACATAATACTACAAAGAATACACGTTCGCAATCCACTAACTCTCTTCGCAGATTCACAGAGCCGGACCAGGTGCGTGTCTCCGTGCCATCTCGCGATGCAGCACACCCCTATTTCATCTCGTTATGAAGTGCCTGTCCTCGGTTTCTCCTATTTCCATGAGCACGCAGTAAATGAGCATACGTGAAATAACTGACACTTACCTCCTCAACCTCAGGTACGGAAAGCCGACTCCAAGCGCGCGCCCTCACCCTATCAGTCCAAACCACAACGCGCGTCTCCCAGCCCAGGCATTTCCCACCACGAGACGTATCCGAGCCGGAAGCAAGGGTCGAGTTTAAGCCATTCAAACCAGCATTCGCATCACGGCGCTATGGCGTATTCATCAATGTCGCCTCCGCCTCCGGCCTCGGGGCCACGTCCATTGGCGCATAACCGGCCACCCGCCCCCAACAGACCGCCGTCCTTGGACTACCGGGAGGGTGCAGACCTCAGTCTCTTGCCGCTGTTTCGCGCCGTAGATAAAAATGGTACGTTCCTTATTTGTTATTGTGGGCGCATACTTGTGCGAATGTCTCTGTCCATTATAGTCACCCCCTGGTGGACTATGCGCCAGATGATAGATGGGCCGGGCCTATTATATATTCTGTGCGCATGCATAGTAAAGAGCGCGCATAGGATAAAAGATGGATTCTATGGTCTCAGTATCATTTGTGCGCTTGCGGGCAGCCACCCTTCCCACGGATTTGCTCCATATGACTCGGATAGACCGTTTATGCTATCAATCGATGCTAACTGGTCATTCCGCTCAACAGGTACGGGTCAACTTTCGGAAATCGAACTCTCTGCCGCTCTAGTCAACGGTGACTGGACGGCATTCGACCCTCAAACGGTGCGGATGATGATCCGAATGTTTGACGCCGACCGATCAGGCTCGATCGGGTTCGAGGAGTTCTGTGGGCTATGGTCATTCCTCGCTTCATGGCGGACGCTATTCGACAGATTCGACGTGGACCGCTCCGGCAATATCAGCATCGACGAGTTCTCCAACGCCCTCGTAGCTTTCCGCTACCGCCTGAGTCCCGGCTTCGTGGAGTTACTGTTCAACACGTACGACAAGCGCGGCGAAGGCGTCATGAGCTTTGATCTCTTCGTCCAGGCCTGCATCAGCCTCAAGCGCATGACGGATGTTTTCAAGAAATATGACGACGACCGCGACGGCTACATCACCCTAGGCTTCGAAGATTTCCTGGTCGAGATCCTGAAGCAGTTGAAGTGAAAACCGTCACATTTACTTCAACTCGCTCGCATGACGGCGTTTTTAACAAACCATTCATTTTAATCATCTGCTCTAGAGCGATATATAAACGACAAAGAGAGACGGCCGTACAACAGACAGCTGTCCAGGGAAATTCTCAAATCAAGCCCCCCGGCATTTCGCGCCTAACGAAACCGGGGATTCTAGGGGATCTGGCGTTTGCTTCAAAGGAACCGGGTCTGCGTTGGATACGCAGAGATAGGCGGCGCTGTAATTATGTAGATACCCAAGCCTTGAAGGAAGGCAGTATGGCTGGAGTGGACTAAGGAAATTGAGCCGGGGAGGTCACATGGGGCACCCAGAAAACTGCGGATGACCTGTATTAATTGAATTCTCCTCCCCAGACACACATGAGTTCCTAGATCAAATAGACCATTGCCTACATAACATAACCTTGACAGCGAAACGTGTACCAGTATCGCAAATTTCCATTATATGCTGAAGAAAGGGGTTGAGATATGTGTTATCTACTTCGCCCCTTACAATTACACAGGTATGCAGATAGCTCTGAACGTTCCTGAAAGACGTGACTTGAGGCAACTATCTAGTTACATGTTTACAGGCAAAAGGGGGCTATGAACACAAGCCAGGTTATACATCAAGTTCAACGCCTCTTCCCTGCCATCTGCGATATCGTCGACAAAGCCTGTCTACGGAGTAGCTGAAGAAGCCCCTTTCCGCTCTTTTCCGTATCTGAATAATCATGTACGATCGCCGCGCCCGTGAGATGGACAATAGACATGGCTGTTGGCAGTACACATCCGTACCGACTGCTCATACAGAATCGTCAAGGACTAAGTAGTAGACAACTCAAATCTCACAGCGCGATCATCGCTCGGATAATTATTCGGTATACCATCGAGTCCCAAGGTCTCCGCTACTTTCTCACTCCCAGCCGGGGATTGGTTCTGCCTAACCGTCGCCGGCAAGACAGAATTCATCTCCACGCTAGCCTCTTGCTCGATAACGAGCTTCGGCGATGGCTTGATCAAGTCTTTGGTTCCGAGAATTTTATAGGTGCTAAGTCTTTTTGGCGACATGGCGTCCTCAACTTCTGGCAGGATCATCGTTTCTGGCATCTTTCTACTGCGTCTTTGCTGGGGTTTAACGGCAGTTGCCGCGACGACATTCACGTCCGATGGGGTGTCTTCATTCTGTGTGGTGCGCCACAGTTGGCCTGTTCCCGAGATGAGGATCTCCTCACCGCACCTTAGACGCAGGATGCCGGTGTCGCCTTTTCGCGCGCGGTTGGGTTTCTCGGGGTCACTATCCTGCCCTTTCTTTCTATCAATCGATAAACGGTCTAGCCCAGATTCAAGAACGCTTTCAATCTCATTGATGCCCCACCGGCGTGTTTTAAGGAGTCCCGTTACCAAACCGCGGACGTCCTTATCGCCATCGTGTGCGCTGATCCATATTCTGGCGCCTAGGTTTGAGGCAATCTCGGCGCCATATGGCACGCCGGCGCAAATATTGCCGCCCAGCCACCAAGGATTGCTGATACTGTCCATGCAGTGGAGAAGTGCCGTTAATGGTAACGCTGCTTCAGCCACCAGGTGTGACGTCGCATAAGAAACAAGGTGACTATAGGGTATTCCATGGGGTGAGAAAATCAGCGAGATTGGTCGGCTATTCAAGGCCGCAAGTCAGTATTTGCTCTCCAAAATAAAAGCTACGAAAAGTAATAAATAGATCCATGTTCAAAATACGAACCTGAGACTGAAAGGGCTTGGCGGTAGTAATTTCTCGTTTTGAGAAGAGGTTGCCGGGCGGAAAGTAGCGCTATAGAGAGAGTGTGTTGGCGACGCAATCAAGGTGGAGGCAGAACGGATAGATCGTAATGATCCTGGTGAGATGAGCGAACCGGGCGAGACGGGCGAGACGGGCGAAATGGGCGGCGGAGTGGGAGGCAGCAGGAATGTGTCGCCCGTTGGTATGGGTACCGTGAGAGTTGGCCTAGCTTCCACGTCGATAGATTGCAGCTCATGCGATTCCGGTGTCACCGGTGGAGTCGGGCCCTTGACCTGGGGTATTTGGTTGATGAGATCATGTGTAGGTGGCGATCTGTATGTGATACCGATGGCGCCATGTAGGCCTGTGAGGTCACGCTTTTGGGGAATAAAGGCGACAGTGACTTCACCCTCTCGACCGCCGCATTGCAATGGTGGAACGGGGATCCGTATAACGGATTGCTTGCCCGTTAGCCGCGGATCCTCCCATCGCTCAATGGTGCGAACTTTTTCCTTGTCGAAGTATTTCCAGCCCTTGATTATGCGTGCAGATGCTGGCTCGGCAAGAATCAGTGTCTTCGTCCCACTTGGAGGCAACTGCCGTAGTGTAGCTTCGTTGCAGTGATCAGGCTTGTGCTGACTGATGACAACAAGGTCGGGAGGCTCCAACTCTGAAAGCGATGAAATACAAGCTGGGTGTTTATGTGATACGATGGAGATCCTGGGGTGGATTATGGTCGAGGGGCCCGTAATCCAAGGATCCAGAAGAATGGTGAACGGCCGCGGTATTACCAAGCCAGCGATAGATTCGGGGATGACAGGCTCGAAAGAAAGCAGGAAGGAGGCGTCTGAGTTAAGGTGCTTCACGGTCAGCGCCATCTTGGATGAGGCTAGCGTTTTGATGTCAGTTGCGGTTCAGCGAGCTTCTTCGTAAACCTCGGTGTGTTGCAGAGAGTTTATCGGGCCACTATACGGCGGTGACCACGGACGGCCCGCTGGCCAGTGCGGTTGAAGGGTGTCAGGCGATGGCTTGTCTATCGGGAGGATAGGGAGGACCGCACGTTCAGAGACATAGAAAGGACGAGGTTATAAAAATACGGTTGTACGTAGGTGATCGACGACGGGTTTCAAAACGGGTTTCGCCGCGGGGGAGAGCAGAAGCATGGTGGAATCGAGACCCGGACAATCGGTGGCTGACAGGCCGGCCACACACACGTGGGCAAGAGGGACAGACGGCCGAGACGAATGGGTGAAGAATAGCACCATTCGCCCGCGCACGGCCATTGCGTGTTACGCCTTCAGAGCACAGACAGACATACGTACTGGGAACGAGCACACGTGGTCACCATGAGGAAGGACGAGGAAGGACGAGGAAGGGAATGGCACATCCATTATAAGGATGGTGGTTGCGGTTGTGGTTGCGGTTGTGGTTGCGGTTGGGACTCGACTACCTACGGCGGATGGGCTGCGGGAGACCATTAGCCTGTAGCAGACGCCGAAGGCCAATGGGGGAAAGAGCACAGGACATCGATGCCGTCCGTGCCTACCCTCTTTATTGATTCAGACGGTTCGCGACTTCCATCGCTCGGAGGGAAAGTGGAAACGAGTGCACGCCACAAAATGCCGGGCGGGTCCGTCTTTTCTCGGCCAAGACCCACCGGTCCATAAGTCCATTGCTTGGGCACGGTATGGAATCGTCAAACTACAACTAGGTACCTATACAGATGTCCGTAGGGCAGCGCACGAGAGCCTCGTACCACTGGCATATATCTAAGTAGTACTGTACCAATATTCAACAATCATAGCGTAGATACTAGTTATCTGTCTCTATCGCGTACTAGTGAGTAGATAGTAACGGTCGAAAGTCTTTTGTCGTTCTGCTGAGGTAGGTACATTAGGTAGCATTTAATTAGGTGGTGCGAATTGTTGTATAAGTACGAAGTAGTTACGTCCGTACCTACCAACCATTATCGATCGCATCACACAAAGCTGATCAAGCCTGGGCATGCGCGCACTGAATGTTATAGTTTCATGTTCTGCACACCCAACATCCATTTAAGAGGAGCCTACTTAGGTAGAGGGCAGTGCCGACTCTCAAGTCCGGTTTCATTCAAATCAGTCTTCCAAATCTCACAAACGGTCCGCAACGGCGCCAACATTCGTACTGTTTAAGTTGCGGGTTCACGTTTGCACGGAAATTGCGCTCTACACCAAATATAAAGCAACGTCCAAAGAAGTATTTTGTAGGTTGTTGAAACCCGATGCTCTACCGGTAGTTAAGGATGAGTTTGAAAATTACCTACCGGTATACCTACCGTTAATTGTAAAAGTCCTGATAGGAGTCCGGATCTTAGCACACCTACGAAGCACTCGGCGATACTCGATGCGTCGTACATGTAGACTAGTCAGCAGACAGACAACAGCATTCCGATTGTATATTCCGCTGAACGTTATATTGCCATATAGTTAACGAAACGTTAATACTTTCTACCTAGCAACCCAATCATCAACACAGTGGATATATAGTGTACCTAGTAGCAACTACCATAACGGTGTAAGGTCTATATCGCTAAACTCCAATAGAGGGCTCGCTATCGAATCTTGGACCCGGACGTCAACCTTACAATTACAAAATCTTTCGGTTAGCAGAAGATCTGCTAATGTCATCCGATGTTACCAAGGATCTCTAATTAGTGATACCTGCGGTGATATACCTACCTAAAGTAGAAATGTTGGGTCCTTCATTCAAATGCACATAAGCGCATTCGACACCTTCCATGGACCTTATTCTCCTCGGCATTATGGAAGCCATGAGCCGGCATAGGTCGCCCATCTAGAGTCATACAGCAGTGTAACATACAGAGTTTTCAACCCGTTCATGCGTCGAATTCAGCATCACAACCACGAAGAAACTCGGTATGGGCCTCGCCGGCACCGATTCTCTTTCTAGCTATCCGTGCCGCTCTGCTGCTATCTGCCGGGCTCTAGTGTACACATCGCCGTCGCGCCTATCTCTACCGCCAGCTCGATAACGGCCGGCCAGGCCGTTATAATCCGCTGCCCAGGAGTCGGAAGGACCTTGCCCACCCTTCCACGCGGCGGAGGACCCCACGGTGTGGGGCGGGTCCTAGGCATAATGCGCGCACCCTTCTAGTGTACAAGGTATGTAAGCGGTGCTATCGGCTCATGGACACCTACGGCGCATGACGGGCGGCGGAGGGTAACGGCGGCCAGGGCGTATAACAAAGGCGCATAAGAAGTGGGCACGAGGGCCAATCATAGAGCCTTTTCCCCCTCGATGTTAACCGAGCTTTTAGGCCGCGAAGTTGATCTTTGTCGTCGAGCTTGTGTTTGTTGTAGTGTAAGTTCTCCGCTGGGCGTAGGGAACCCGGAGCGCAGATGCCCTCATGGTTTTCAAGGCTCCGCACGCCGTTATATACCCTTCGGTAATCTGGTTGGGTTTACTGGCCCCCTTCCTATGTAGCGTAGGTATCAAAGTATTATCTGATTGATGTACTATATGCGACAGTATAGTAAACACATCAACAACAGTAAGTGCATTGCTGAGATACACTACCCAGCCCCGGAAAACTTGCGAAAAGCACAACAGCTTACACTAAGCTGCACTCGATAAAACGGCACAACATCCTCCTTCGCCATTTGCCATTCTCTACTGCGGCCCTTTCACCATCCTGACGAGCCAGGGAATCGAGGGAATCGAGGCAACGAGAAGCAGGAATTCGAGCAGAACTGGGTTGCTCGCGGTATTGTGGAATAGTGCAGGCGTGGGCGCGCAGACGACGTACGGGAGTTAGCACGATGGCCTGAGAAATACCAGCAGCCACACAGTGAGAGGACAGAATCATATTTCGAGAATCCGGCCGGCTCAAAAGTGAGGACTACTTGTGCAGGGGCACACCATAGCAGCTTTCTTCGTGGCTTCATTACCATGCTTTCTCGATCGCAGTGTAAGCCTGATCGGTGATGTGTCATGCGATCTCGGACTTTTGCTGAAGGGTTGGATCCGAGACAATAGACGTTGCCAAGTAGGAGGCGCATCCGCTGAGGATGCAAGATGCACAATATTCCGCCCTGACTGCTGTCATCGACGACCAGGCCAGGGTACCTACTGCATCTGCCAACTGCCCTAAACTAGACAAGTTGTCCTACGCCAAAACAACGGCCCCGCAGAAATGCCCGGGAACACTCGTATGAACGAGACGGGACACGACTGATCTGGCCGAACCTGCGACCGTAAGAGTTATGAACCCGATTCGCTCTGGGGCTAGCTGGCGCAAGCGGCAACAGTGTCCGCTTGATCCCTTCGCTACGTGCAAACTGAACGTTCGATCTCCAGAACCAGGTCAACTGAGAGGGCAATCCGGCGAGCAGGAATGGATGATTCAGCCATACACGGTGACCAACCAAAGCTTCCGTGAAGAGACCCCGAATATGTAAAGTGATACTTGATCCGTTGAAGCAGTGCAGAGCAGCCTGACTGTATGCCTCGGCCATAATTCGGGTGGTGTGTCACGGATAGCATATAGCTGTGATAACCGTACGGCCATGAACAGCGTGCGTTTTTTTGCCGTCACGAACTGTCCCACCTGTTTCTCACATTAGTTAACGGGATGGGTACACAGGAACAGAGAAACGCATCGTAGGTGGCCTTGACGTGCCTTGACTATCGATTTTCATTGCATGACCGTGTGACTGGTGGCTGAAATAAACTCGTGATCGATTCTCGTTCACGATAGTGCGAATTGAGACTCGTGAAACAAAGATCTCGGATCCAGCTATACAAATAGACGATCCATCTTCGAACTTGTAAGCATCATCGCCCAAAGCGAGATTCGAATGGCCTTGTCGGTACACATATTTATGAGTCGTATGAACCTGATTGATTGCCCGCCCATTATTTAAAGCATATTCGCCGTGTCTCTGGAGAATCGAGCATCTCAGCCCAACGAGCGTGCTGCCAAGACCAAGGCATTCCTAAGTCAGCGGCTTGTTCATTGAGACGTCAGGTATCCCCATCATAGAAACTTGACCATGGGACAAGAAGCGTCCAAGCCACAGCCGGGGAAGAAGCTCCAAGTCATCGGAGCCGGCCTATCGCGGACCGGGACGACATCGTTCAGCAAGGCAGTCTCGATCCTCCTCGACGGCCCGGCATATCACTGCGGCACCCAGTTGTGCAGGGGCGACAGTCATGACATTAAAACCTGGACTAAAATCTTACAGCACACACCCATCCGCAATGCCGAGGATGAGGCATTCGTCCTGCGCGAGTTGTCGCAACTCATGGACGGTTTTGTGACCGTCACAGACATACCGGCGTTTACCTTCGTCCCCGAGCTGATGAAGCTCTATCCAGATGCCAAGGTTATCTGCACAGTCCGAGACCCGGACCAATGGGTCAAATCGGGAGTCAATTCGCTTGGTCTATTCAGAGCTATGCCCTTGCTCTTCAGCTGGCTGTTCATGTTCAATTACCCGGTGAGTTTATTTCTTCCGACCTCGACTTTCCTGAGAAGGCTTGCTTACGTTTGTTCGCCGCAGATGCGCCACTGGGAGGCTTTTCGCAAGGCGGCGATGAACGGCCGCTTGGGCGAATCATTTCCAGAGAATAAGAAGAATGGGGGCCCAACTGGGTTCCTTGACTGGGATAAACACATTCAATTCCTCAAAGACAATGTACCGGCGGAGAAACTGGTATTTTTCGATGTTAGAGATGGTTGGGAGCCATTGTGCCAGGCGCTTGGTTGTGAGGTGCCAAAGGGCATCAGTTTTCCACGTCTAAACGATTCCAAGGCCCTAAAGGAGGCCCTCAACAGCGAAATTTGGGAAGGCATTAGGAGATGGACAATATTGCTAGGGACCATCACCGCTGTGTACTTGAGCTGGAGACTTTATCTTTGAGCAGAGTACCTACCGCAGTGGAATACTTGCTAGGTAAGACTACACATGAGTAGGTACCGTATTTCAATACCTACCGAGGCCAGATCCCGACTTTGTCATGTACTTACGAAGTACGTAGGTGCTTTTATAGAAAGCGTAAGCACGGTGTCTTGATCAGTCCATGGACTGTATTTCTTAGTTACCTAGTGACCACTATACTATTGATGACAGGGGCTGAAGATCCCGTATAACACTGTTAAGACAGTATGAAGCCCTATTGTCGTACACTGTCGCTATGATCTTGGCGGCATCCGTGATTTTGGTCGCAACTAGGTACGACGTAGATACCTACGAATGGCATTTTATGAGTGTAGCCTACCACATTACTCGTCTGGTTTAATAGCGACACAGGTACGGTCTGTACGAAGTATGCATTTCGAGAATGCGGAATTGTCAATGCTAGGACCAGGTACTCCGTACACCCGTGACCCGTCCAAGTCCGGACCTCTATTCGGTAAAGAGCTACTCATCCCGGGTTAAATGCTAATACCTATGTAAGTACCGGTGGTGTTTTACCTACACTACCTAGGTAGGTACCGGTATGATAATGTAGGGCCCATAATGTACGTCTGTACGGAATACGACCTTACTGTACAAGTCAAGCTACCTGCATAGCCTCATGTGTACTGTTAGCACGGCTTTGGCTACCTAGACTAGGTTCTTCAACCCTAAAAAGGTGGCTCTCAATCATCGTCTCATTGGACTTTCTATGAAGTGATTACGACTGGGCGGATTATTGAGCGCAAGGGAGATGATGCCGATGCCGCTACAGAGATAAAAGCAGCACCCTTGCGCACTTGAAGCTCCCTGTGGGGCTAATCCCGGGGCTCGGGAGGAGAGGAGGCGGAGGAAGAGAGAGGGTTTACCAGGGCTTCGGCACCGCATTACCCCACTTCCAGAACCCCTCTTTTCTAGGCGTATTGCTGTGCGTCTCGAGTGCCACAGTGAGGTCATCTACGCTAGATAGTACGTCCGCAGGTACCTCCAAATGGGCCCTTCCAAATGTGCACCTGAGTGCTCGTCCGTTACCTACCCGTTCACACCGTACCTACCGTCTGTAAATTGTGTTTCGTACACTACTTCTCTAGTGGACAGGCTTCAGAACCTACAGTGCTTATAGGTATGTGCCTAGGTACCTGGTAGGGAGGCCCTTTGCGAAGCGTGAGCGATATATTACGGCTCGACGCATCCAGTTCAAGTTAGAGGTGCAAGCTCAGCTACGGCATTGTGCATTGTGTAACAGCAGCTGCCTCCGAGAAGCTTCCCCATGCATACGTCACACGACAACCCTGAGCAAGAGCCCAAAGCTCCGTCAAAGAAGCTTCTTTGGCTTCACTATTTAAGATGTAGGGAGGTATTCTGAATATAGATATTACAGATTAGCAAACCTAGCGTAGGTAGAGCTCTAGTGGCGATCACGATTTCCAATCTACACAATGACTTTATTAGGTATGTAAAGCCCTCCAGATTTAGCTTTAATTGGAATACCTCGAGAGGCTGACCAGCATAATAATACCCAATCAGGTATGTCGCAACAGAGATTATGGTGTAGGTACCATCACAGTTCACACCCCAGTCGATCCTCGATCGAGTCAGAAAGGAAGCTGGCTATTCGCACCATTGACGGCCGCCACGGCGCCAATAAAGAAGAGCTTTGCTACCCGGGCACCCCCCGGATTGCTATCCGGGCACTCCTCGGGCCGGTGCGGTCTGCCAGTACCTTGACGGCCCGAGGGGTTTTTAAATGCTACCGATTGCAGCCTCTGTGATCGGCCTACCTGCTATGTAGGTAGTTAGTTGCGACCGTGTCTTGGTTGTGACTGTATCCTAGTTGAGACCGCGTCTTGGTTGCGTTTTCTGTGGCTTGGTTTTTCTCCATGGGTTGACGATATTCGTCTACCTATATATACGTCGTATGTAACTGAACAATGTGATGCGTTTGCGACGAGAAATACAAGACTGTACGGACATAGAGAGTAAGTGGAAGTTAGCTAAGTTAATTCTAGCCGTCAGGGCCGGCGGACCGTAGCGGCCCGAGGAGTGCCCGGATAGCAATTTGGGGGGTGCCCGGGTAGCAATGCTCATAAAGAAACTGACCAACTGCTTTCTTTGTCTTGCTCGAACCGTGGAGCTGCAGCCGTACCTACTGATTGAGAGGGAGCTAGCTATAGCTTACCAACTACATACCTACCTAGGTAGGATTGTTTCACACTGCCACAGTTTCGTCGTCGTATCCTTCTCAGGCACCGACTGCGCTTTTCCATGCGGGCACCGCAGGTTTATTATTAACTGTGAACTCTAAGCCCTGGGCGGAATACCACGTAGGTACCGTAGTTAACGGCCAGTTAGCAGCCAGATAGTACTAGGTAGTAGATGTTGTACCTAATTCTTGTCTCGCTGCCGAGTCCAAATCCGCACATAGAGTACCCAAACAGCTAAGTAAGTAGGTACTTGCACTGTTAAGAGGTGTACACTGGAGGAACAGCGGATGTTGTAGTGCCGTGTTTTCTTAAGGTTGACTATGTGCCCTACCTACCTAGGTAGGGTACCGGCACAAAATATCTACCTACACTAGTCGCCTCTAGACGAAGTAGTCACTGGGCAGTAACTCGGCAAACCCGGTTCTCTTCGCAATTGCTGTTTTCAGTCAGACCTTCCACTTCGATTTCTTGGTATCGGAAGAGCACCGGTGACCTGTTACGGAGCAGGTACCGTACCTCCAGTGCCTACAGAGCCTGCCCTCTAGTGTATACCCGCCTACAGTAGGTACCCTGCCTCACAGTGCAGAAACTGCCTGAACAGCCAGCGTGCGCGGTACATGCACTATCTAGATAGGTACCTACAAGGGAGGAAGGCGGGCGTACTTCGTAAGTGGTCTACCATGTACCTACTTACTTCGTACGGCAGTTCGCACCTCTTTGACACTATCTAAGCCGCAGTCTGCTGGGGGAGTCCTCGACACCCCGCGCCATCAACCCTCCAGTGTCCATATACACCTCGTTCACTGCCCGCCGTCCATCTGCACCACCTGCCTACAACTACGGTATCTGCCTCATTACCTAACCGAACCTGGTCTACCCCCTATCCCAACTTGCCTAACCCGACTCCTACCACTTACCTTACATGCCCTGCCCCGACATACCATTCCATCTATGATTAACACTTACTATACTACTTACCTGTTTCCCTGCTTGTGATTGCTGCCTGCCAACCTCACGGGTTGAGTCTCGGGAGTAGTCCATGCAACGCCCGGCACATCCAACTAGCTGGAAAGAGCCTGGGAGCTGCCTCGGCCGGGCGAGCTGCCATACTTATACTTCCATCCCGCCTCTGCGTGCTCAGCCTTCGCGCGCACTGTCGTACTTCAACCAGGTATTGAGAGCTGCCTCCCAATTCGGTCTTATCGACAACAGGCGTATCGATTGATCTCACGATAACCGTCGCGATAACCGTCACGATAACTGCCCCCCGCTCCAGCCCAGCCCGCGGCAACGCATGGTGGGGTTGAACAGGTAAAGAGCTCTCAAGATGCCGCCCCGATCGTCCTTGACGTCCTCGTTCTCCATCACCGACGCCAACAACGAAGTTGTCTGTCCATTGCGCAACCAGGATGGCTCGAGTTGTCGGAAGCGATGCATCGGCGTAAGTTCATTCTCGCCCCTCCTATCCTGTTCGATCGGTCGATGGGCCGATGGGCCGCTCCATTTGTGGTGCCGGATGCACTGCAGACAGGCATGCGTCACGCAGCTTGCTGGAGCTACCTGGCCAACATTGCAGCCCTGGGGCCTTGCTGCATTGTAGCATCGAGTGTGGTTCACTCTCAAGTGTGGGAACTGACTCGTCAATGTGCCTTGCGGTAAACAGGAAAAGCGATATCGTTCCATGCAGGAACACATTCGGAGAGCACACCCCGAGCATTACATCTCGAAGCTCCCGGCGACTGAGGAGAGCTTTCTCCTCATGATCAATTCCGCGCCTTCAGAGAGACCACCGGCCCAAAATCAGAGCGACCACAGTCATCCTAGCCCGCCTCAGCCAAGTGTTGCCGACTCGGTAAAAGGCTACCCACACGACCGTCATGCATTCTTCCGCGGTGAGTCGAGACAGCCTAGTGAGCATGCTGGCACCTCGCAGTTACCCGCTGCCAGCGCTGCCGCAGCCCTGGCCCAATTAGGCCAACACAGATTCGACCGTGAGTGGGATTTGGAACCTGTATGTCTTTCGTGGTCCCCAGCATTACTTGTACCCCAACTGACTGGGCTTGCAAAGGGGTGGCATTCTGACACAGAAGGAAGAAGGATTCCCCATAGCTCAATTGAGCTACCTCCGATCCATTTCGGTGCCGAACCGACCAGCGAGCCCTTCCCTCCCATAACATCCGCTCCCGGCCGACGAGAACTGCTCCCTTCTATTCTTTCCAACTCCCCGCCGGGTCGATCTTCGACCTTACCTCCGTTGCACCGATCACTAGGTCCCATCCGATCCAGAAAGCAGTCTATTAGCAAACGGGGTCACAAGAAACAGAAATCCCGGGGGTCAGCTGCGGACTGGCTTCGTAAAATTCAGAATGCCGAACATTTCTCGCATCTCGGGGTCGAGCGCAAGGCGCATTCGGTCGAGCCCTCGGTAGACTACGGCAAACGCTGGGAAGACTTGATCGATGCGGCTGCTTCGGCGACCGAAGACATTGATGACAGAACTCCAGTAAGCCTCGAACGACGACCTTGTTCTTCTTGTCTGACATATTAGGTGCCTCAATCGCCTCCTAGTTCAATTCATAGGGCTTCCTTGCCACCGTTTTCGCACCATTATTTTCGGGGCCACCAGGCGTCTCCCTTACAGCAAGCTCTGACTCCGCCACCGTTTCCGCAAGAGGTTCCCGAGCCCTTCCCGTCAGTAGAAAGCGGCGGAAGCGGCGAGGGCTTCCACATGGCGAATGTGGGGCTGTCGGATTCCTCGCCAAACTATTCAACCCAGGATGTGCACATCTACTGCGCGGCTTGCCAACGGACATCAAAACTGCGAGAGTCATATGCGTGTACAGAATGTATATGTGGCCTCTGTCGCGACTGCGTTAATATCCTGATGGAGGAGCAGGGGGCCCAAAGAAAGTGTCCTCGGTGCGCCACAATCGGAGGGCGATACAAACCGTTTCAATTGGATATCCGGTGAGACACGGTTGCTTGCCCAGCACATGCCCCAGAATTTTGAGTCGTTGGCTGCCTTTTTCAGTATTATAGGATGAGATAACTCAATGGCTGTTTGCATTTTTGCAGTGGGGCCTCTTAAGCGCCGGACCGCTTTTCATGCCGCCGATTTCCGATGTCCCGAGGCACGCGGCACGATCCACTGAGTGCCAACGAGAGCAACAAGTGGCGACGAGGGGATCACGAATCCCTACTACGCCCATTCTCGGGCATATACGGCTTCCCCGAGATTCTGCCCGCATGGGTACAATGAGGGGCCTAGAAACTGTCATGTCGTGCTTACAGAGACGGCTTTTACGCACCCGGGCATGAGATGCTTTGTGATCGGTGCCGTAACCGATACCCACACTCGTTTTCTCTATTTGACGCATTCCTTCATTAACTATGGGAATCTCCGCACGTGGCGGGTTCTCTTGCTACGGCACAGCATGGTCTCGAATCGGAGTTCAAAAATTACCCGGGTTATTCGATCAAATCATCACGGCCCCATGACGTGTTAGGCGTATCTATCGCATTGTTTATAGGTGCCTGTTTTTCGGTATATCTGGCTGGGACTCTTGATTTGCGAGCTAGGGACGGGCTGGACGGATGGAATGGGCTGGCCTTTGAGCCGAGTTGGTTTTTGTCAGTACGCAGGAGTTCAGGACCGTGGGCATCCCTAGTGGTTATAGAGGATGAACCTTCGCGGGAGTTATGTCTGGGATGGGTATACGACCTCCTTTTTTGCCCTTTTTTTTTTTTCGTGCTTTGGGGGAGTGAGGATTTGCGCTTATACCCTATTAAAATACATTGCACGATATACTGAACCCGTCGTGGTATATCTTGGTATTCATCCATCTGGTCATCTTATGCTGCATGCGTTGATGTGAGACACGAATTAGATTCTGAGTAACTACCTACCTAAGCTACCTAATGTATGTTTCTATTACTAGCACATACTTTTGTTAGAGCGCTAGTGCTCTGTGATCTGCCCGTGGTCCGGGGAATCGGGGATCCTGGGTGGGATATTTCCATTCGGCCGAGATGATTCTATAAATAGGAGGCGTTGTCTTCAGGTTTCCTGTGCTCGGGAGGGCTGTGAGCCACGGCGCAAGTACCGTATCCCTGCTATCCGACAAGCTCGTGAAAGGATCGAAGGGACCGAGAGGTATTCGTCCGGCATTCCGTAGTGCGGGCCACGAGAACGCTTGTGTTTGTGTGCGCTTATGCTCTATTGAAGCGCGAAGAGCCGTGTCGGGATTATGTAGTATAATGTACGGCGCGGGGTAATTGGCTTCGTTCTTCAGACAAGCCGTGACTGGTGCATGCTGAGAGCTCCGTGTCTGCATTCATGTCGGAAGGGATGCCGAATGGTGTCCTCGTCGCAGCGACATGCGGGATTTTCTGCGTCGGGTATTTGCCGGTGCTTTGGTGTGCATCCCGTTGTTTGCGTCGCGGCTGATCCGAGGCGCGACGCCCCTTAACGATCAATGACCGGTCATGGTCTTGGCGGTAGCGAAGAGGGGGAGGGAGAGGTATTTCAGAGACCGTCCGTTTTTATCTTTTCCCTTCTTTCTCTCTTTCCTTCTTGAGGAGCAAATCTCTCATGGCGGCCCTCGTGTTCCGACTGCCGCCGAGTTTCGGCCCCTTGAGGACTTCCTCCTCTTTCTTGGCACCGGGTTTGCTCGGCGGCCCCACGGGCTTCCGTCTTCTGTGTCTTTCCGCCATGGCATCCAAGAACTCGCGGCGGAATTGCTCGGCGATCCGGTCATCGGCGGCACCTTCTTCTTCCTCGTTTGGATTTGCTCCTGTTGGTGGCGTTGGTGTCTCGTATACATCCACTGATATGCTGTTAGCTGACGTTCGGTGTGCTGAGGAGATAATAACATACGTTTGCTTTCCCGTAGGATCTCTTCCACTAATTGATCACGCTTGATATCGTCGCTGTTCCGTCTGTTCTTCGGCCGCCACGGCTTACCGTCTTTTCCCAGCCGGACTTTCTTCGGTCGTTCCGTCTTATCTTCTTCCTCCTCGACGGCCAGGCCTTGTAATTTTCTCCTGGCACGATCCGTCATGGCTTCATTGCGGCTGCGAACCTCCTCGCCCAGGTCTACCTCGAATAACTTGCCTGTCAAAGCAGTGTGCTTGCCCTCGCCCATGTCGACCGTGGGTTCGTTCTGTATCGTCCTTCCGTCTGATTGATTAGAAGACTGGCCCTTCCGAGGATCGGAAACCATAGAATGCCTCTTCGCGATCTCAGCCTCTATGTATTGCTCCCTTGCTCCATCAGTATTGCACACAGGTAAGGTTCGGGGGTTGAAGTGACTTCTCCAGGGGTTAAACTCACATGTGTTTATTGACGATCTCCCCGGATAGTCCAGTCTGTGGTGCAAAGCGTTTATTCGCCGCCGTAATGGAGCTCTCGATGGCCTTCTTCTCTTCCTCGCGGATCATCTGGGATAGCTCGTCGTCCTCTCCTTCCGTGGCCCCGGTTTGCGTAGTGCTGTTTGCGGCGAATGTGACGCCGCGCAATCGGTTCTTCCGCGCATTTCGGAGACGCAGCGCCTCGCTGATAGAAAGCGCCTCGTCTTTTCCTCCATAAGTAAGGGCTGTCACAGGATCTGGACTGGAGGGTTGTGCGGTGATAGCGTTTGGCGCGTCCGGGACCGGGTCGACGGTGGCCGTTGGTGCTTCTTCCTCTGCAGTTGTCCGTTGTCGGTAAGTCTTGCGCTTCTTTCCACGGAAGACTATGGGCTGCTGCGGCTCTACCGATTGCGATGTAGAATCCATTAGATCGAACCTTGTAATGTTGCGACGCGATGGAGAGGTTATCGTTGTTGAAAATAATAAAGAGATGCCATCATCCAGCTGCTATGGAATCCTGATTCCGGCCTTAAATAGCCCGTAGGCATCCAGGTTTCCCCGGAGATACGCCGCGTTAATTGCGGTCGCATGATACAGTACATAGCACGGTGCATAGCTACCTAGCCTAGATATGGCGTAGTGCCATACGTACCGGCACCACGCTAATGCACCTAAAATATAGCGCTGGAAGCCGAAGGATGTAAAATACAGTGCACTTGGTACTGTGAATCTAGGCCAACCGCTGCCGCTCATTAACTCATTAAAAAGTTGGCTAAAACAACTGACCTTCGACAACTCGAGACTCTACACTACGTCAATGCCATGAGATCCCAACAACTGTGAATGATAGAAGCGGTAACAAAAATGTCGCAGAGGGTACGTGGAAGACGATACCAAACAAACTATATTCCTTATGTATATGCGACTAAAATGCAAGATTGTCTAGATCTATTTCATGGTCCACGGGAGAGTCCAAGGTCTCATTCGATGCGTCTCGGTCTGCAAATGAACTGCTTCGGACTGACGTTAGGACCTCAGGCGTCAACTTTCGCAACTTCACTCAGAAGGAGGCTACAAAGTTAGAGGTCACGGGATGGTGTCGCAACACGGAGAACGAACAGGTGCGTTACCTTACCTGACAAAGGATTGGCGGGGCGCGAATTACTAACTGCAGCGCCAAGGTCGAGGGCGAAGCTCAGGGGACCCCCGAGGCGGTCAAGCAGTTTCTCGTAGCCATTGACGAAGGACCACGCCATGCCCGCGTTGTCAGGTTAGACAAGCAACCTCGCGAGGTGATAGACGGCGAGATTCAGTTTGTGATACGACGCTGAATATGCATCACCTTAACTTCAAAAGCGTTGAGGAAGTTGGTGTTTAAGATTGCTTTCATATCCTCATAACCCATTCTATACAAATATGACCTAAGTCCTGAGTTTAGAAGCCCCTGCCTTTTCTTTTTAAGACTGGCTTCTTGACTGCCCCGGATGTGATGATCTTCTTAGTCTTCTCTACGACTGGCTTCCTGGCCAGTTTCTCCTCCTCTATTCTCTGCTGTTCTTCTTGCCGCCTCTTATCATCCGCCATCTTGGCTTCGATCTCCATTTTCCGATTGAACTCCGTCTCCGTGACGCGTTTCTCTCGGGCCGAATAGCCTTTTTCTTTCACCGAGTAGAATACACCACCGAGTTCGGCGAGCCAGTGCGGGTCTACTGAAGTCACCGTCGACATGTATTCTTTCGATGTGAGAATTAGCTCGTGGTACACGACATAGTCAGGGAGGAATCCTAGGCCGTAAAGAGCGCTGGTCGGGTGTAGCTGTACTGTAACCGAAGTCCGCAGGTTGATATACTCTCCGATACCTTTAACCTTGGCGGCCTGGTGATAGTAGCCAGAACAGATGCATTTGCGAATTATATCCCAATCAGTCCCACAGCTAACCATCTGCATTTTTTGCATTTTCATGATATCGAGCAGCTGATCCCTGATTTCTTTGGCTCGGCGCAAAGACTTGGGGTGCAGGAAATGGCGGGTACACCATCCATCCGAATGACCATTGGCCTTCCATTGCGAGTAAACGTGCAAATAGGTGAGATGGTCCGATTCCGGGACGAAGAACTTTTCCCGCGCAGCATCTGACTCTTCTTGGCGCTCCTTTGGTCGGTAAAACACATTTGGAACAGACAACATTGAGACAATAGTCACCATCTCTTCGCTGCAGCCATACTCTTCGGACATAATCAGAAGCTTTGCTAGGGAAGGGTCCATTGGGAAAGCGTTCATCTTAGCACCTAAGTCCGTCAGTTCCCCAAGATTGTCCAGAGCCCCTAAGGCCCACAAGTCGAACATAGATGTGGTGATCGTATCTTGTGGTGGCGGGTCCATGAAGTCAAAATCAAGCAGGTCCCTGACACCTAACGACTTGAGAAGCAAAACAGTATTGCTGAGATTGGTTCGTTGGATCTCAGGAATTGTTTGTATGTATAGTTCATCCTTGAAGGCCTTTTCGGTGAAGAGTCGGAATGCTCTCCCGGGGCCCGTTCGACCGGCCCGGCCGGCTCTTTGCCCTGCGTTGGCTTGAGAGATCGGCGTGATCTGGAGCGTATCCATTCCCATTCGGGGATTATAAACCTTCATCTTGGAGTAGCCGGCATCGATAACATACATGATACCGTCTACGGTTAAGCTGGTTTCTGCTATATTCGTAGCGACGATGCATTTTCGCACGCCGGGTGGCGCTCGATCAAAGATTTTGGCTTGAAGATCAGCAGGCATCTGACTGTAGATAGGTAGAATGCTAAGCTCGGGTGGATCATTAAGAGCGTTTAAACGTTCACGCACTAATTCGCAAGTGCACTCAATATCTTCTTGCCCAGTCATAAATACTAGAATGTCCCCGGGGCCCATAGAAACATGTACCGAAAGGACTTGTTGAACTGCCTGATCAACATAATCCTCAACTGGTGATCTGTGAAACATGATATCGACCGGGAAAGTCCTCCCTGGTATTATGAATTCCGGGGCACCCCCAAAGAAGTCAGAGAACCTCTTGGAATTCATGGTGGCTGATGTGACGATTAACTTGAGGTCTCTCCGACGTTGCAGGATCTTGTTGAATAACCCTAGAAGTACGTCAGTATTGAGAGCACGCTCATGTGCCTCGTCCATTATGACACAGGAATATCGATCCAAATCCCTCTCGTTGAGGGATTCTCGGAGTAGAACACCGTCCGTCATGTACTTGATGACAGTGTCCTTACTCGTGCAGTCTTCGAATCGGATAGCGTACCCAACGGTGCTGCCCAGCTTCACTTCCATCTCTTCGGCCACTCGCTTAGCGACACTCATTGCGGCAACGCGACGGGGCTGAGTGCACCCTATCATCCCCAGGTTTCCATACCCATCTTCGTATAGAAACTGGGTAAGTTGCGTGGTCTTTCCAGAGCCTGTTTCGCCTACCACTATGACGACCTGGTTGTCCCTGATGACTCTCAACAAATCTTCACGTACCGCGAATGCAGGCAGAAACTCTCGCTGTTCTTTCAGAGTTTTACTTTGACTGAAGTTACTCGCCCCATCATTCTTCTTCATGGCTTCGCTGAACTTGCTACTAGATTTGACCTGGTCATCTTCTGCTGCAATAGGCAAGGCACTGTCGCCCTCATCCTCTTTCACGCCCATTAGGTTCCCGAGTGTAGTGCCAGCCATGTTCGTGGCATCTTGAGCCTGCCGCTGACGTTCTCTTTGCTGTCTCCGCTCCTTAACGACACGACTACCCTTTCGGCTGAACACAGCCATGTCGCTTTGGTAGTCTCGAACGGCGGGCACAGGTTCTAATTGTTTAGTAAAGACAGTGCGGCCGTCAAGAAATGGAGGCTTTAGATCATGTATCAACAGGTGGACGCGCGTGCCCTCATCATCGTCGTCGAAGTCGTCTCCCAACCCGCGTCGCTGAGCAACACCAGAGGTGAGCATACGGTTCGTCTCCCATGCATCATTGTCTTTCTGTCTCTGCAGCTGGCGCGCGTTCAGGTGTTTCCCTGCCTTCCTCTCGATCATCTGAGCCTCTTGCTGTTGCTGTTCAACCCATGTTGTATCATAGGTGCCGAAAGGGTTGTGCGAATCGTCGCCGAAGGTGTGCCCGCCCGTTTCGTCGCCACCATACCAATCGCGGTCTAAGGCAAGTTGGTCTTCCTGACTGATCACGAGTTCGGACCCATCGAGTTCTTCGCGCCTAGGAGTCGCCGCATAGCTTGATTGGCCGCGAGGTGTCGGCGCCCGTGAATGGGTGGGATTGAGGGCTCGACTGTGTGGGCGAGACGCGTTGTTCTTTCGAGCCGGGAGGGATGAATATCTATCATCGGAGCGCAAGGGGTTGAAATCTATTCTTCGTCGCTTGGGGCTGAGATTTCCATCTTCGCGATTCATTTTGAGCAGTATAACGTTTCTTAGTATATACGTCCTGGAATAGCTTTCCAACTTGCTGTTGAAGAAGATCTCGCGCAGAATTTGTTGTAGGTAGATGTTAGGCTTCTGTTGTTTATTATTCTTCACAGGTAGGACGACGTACCTAGAGGTATGAAGTATACAGTAGTGCTTGATAGATGCATAATTGGTATATGAGCACATTTGATGTACTCCCTATGTATATATTTGCAATATACGGGACAATCCCCTGTCTATCGATAAGGAAAGCCCCGCTAAATTTTAGTCAACTCCCGCTCAGAAAATCAGGCGACCAGTGCTTGCGCTCGACTACCGTATCTACCTAGATACTGAAAACATTGGAGGGGCACTCGACGCAGTTTCGCAACCAGCAATTTCCGGGACGATGGCTGAGTCCATGATAACCACGTCTGCTTGGGTGCCGCGCGGCTTTGCGGCGCCTTTTCCGTCTCGATATAATTTCGACGAGGCCGAATTCGAACGCATAGCCGCGCTTGCGAAACTACAGCTAGATGATGCTAATGACGATTTGGAGGAAGCGCAAGCAGAAGAAGCAGACGCTGTTGATGAGAAAGAGGACAACATCCCAGCCAAGGTAAACAAAACAGAAGAAAAGTACGCTTGTCAACTCATGTCAGCTTATCTTCATTTTCTTGTGTGATGCTGATCGACCTATAGCACCATTGACATTAATGATGCGGACCTCAAAGAGTATGACCTCGAACACTACGACGACGAGGATGATGACGTGCATGGCCAACGAATGGACATGTTTGGCAACATAAAATCTCTAGCCTATTACGAATCCAACAAGGATGATCCTTATATAACGATACCCGACGAGCAGGACCAAGAAGAAGAAGATCGCGAAGAGTTACAGATCCTGGCAACCGACAACCTGTTGCTTGCTGCCAAGGTCGAAGACGAACTTGCGCACCTCGAGGTCTATGTATATGAGGATGAAGCCGACAATCTTTACGTACACCATGACATTATGCTCCCGGCAATACCACTGTGTCTCGAATGGCTGGATGTGCCAGTCTCTAAGCCGGGCATAGAGAAAGATTCAACTGCCAACTTCGTGGCAATAGGCACTATGGACCCGGATATCGAGGTGTGGGATTTGGATACTGTGGACTGCATGTACCCCAACGCCATTCTTGGCCAAGGCGGAAATCCGGAGGCGCAAGAGAAGAAGAAAAAGAAAAAGAAGGCCAAGAAAGCCAATGATGAGTATCACGTGGATGCCGTTCTCTCTTTAGCTGCGAATCGGAAGCACAGAAACCTTCTCGCCTCCGCCTCTGCTGACAAAACCGTTAAGCTATGGGATTTGAACACGGCGAAATGCGCCAAGTCATATTCATACCATACTGATAAAGTATGCTCATTAGCATGGCATGCAGTAGAGTCTACGGTCCTGCTGAGCGGGAGCTACGACCGAACCATTGTAGCTACTGATATGCGGGCTCCGGAGGCGAAGGCTCCAAGATGGGGTGTCGAGAGCGATGTCGAAAACGTTAAATGGGATCCCCACGATCCAAATTTCTTCTACGTCTCTACAGAAAGCGGGATAATACATTACTTTGATATTCGAAATATTCCATCATCGCCGTCGGCTAGCAAACCGGTCTGGACGCTCCAGGCACATGACGAGTCGCTTTCATCCTTCGACATCAATGGCCACGTACCCGGATACATGGCCACAGGTTCAACTGACAAGACCGTCAAGCTTTGGAACATACAGCCCTCAGGACCTGCCATGGTGGTGTCGCGTAACCTGGACGTTGGTAGAGTCTTCTCTACCAACTTTGCGCCCGACGCTGAAGTCGCTTTCCGTCTCGCCGTAGCTGGTAGCAAGGGCACAATGCATGTCTGGGATACAAGCACCAACGCAGCAGTTCGACAAGCATTTGCCCACAAATTGGCAGCTAAGCCAACAGATCATGTCGAGGAGCGGCTGGTTGGTGTGGCGGCTGATGACAGCTCCGAGGACGGCCAAAGCGAAGACGACGACGATGAGGAGGAGGAGAGTGGGGAGTCTATGGACGAGGATTAGGTTCCTTGGCTACTTATACCTACCACAAGTAGGCTCTGACTGGATAGACATTGAGGCTGGAATCCGTGGCGCTTGATTGACGTATATTGACCCATGCGTCGTTTGGCCCTCATCATGTGTCTAAACGGAGAACTTTCAGCCGAACAACATCATGCCTGTCCCAATACATACGGGAGTGTTTTTCGGCAATATTTATTGGCACCGCTCGCCCATTTCAAGTGGGCTTTCAAGTGGGCAAGAGGTTTGCCACCTGCGGCGTCACAGGGTTAGGTTGACATAAATTTGACAAAGGACTGTCATGACAGACAGAGTTATATAGTATGTACCATCACACGGAGAACCCGGAGTCATTACTTAGGTATGTGGCACGTGGTGCCTAATCAGCTGAAAAATAAGCCTGGGGCTTGTTTATGCACCCGTCAAGCCCGCAACGCCCTTGGAAACTGGGAGATTGGTTGTGAGTCTTACGCCTCGGACCGTGCTATGCGTGTAGGAGTAGCAGCGTTTTCCAGAATGAAGCAAGGAACAAGCCGGAACGAAGCTGCGAAGATGGCATGATGCCATAAGCAGGCCGCGAAACGCAGGTTTGGTCTAATATTAGCTCTGCCTGTGTAACCTGCCTGTTCGAATTCATGCCGGCGCATTCTTGAGTTGGTGTTAGTGTTTTATCAGCATTGCTCAGCGTGAAACAGAAATGGTGATTCCTCTGAGGCTAAGCACAGGGAGGCATTCTCTACCCCTCCAAGCGGGGAAAAAGAACGGTCTTCGAGGGTTGACGGCTGACCGGCGGAGAAAATAAAGATGATAGGTACCTTACCCTTTACTAGTCCCTATGTGCTTCGTACCTACGCTAATAAGTACCTAGGTACCTAGGTAGTTCATCCGCATACCTACCACGCGGTCTTGTAGGCTGGTGCTGAGGACCGAGGGAGAAGAACTTGAAACGTTGAGAAAACCAGGGCTTATTATCGAGGCACGAAAGCACAGCCAATTACCTACCTATGTTGGTCTTTGCTCCCTCACCTATTTGCCCTGTTTCACAAATCGAGTTGGGTGCTTATTTAGTCCTGTTTGGGGATGCGGTTCGGGGAGCCTGGATCGGCGCCGATCTTATGGGGCATCGAAGTGTGCGTGCTAGGTATGGCACTACCTAATGGGCGGAATAGTGTGGGTGGACTAGGTAGTGTAGGTAATTGAACTTCGCGAGTGGTAAATCTCCAAGGACGATTTCCTCGCACGTGCTTGGTCTCGCTGACGGCGACTAATTGACTCAGGTCGGTAAGGTATCTTGTTCGCCTCATGGTGTGAAATGCGGCGGCGGCAAATTCGTGGAGTGTTCCTGTATGGCCACGTCCATGTGCTTCGGGACTTACGACCACACTGTTTTAATGGTTACCTATTCTGGCGATAACTAGGTAATAATGTATATATGTTGGAGACACCGGCAGTTATCTAGAGTGCTCTTCCGTACAGTAACCCGCGGATACTGGATTACCTACCTGCAGCACAGGTATATTGATTCCAGATTACTACTGGTGCCCTACGTCCAGGCAAACCACTAAAGTATCCCGTAAGTACGCGCTTGCGCTTTGGTACCTGCATACGCAATCAGCTTGGGGCGACAAACAGCGAAGGGAAACGCAGAATTAACCGATTGTAACCTGGATTCTCAGTGGGAGACGAATGTGATTTGATACACTAGATAGATGCTCTGCATATGTAGTATCTAGGTTACGTATGGGTAGGTATTCTCTGTCTGGTGCACCGTTCTGCCGCGCAAATAGGTAGGTAATTATTCCGTACAAAGGGGTACACTTGGAGATGGGCTAACGGACCTACGAATTTAGTCCGTTGCTTTTGCTTTAACTCTTTGATTGTGCTTTGTATCTAACGCTAACACTCACTGCACCCACTTCTTAGATCTCTGAGAAAGCCGGGCCAATCAAGTTAACCGACCTAGTGTACTAAATGGCATGGTTGAGAGTCCGCTTGAGTCAAGCAGCCGATTCAGCCCGTTACCGTTACCATCAACCAAAGATTCCTGATGCCGCTAAAATGGTCCGAATGGTAGGGTCACTCTCACCAGTGTCTGCGTTAGGCACTCCGTACGGACGTCCATAGGGACAGAAATAGGGAGTAATCATGTTCGTAGTCGTCGATTGATTTCTCCCTTGGCAAATATACCTAGGATACATGATCGCTGTCTCGCATCCTTCCAGTTGCATCAGTATTGTATGATAAGTTTGTACATTACAGTAACTACCGGTATGCACGTCCGTATCTGGAAATCAACCCGAAATCCGCTAGGCGTGCGCAGAAGTATGGGAACTAACCGCTCTTGGTAGGTAGGGTTCTTCTAGTGCCGATACGCCCCTCTGGCTCTGCCCTGGCCTTCTTTGTGTGTGGCCCCACCATTTTGTTGGTGGCACATTAACGTCCGTACTGTACCTGGTCCGATGGACAATGCACAGAGACCTTGCCATCCGGGGAAGCAGCTTCTTATTACTGTCCCTCACGGCCATTCCTTTTTCATTCCCTCCTTTTACCCTTCTTATCGCCATCTTCGCCATCAGGGCCTGTCCCCGGCTATATCTTCTCTTATTCACTCCCTAAACGTATTGGTTGAATCGCTTGATTCTCCTATACCTTTTTCACTTTCACATTCAAGCTCGCAGGGTTACTCGGTCGCAGGTCGTTCCTTTTCCATACAGAGCCCGAGTTCGAGCTGTTGTCTTCTCTCCCTGTCCTTTCTCATCCTTCGGAAACCTGGCTGTTTCGCTGTTTTATTCACTCAACTCACGAAGAGTGCAGGCTTGGAGACGGGTCTCCATTCTGTTGCGCCATTGCCATTCACCGCGGACCTCGTTGGCCAAAGGGACACTTTCGATCAATTGTGCGGCTTCATCTGACTGACGCCATTGCATTGACCTGTCGGCAATATCTGGGTTTCAGCTGGTACCTGACAAATTCTTAGACCCTCGACAGTCAAGCAATCAATCTGGTGCAGCGTACCACATTCCGCATACACAGTCGAATAACAAAGAGATTTTGATCGCCTCCAAACTCGGTCACCGTTCAGTATCTATTATCCTCTGGCATGCAACGGAGTACCAACAGTTTCTGATCATCCATTTCTGCCTGCGGTTTCTCAATAACAACCAGCTGGAACGCGCTATATATCTCTCAAGAAAGACCTCACCATCGCTGTAATTCTCATAACTATCACAGGATACACGACTAGCATTTACGGATTGCTGTCTTCTTCGCTCTCAGAAAGAGGTTGTGCGGTACTACGTTACTGTTTAACCTGTGACTAGAAAGCAAAGTCACCCGACCATCTCGGCGAAACAGCCAAATAGGTGACCCACCTTCCTGATCAAGATAACCATCGTGAAAGCCACGAGCGACCAATCCACACTCCGTCGGCCGACCACGGTCGCACGCAGCAATAGTAGAATCTACTAGGGTATCTTCTGGCCACCGTCGGCTTGATCTTCTGTCCAACTCGGATTTGTCACATTATCTAAACTTATCGCTCGTCCCGTCCAAAGGTCCGATTTGGTGTACTCTTGGCCCCGTGACATTACCATACTCCCGCCAACGGTCTTCTGTTCTGGAGGGAAACTCAAGCTTCCACACCTGGTCACAACCCTTCCCCATAAGGCCACTTTACAGCATCGACATAGGACAGCATTCGACGCTATTACAGCTCATTTCCGTCAAATATCTATGCTCTCAACGCAACAGCCCAAGATGTCACTTGCACGAGCCTTCACGTCGCGGCGTGGAAAGCAGCCGTCGACCGATAAGGGCACCAGTATCCTACCACAGAGGAGCAATACGACCACCAAGCGTCCACTGCCTGGCTCTATTCGCAATAAGATTTCAAATCCAATGGAGCTAACTCACACGACAAACATGCTTGCATACAATGCGCCAGACTTGTACCCTCGAACGACGATTCCGCAGATGCCTTCGCCAGTACACTCCTCAAAGTCTGACGATGACTCTATGGATAGCTCAAGCACTGCGATGTCTTCGCCTCCCACTAGCCCGGAGATACCGACGGGGGAGCACATGTTTGAATCTCCTGAGCCCAATCATTTATCTTGCTACTTTGTGCCTCCGGCTCAGAAGCCGGCCCCTGTCTCTCAGGAAGCACCAGCTATTCCTAAGCGAGCGCCGTCGCACACCAAAAAGTCGTCGTTGGACAATCTACGAAATAAGCATGCTCGTTTTTCCAATCAATCGAGCGCCACAGTCTCGACCAAGGCTAGCTCAACGATTTCCCGAGCCTCCTCATCATCAACTGCAGCAACGTCCTCGATATCAAGTTCGCTTTCCCATAAGACGTCCATGCCGAATGTGGCATCAATTCCAACAGTTCCCCCACCACTCATCCCGCACTCTCGCCGAGTCAACGACGGCGCTGAGGCCCCTCATCCTTTTGGTCAGGAACTTGAAAAGGTGTCCGAATTAGCAGAAGAACTAGGCGTGAAAGACAAATTACAGGATATTGACCATGAAGAGGAGCAACTCATCGCAAAGGGTCTCGGAATTTTTACAGCTGAAGACTACCTAGTCGAAATTCAGGATTTGCTATCAGATTTTATGATGCCGGAGCCCGCTCCTGTACGGCAGGCCATATGGATCTGAGCGGCATGCAGATCAAATACCGGAAAACCACATAAAGGCTCCTTCGGCTGTGGGATTTTTTTGATGACATTTCATGTATATACTTGGACGAGTTCACGGGTCAGCGCACAACTTGGTGGACACAATACGAGATGAGTGATGGTTTGGAGTTTGGGTCTCACGGGTTTTTACAATTCTGGCGATATCATTTGGGGAAACAGTAACCCCAAGGCGTTTGTGGACACATTTGCAAATCCGACAGCTCGGGCTCGACTTGATCGAACCTAGACAAGCGTTGATTTTCTTTGTCACTTTTGACATACTGTTTCGTTTAGAAGCTACCTAGCAGAAGAAATGCGGAGGAGCAAATGGTACAGGATTCATCAGAGATCTCAGATGTTTGTTATAGTTTTCCGTGAATGGAATCCAGACCTGGGTGTGTAAATTTTCGCACGGATGCATGCCGTCACATTGATCCCTACGCCCTTAACAGTACTACCTGCGACTTGTTCGTTACCGAACTTATTATATATTCCTTACGTCCGTAATTTGCCAGGTTCTATGAGAGTTGATTCCATTACTACCAGGTATTATTCTCCTGGGTCTACGGAATAGATACCTATCAGGTAGATATATAGGTACCTACCCGAGATTTTCTGTTTCGACAACCCTGGTTCGCCTAAGCATAGAGTCTGTAATTACTCCCATCATTGGTCGGGTATTCTATGCCGACATGAGCACACACTTTCAAAGAGTTTGGGGTTCGGTTAATTATATGCGGGGGGGCGGTGTTATGGGAGAACGGAATGTACGGAGCTATGGAGTGTTTTAGAGGTACGTCTGCTTTGGACTGGGTGTCTCCCTGTCCGGACGTCCGACGCGGTTTGTCCATGTCCGGGACGGAGATGCTATTCCGCGCCTTTCCCCCAAGCTTAAGCCGTGCTTTTACGCGCGATGGCTGTGTGGATTATGTTTGCGGCCGGGAATGGTTCGTTCTTTTCGTATTGGAGTTTTTGGATTCTGTTGTGTACGCGGTTGACATGGCGGCCGAACGAACCGTCTCTGCGAAAGGGAGTGCGGTATTTAGCCGGTGGCTGTCGCCATTGCTGGAATCGCTTTTTTTTTGCTGTTGCACTGCGTTTCCGGGTTACGACGGCTGGCTGCGCCGCGGTGTGACGGGTCTGCATGATTGATTTGTAGCGCTGTCATATTTCCGTACGTACGAAGTACTTCGCACATGATGTAGGTAAGCCGTCTTCTCTTTGTGGGTGAAGCGCTTTGATGGGTGAATGATGACATCGTTGAAATGAGTTGCTAACTGTCATGATGTCGTTTGATTAGAGTATAGAGTTCGTCAGGGGATTGCAATACTGTTGGTATGCGAGGTTATGCTTAAGTTTAACTACGTACGAATTAACCGTGTTAACAGTTTGTGACGGTTTCTGCCGGCGTCATGCCGTGGGCCATTCCGCAGCCGCCAACATCCTGTACGCAGACAAGACAATCAGCCAATATATTCCTGCCCTGCACGACGGTACCGGTAATTCAATTCGATCGCGCCGGGGCTGGTGTTTGCGTAGTTTCTGTGTAAGGGTGGACCTGGATCTCAGTTCCGCCCCTGTCGAAGGGTAACGACGAGGGTAACCAGGGGTATGTTCTCGTTTGCCTTGCTGCGAAGGGGGTATTCACATGGGTACTGGTCGTAACACGACAGATCAATACTCTACGTAACCGCTGTCCGATTCAGATATCTACGGTAGATAGGTAGATATGAAGCGTTCCTCTAAACAATTCTTTAATAATTACTCAGAGTTTACCGAGACATTACCTGCGGCAAAACCATATATAAAGCACACCTGCACCCCTTGTGGATATCGAGCCACTCGAGTATCCTGACATGCGGACATCGTTGAGGTTGACTACCGTAACATCGCCATTACCAATAGTCAGTGCCGCTCCTTTTTAAAGTCGGCCTGGGTCCAACTGTACAATGAAAAACCACATCCGGCCGTAGAGCGAATTCTAATGTAGCTTCTCGAATAGAACATTCGCACGTCCCACATAATCTAGGTACTCATACACGGTCCTAGGTACCAAGGTAGTTTAGCCTTTAGACCCCCTTGGTATCCTCGCTCCCGGTCTATATGGCCCGATGCCGGGCGTGCCCGGTATAAGTAGGTATAAAGTCGTATATGAATGGCATATTCTCCACGGCAGGTTGGCCTGTCGCAAATTTCGAGGCCTTGTGATTATACATGGATATATTCGTAGTATGCTTTTAAAGCACTGTATGGTGATGATAATATGGAGACGGCATCATCAGGTCTCCGTTTCTTTGAGCATTTTGGTCAGACTCATAACTCGGTAACCGTCGCGCCTCAGCTGTGCGAGAACAGTTCGCAGCATTACCGGAGTCCAACTCCGCCTATCATGGCATATAATGATCGCGCCCGGCCGGACCATGCTCAATATGTGTCGAATGTTCAGCCACGGCCACTGGATCTGGGCGTCGTGGGGGTATACGCTGCCCAGGACGAGCCTGTAGCCCAGCTTATCCACGAGTCTTCTCATACGATCGCTGAAGAATCCCGAGCCGGGGCGGAAATATTGGGGTGGCATAGCAGCCTTGGCCACGTTATAGGCGGTCCGGATCTTTTCACGAACGGCTTCAATCTGGTCTCTCAGTTCTTCATCGGAGAGAGACCGCGCGGGCTCGTCGTGCATGGCGTGGTTGCCAAGCTCGCTGCCGCTACGCACGATATCGGCTAGGATATCCTCGCGACCGGCGGCCTGGCCTCCGATCACGAAAAACGTAGCCGTGGCCTGATAGGTATTGAGTATTTCGAGGATCTCCTCCGTGTGCTCAGACGGCGCATCGTCGATAGTCAGCGCCACCACCTTCTTGTCGGTGCGTACTTGCCAGAGCACATCCGGCCATCGGCGCGCAAAGTAGGCGATGAGACCATGAGGTGGCTTGTAGATGATGTAGAAAGGAGTTGCGAGAAGGACGATGATGGCTAGTAGCGTGAGGAGCGTTGCCATTCTGCGGCGTCGCGCCCGGCGTCGGAGCTTGGAGGGTAGGCGAAACAATGAAAAGAGACGTAGCATTGGGAGGAAGCCCGAAGAGAGTCAAGCATGTGAAAATAGCCAGGTAGTAGGGCTCGCTCGCGGTTCATTCAGACTTCGAGTGTGCGTGGCACCGACATTCACTAGATATGTAGCACTGTTCAATAATTCAACGGTTGGTGCTGCGTTAACCCGGAACCGCCCGCTTTCCTGTTCGATGTGATCTATTGGAACTCCACGACTGGGATTGAATGCGTCACTTCGCTCATCCTCATTGCGCAGAATCACATTGACCAGTGCGATCCAGGACCTTGACCAGAGAAACCACAAATGCCCCTTTCCGTAATAGGCTTATACAATATGCACGTCGGTGGAGGTGGTTAGGTGTGCCGCAATGGGGGAAGCCCCGGAATAAGATGGGGTGTCTATCGCCAGTAGGAAGCCTACTCGCGTGACCTGATGACAACTCAACGGACTTAGCGGGAGGAGAGAGCCCCTACTTCGTAGGTAGGCGTGATTGAACGTGCCTCCTGAAAAGGATGGATCGTGGCTTGCAGTCTGTTACTGTTAGATACAGACTACGACCGTAGCTGCGTAAGCTTAAACCAGGATCCACGGCAAACCGGCTTCCGTAGCAGGACGCGCCCAGTACAGTAAGCGGTTGATCAACAGTTCGGACTTCAAACACTGTATATAATTGGTTTACGCACTTTAATTGCTGTAAAAACATAAGCATTCATGTATTTAGATGCTAAACAACGGATAAGCAATTAAAGCTGCTAAATGACCGTATCTTTACTAAGCATTTGGCATTATCAGGTGCTTCATAGAAGATAATCACTTTAACTTCATAAACGTTTATCCTTTGCGCAAACGTTTACCCCTTTTTCCCAAGGCCTATAGGTGCCTACCCACCTATAACCTACCTAAACCTACCTACCTACCGGCTAACTGACCTACCTACTTGCCCCGACCTACTTACCAACTTGCCCCTGACCTACCAACTTGTCGACCTACCAACTTGCCGACCTACCAACTTGCCGACCTACCAACTTGCCGACCTACCAACTTGCCGACCTACCAACTTGCCGACCTACCGTACCTATTGATTTTTACTCTACCTACCTACCTACACCTCTCGTACCTCCTATTGACTACCGTACCTCCTATCCACTACACCTCTCGTATCTCCCTCCTATCTACTACCTACCGTGCCTTGCACCTACCACTTTGCACCTATTACTTCGCACTACCTCGTACCTACCTACCTACCTACCTACCTACCTACCTACCTATACAAACCACGATTAAAGAAACCACGACATTCGTAGTATCTCCGTAGTGTAGTGGTAAATCATAGTATAACTGTAAACCGCCTCTGTAAACCGCCTCTGTTCGAACCGTGATCGTAGCCCGTTTTTCAAGTATTTATATAGGCCTATAATGTACAAGTACCTAGCTATGACCTAAATAAGCTATTAATACATAAGTAAATAATTTTTTCTAGTATTGCTACTTCATATGTACCTATACTGCTGAGAGGCTTACATCTACTCGCGCTTACCTACATAAAGTACCTAGGTACCTGGCTGCTGATAAACGCCTGATAATCGCCTGATAAACGTTTGCACTATGCATAAACGTTTACACCTTTAAACACATAAGCTTCAAAGCATTCATGACATTCACGAGCGCTTATGAGCCGTGAGTGCTTGAAACACCCCAAACACTATAAACACATAGCCGTTGACGTCAGACACGAACGTTATTTATGTAATAAGCGATTACGGATGTCAAACCATCGCTCGAGAGTTTACTCTGGTAAGCGCTTATTATTCTTTCAACTGCATATCAACTATTAATTAACCGATAACTCTACCGGCCATATCCTACTACGGTTCTAGCTAGCCGAGGTCCAAGTGGATCCTCCACAAACGCGCGCTTGCAAAGCGCTGATAACACGGTTGACGCGTTACCAATCCTGATGGCGTCGGTACAGTAGATGGGCCTGCATCGACTCTGCTGGGCCAATTGTTAGTGGGATTTAGCGAATGCCCATGGACTCTCTAGCAGTCATTTATAGCTGCGGTGACCGACCAGAATTGGCGACCTAGCGGGGCTCGTGACAGTGCAAAGATACCCACGCATGCAGGTACACCGTGCGAGTCAAGGCGTACACATCAACTTTTGTGCGGCAGATATCGGCCGCGTGACGTAGGATGAAATCTAGGCACTGTGTGATTCACATACACCTACCTATATGATACCTATAGATACATCCGTTAACCGAACCTCGCACGGTACGCGTACCTGCCAAGACTGTGATTTGTGGGCTGCCGTTTTGGCGTGGCAGCGCGTTGCCTCGACAACGATTGGGCTGATCCCGAACCGAGATATTCAACAGTTAACCTGCCTGTACCTGGGCTCCTACCGTACCTACATGCGCACCTACCTACCCTAATCCCCCTCCCCAGATCAACCAATTCCACATTAACACCTCACCGTATCATACCCGCTACCCATTACCTATCCTACCGCTCTTTCATCGATCGATTAGCGCATTATCAAACGAGCATCGCATTATCATTTCTCGTCGAATCCCGTTCGGTTCACTCTGTGGTACGAGCTTGGGTCGCGGGGGAAATTGTGGTGTTATTGCATTCCAGCCACCGGACTCCAGGAATTGCCCCATCCGAGCCTGTCATTTCGCCTCTAGGCCGAAGCCTGGAGTATAAGCAGCCATGGACGGGATGCACTCACGGCCACCTGAGTACGCGCTCCCACCCTATGATGACGATCCCGATCAGATACATCCAGGTTCACGGCATCCAGCAGCAGTCAGGCTCTTGACATCGATCGAAGAGCCAATCCCAGAAGAAAGACCGTATGTAAGCCCGCAGCCTGGCATGGCATCTCCAATGCCTGCACAAGAGTCCCCCGGCAAGGAGGAGGAGCCAAAAGAAAAAAAGAAGACTGTCAAGATATCTACACCAGAACATTGTGACAACCTCAAGAAGCTGGAAGAAGGGGAGATGACCCGCTTTCCCGCCCTTCCCAATACTAAATCCCCCACGCGCAAGCCAGTGCCCGCGCGCGCCGGTACTGTAAAGTTGCAGAAAAAGAAGAAATCGAGACACGACGTCCACGCAGACATCTCACAGAATCTCCCAGCTATTCCCGAAGGTCCATCGCCCAGGAAGCTCACCCTTCTCAAGGCAGCGGCAGAGGAGAAAGAGCCTCCAAGCCCAGAGAAACAAGATGAAAGCGGAAACTTACTAAGTGTACCTGATAGTATTCGACCAACCCCGCGCCGATCGTACCAGTCCTCTGTCCGTTCGCCGCCCTCGCGGGCCTCCTCCATCCGCGATATGCCGCACATGCCGCTGCCTGATCCGGCATACGATCCCTACCCACAGCGAGACGATTCACCCACGCGACCCTGGACGCCCTCCTCAAGGCTGTCGGGCTTTTCAGACTATGGCCGCCCGCCGCCTTCTAACATGTCGTTTGAACCGGCAGACTTCAACGGCAGCCCCAGACCAGGCACGCCGTCGTCGCATTATGGCGGAAGCCCTCGAAGGCCTTTACCACCAGCGCCGTTCGGAGCACATAACCGTAACTCGAATTATACAGCTGACGATGTGACAGTGAGCATTCCGCTAGAGGACAACGACGATGTATTCGGACCCGATCCCGATGTTGGCGGCGCCCATGCTTATCAAGACTCATACGCGCCGTCGCAGATCACGCTGAACGAGTCGTCCCAGGCGCCGACGGACGAGAAGGTTCAACATTACGGCGCCGCGCCCGAGGGGAAGCAGGAGCGCCGTGGTGTGCGCGAACCCGTGACGTCGAAGAAGGAGGTGCAGCTCATCAACGGTGAACTTATCCTGGAATGCAAGATCCCGACGATCCTGTACAGTTTCCTACCTCGTCGCGACGAGATCGAGTTCACCCACATGCGGTACACGGCCGTGACGTGCGACCCCGACGACTTCGTCGACCGGGGATACAAGCTGCGGCAGAATATCGGGCGGACGACTCGGGAGACGGAGCTGTTCATCTGCGTGACGATGTACAACGAGGACGAAATCGGCTTCACGCGGACTATGCACGCCATTATGAAGAACATCAGCCACTTTTGCAGCCGTAACAAGTCGCGCACATGGGGCGAGATGGGATGGCAGAAGATCGTCGTCTGCGTGGTGTCTGACGGGCGCGAAAAGGTCCATCTGCGCACCCTCGATGCGCTGGCCGCCATGGGCGTCTACCAGCACGGCATCGCCAAGAACTTCGTCAACTCGAAGGCGGTGCAGGCTCATGTGTACGAGTACACGACGCAGGTGTCGCTGGACTCGGATCTCAAGTTCAAGGGTGCTGAGAAGGGCATCGTGCCCTGCCAGATGATCTTCTGCCTCAAGGAGCGCAACCAGCGGAAGCTCAACTCGCACCGATGGTTCTTCAATGCCTTCGGCAAGGCGCTCAACCCTAATGTCTGTATCCTGCTCGACGTCGGCACGAAGCCCGGTAACAACTCGCTCTATCACCTGTGGAAGGCGTTCGATACGGACTCCAACGTGGCGGGCGCGTGTGGCGAGATCAAGGCCATGAAGGGCAAGTTCGGAAGCTATCTCCTCAACCCGCTCGTCGCGTCGCAGAACTTCGAGTACAAGATGTCGAATATCCTGGACAAGCCCCTGGAATCCGTCTTCGGGTACATAACAGTGTTGCCCGGCGCGTTGAGTGCGTACCGATTCCATGCGCTGCAAAACGACGAGACAGGCCACGGTCCGCTAAGTCAGTACTTCAAGGGCGAGACGCTGCATGGCCAGCATGCCGACGTCTTCACGGCCAACATGTATCTAGCCGAGGACCGCATTCTGTGCTGGGAGCTGGTGGCCAAGAGGAGTGAGCGATGGGTCCTCAAGTACGTGAAGAGCTGCACGGGCGAGACGGACGTGCCCGGTAAGTTTGATTTCCGTTTGATCACGTTCCCGTTGCCAATACTGACCATCTATAAGACGCCGTGCCCGAGTTCATATCGCAGCGTCGACGCTGGCTGAACGGAGCCTTCTTCGCCGCCGTCTACTCGCTGGTCCACTTCAGACAGGTCTGGGCGACGGACCACACCGTAGCCCGGAAGGTCCTGCTGCACATCGAATTCATCTACCAGCTCATCCAGCTCTTCTTCACCTACTTCTCCCTGGCCAACTATTACCTAGCCTTCTACTTCCTCTGCGGCGGCTTGTCGGATCCTCGAGTCGACCCCTTCGGACACAACGTGGCATTCTACATCTTCACGATCCTGCGCTACGCTTTCGTCCTCCTCACGAGCATGCAGTTCATCCTCTCGCTGGGCAATCGGCCGCAGGGCGCCAAGAGACTGTACATGACTAGTATCGTCATATACAGCATCATCATGATCTACACGGTTTTCGCGACGGCGTGGATTATCGTGCACACGATAACAACGGACGGCGGGATCAAGGTAGGCAGCGGCGCATTCACGAACCTGATCCTCTCCATCGCATCCACCGTCGGGCTGTACTTCCTCATGAGCTTCCTGTATCTGGACCCTTGGCATCTGTTCACGAGCTCGGCGCAGTACTTCGCCCTGCTGCCGGGCTACCTCTGCACGCTGCAAGTATACGCGTTCTGCAACACCCACGATGTGACCTGGGGCACCAAGGGCGACAACGTCATCAGAACGGATCTAGGCGGCGCTGTCGGCTCGGACAACGTCGTGGAGCTCGAGATGCCGTCGGAGCAGCTGGACATCGACTCCGGGTACGACGAGGCCCTCCGCAACCTGCGCGACCGCGTCGAGGTGCCGAAGACGCCCGTGTCGGACGCGCAGCTGCAGGAGGACTACTACCGCAGCGTGCGCACGTACATGGTGGTCGTCTGGATGGTGGCCAACGCCATCCTCGCCATGGCGGTGTCCGAGGCGTACGGCATCAAGGATGTCGGGGACAACTTCTACCTCTCGTTTATCCTCTGGTCGGTGGCCGTGCTGGCGGTCTTCCGCGCCATCGGCAGCACTACGTTCGCTATCCTCAACGCTGTTAATATGGTCGTTGAGGGGCGCGTCCGTATTAGCCTGAAGATGCCGGAGTGGGTGGGTGGCATCGGATCGCGGATCAGTGAGACTGTTAGCAGTGTTGCGAGCAGCGTGCGTAACTGATCTGCGGTTATTCACCTAACCTACTCAGGTACTTTGTTTTTCTTGTTTCTGTGCATACGACTCTAAAATGGGCGGGTTGGGGAATGAGTGGGGATACGAATTTGTTTTTGCTCTTGCTTCTCTTTTGTCATGCGATACGATGAGAGATGCGCACTTCTAACCTATATGGATTCATTTTCCGTGACGGGCGAAAAACGGGAGTTCGGGGAACGACATTCAGAAGATATCATCATTCACCCTGTTGAGAGGGTTCGGTTCTACACTACAGAGGGGAAATGAAATGCGGCCGGTGGCTGAATGTTGGCGAATGTGTAAATGACTGGAACGTTGCGAAGACATCAAAAACCTGTGTACGCTTACTTTGCTTGGGGGAAAATTAGTGCCTCAATGGCCCGAGCTTTGAACTGAATGCTATAAAATGTAAAATCAAGTCTTTGCTTAGAAGGTTTGCTTCCCTTGGGCTTGGTTTGATAGGTGAGTTTATCTCTGCTGCATCGTGCTGCGCCGGAATATTGTGACTCGCTCTGTAGGGGGCGGCTCAACGAAGGAGGTTTAAAGTTAGTAATATCTGGCAATGATGCTTTAAAAGGAGTTGGGATGCGTGTGCCCATCGCGAAAGGAGTTAAGTTAGGAGTCACGGATGCATTTCTCACAGAGAACTAATATTGATGTTTTGAGTGAAACAATAAGTAGGTAATCAGTGCCATCCCGATTCCCGACACATAAGTTCACCGAATTGGAGGCATGGGTTGGATTGAGAAAGGGCGGACGGATTGAAGACAGTATAGACACTTGTCGCTCGTATGGTCCGTTGGCGTTAAGGGACTGGCGACCTGGTTAAGATGCTTCACACATGGTTGTTGTGGTTAATGAAGGGCCTTCACTCCTCGAAGTGAACTAAAGCATCTTTGGAGGAACCGACAAGGTCGAGATCAATTGCACAAGGGTAACAAGATATATACCTGTCTTGCAAGCCAAGACACAACTTACATCACTGCTCACAATGATCTGGTATAGATCGATCTGCACCCTGAAAGGGAGGAGAGTGTTCTAATTCAGGTTACCTTCTGTTACGCAAGCACGCAGCCGGCCTATAGACAGCGAGCAATTGAATCCACACCCGAGAGTATAACCAACCAGTAACAACATATCACACAATGCACGTATGCGTGCCAGCAGACCGTCACCCCTCAGCAGAGTTCCCAGAGCGGCCGGGGCAAAAGATCCGCGCGAGCAGGCAGCGCATGCCCCGTCTTCATCTTCTCGACGCCGACATACACGACCTTGCGCTCGGGGTCGCCGACAAGAACAGACTGCGACTGCAGGCCGTAGTAGGCGGATATGGAGTGGGTGATCCAGCGCCTGCGAACAACGAGTACCAGGTTTAGTTCCACGAACCGCGAGAGCGCCGCAACATGGCAACTTCACCGAGCGGAGAGCGAGAGATACATACCTAAAGGCACCGCCGTCCCCGTCGTCAAACCCGTCAATTAACATCCCCTCGTCCCGCATCTCACCAGTCCCTTTCTCCTCCCGCCGGGCTCTCTTCCATTGGCCGCCATTCCCGACCTGCACGTTCGCCTTCCCGTCGTGTATGACCTGCTTCCGTCCCACGAACACGATCTCCTCGTCCTCGGAATCTAACCCGTCGCCGCTACCACAGCTTTCGCTTTCATCGGCGCTCAGACCCGCGATCCCTTCCCTCGCCATGTCGCGCTCAACCAGGTACTTCCTCACAGGCTCCTCAAGCGAACGCACCCAAGTGCGCACGGCGGGAATTTTCTTCGCGCGCTGGCACAGCTCTCGCGGGACACGACCAGTGACGCCCTCGTCTCCGAGCGTGCGTGTGAAGGCCTGTTTGCGCTGAGCAACGGCAGCACTCCGGCTCTCGACAGTAGCACGAACGCGCAGGTCCCACGCCGCGGCGACATGGTACGGGACATGGTGGACAGGGTGCGTAGGGCGAGGGAAATAATCCTCGGGTTCGGGCGGCACGGCGTTAGGGACGTGAAGAAGACGGTCTAGGCAATAGCGGAACCCTCGGAATTAGCTTACAAGCGACGTTGATCCCATACCAAGCTAACGCGGAAGCAAGCGGGAGAAGGGAGGGGTTCGTCTTTACCATTTTCCCATCGCCGCCGCTGCCGACTCCCCTCGTTTCCCTTGAGCAGCGCCTCGCGACGCTTCATGCTATCGCGGCGCGAGAGGGGGCGGGGCGGGGGCGTGATAGCGCCGGAGCGCACGCGTGGATCATGGATTCTGACGGATTGTTTCTCTTTCCGCTTTGTACCTGTCTCGTCGAGCGGGATGCTCAATGGGGCACCCGTGCCGCGGGCAATGGGCGAAACGTTGAGGGATTCGAGCGCGGCGACGGTCCATGCTTCAATGTCGATGCCGGCATGATGCGATCCATGCTGCTGTTGCTGCTGTTGCTGAGCATTCTGGGTGGACTGGTCATTGAGCCCGGTGCCTCCGAACTCTGGAGGCGGCGGAACTGCGCTAAATATCGCCATGCCGGTTATTTCGAATGATAGGTAATATATCCCGTAGATAGGTATGAAGCAGCAAGACGTGCCGGGAGTCGGAATGAAGAGAAACCCTCGGCGGGAATCGCGGGATTCAATTATCTGCGGAACCTGCGGGTTCGTCCGTATAAGTCCGAAGCATCAACCACCCGACCAATCGGGGTTAACACATTCGCCCACATGCGCAAGGTTCCACTTATTTACAGTGCATATAAAACGCTCTTACTGTCTGTCTCCACAGTCTGCTCCGCTACCTTACGGCGCTGGGGGGGTGTTTGAAATAGGTTACTGTGGAGACTTTAGAGTATGAAAATGGATTTCCGGGAACTCGATGACTTTTGATCTTCGACATCTGAAATTGAATTTCAAACAACATGCTTTCTGCACATTAATATAGAATTCATTACATAATGGATTATTTTCTTCTCATCAAGTTCCTGGGAATTCCTTTCCACTAGTAAAAAGAATCACGGTGATCGGTTTCTAAGGATAAGTCTTTTCTATGGTGTAGAAAGGCGAAAAAAATAAAACGGTCAGCACTGCCCGTGTTCGAACCTGCCACTCGGTACATACATAGTAATATGTACCTAGTAGTGGTGTACGAACAGGTAGTGCCATGGTTGGCCAGACCACTTAACCGCTGTACTATTAAAGGTACTAAGACGGTCCGTTCGGCCCCAATATAACCCCTCTGCACCCTTCTGCACAGTAGCGGAGATTATAGTGGGGCTTTTACCTCCAATGCTGATGAAATTGAATTTCAACCCGCAACTAGCTCTTCAGTCAGAGGGGTTGATATTTTTTTTCGTACTTTTCAGAAGAAAATACTAGCAGCAGGTACTTTGAAATACAGAAAGCACTATGCCCAGTGAACATGCTGTCGGCATTATTTCCACACCCAACATCCTGACAGTCATCCTTTTCAAAAACCCCCGTAGCGCCGTAAGGTACCTAAAACCCGTGGACCTTCTCATATTGCCATACAGTATATAAGTCTTCGTACACTGTGTTTATAGTGCCTGCATTACGTGAGGTAGAAGGTCAGCATTGCGTAAGTATAACCAACGCCGACGATGCAGTCGACGACACCAGGTTCCATGAGTACGAGAAAATGGAATAATGCTCTTGGCTTTAAGGAAGGCTACAATTGGTAACTGAGGAAACTTGTAGCAGTAAAAAGGGGGTTTGATTGACAATGTGACAAGGGCAGCAGTGCTGGGCTTGGGACAATCACTAAGTGAGGCAGAAATGTGTAGTGGTGTCCATAACGTTCTATGATTCTTTATGGTCACCAGGTTGCTGGAGGAGGGAAGGTTTTCCCTTTCTCCCCAGGTCCTGGGGAACACTGACTATACCCAAGTGCGGACCCGCTTTTTCCGCACCTGTGCCCTAAACTAATACAGTATAGTGTCTGACACATAGCTGGTGGCCCAGTAGCTGGAAGTTCTTGCATGGCACATAAAGTTACGTAACACTTTATGCGACATACCGTACATCTCCCCTAACTGTTTGCAGCCACTTATGTATCAGTACATAATAGGGCAGGATAATTGTAGGTACATAGGTACATGCCTAAGCAGAGGTACAAGGGTACATGAGTACTAAGGTACATGTGTACCAAGATACATAAAGGTGTAGTACATGAGTACATGTGACAGAGGTACAAAGGTACAAGGAGACTTGTGTACAAAGGTACAAAGGTACAAAGGTACAAAAAGACTGGTGTACAGGAGTACAAGGGTACAAGAGGTACATGATAAGGTGTAACATTGTACATAGGTCTGGTAAGGGATGAAAGCTTGTAGGAAGGTATGGTAACTGTGTAGGAAGGTATGGTAACTATATAGGAAGGTATGGTGATTGTGTAGGGAGGTGGTATACTTGTACGTATGACAGACAACGTCAATCTGCCAAAACCAAGACAATGACAGCAAGGATGGTGGAGTGCATTTGTGGTAGATAGATCCCAAGTTCCCACGAAAAGCCTATGTAGTTGCTAGCCAGGTGGTTGCACTTACAGTTGAAAGGAGTTCGGTCCCCGTCGCTTATGTACCTAACTACGCCTCCTGTCGTAATAGAATGTTTATGACCAGCCTATCTTTTACGTGTAAAGGGCTAGACCGGGGCGCTCGGCCGACGGCCTCACGCCGACCTAATCGGCCGACCCAGCCCTACACCCTTACAGCCGAACGAGTGCGCACTAAGGGCTACGCCTTAGCGTAGCCCCGTACGCACACACATCTCCGTATTTATATAGACGTCACGGGGCGACCGCCCCGACAGACTCTTCTAGTTCCTTAAGCAATAGTAATACAATTGCACCCAGTTCTTGTAATCCGTTCGCCGACTAGCCGCCACCTTACCGTAGCGACCATCGCACTCACCCCCTTACATTACGGTACGTAGAAGTGCTCACTGCTTGGTTGCCTTGGCGGCTTAAGCGGTCACTACAAGATGAACGGCCATGAAGTGCAGTTTCAAGACGAATGGACTCCATCAAACTTTGGATTCGCAATATCCTTATGCTGAGTTAACTACAGCCTGGGTAGTTTCACTTTCAGCTTCTTGAGGTGATTGAAGCGATGAAAGGAAAGCATCAGAAAATAATTCCTTGAAAAATGACTTTCCATCCTGACTTACATTCCACTTTAGCTCCAAGCTTTGTAACTCATCTAGAGTGACATGGTTATGGGATAAGAGGTATCTCGCTGCATTTTCTCTCTGCCCAGGGTCATCTAAGAGAGTCCAGTGTGATCTTCCTGAAAGATCAGATATGATTCTGTGGGGATCTGCTCCGGCCTCTTCGATGAGATAAGTGACCATTTTGAAACATTTCAAACCGCAAAAAGCAGCAGCCAACACACCACCATATTCACCAGTCTCCAGATGAATATTGACATCTGCACCACGACTGATGAGATGCTTGGCGACCTCCAACGAACCTATGTACGCTGCGGCTGCAAGAGGGTTGCCATATAAACCTCTAGTGCACAAATCTACAGTAGCCCCAGCCTCGATCAACAATTTAGTGGCATCCAAATTGTCTCCCACTGCTGTGGCCTCTAGTGCGCAACCGAAGGTACACTCTGAACAAATACCGTCCAGGTGTGCACCGTAGCTCAGTAGAAGTTTGATTAGTTCTGAGCTGCATCTACCTTGTATTGCTTGACATAATGCACGAGTGTCGGTCTCGAGATTCGGTTTGGCTCTGTTCTCAAGGAGTTTCCGAGCGCAAGCCGTCTGCTGTCCTCCTAAAGCTTCTACCAAGGCACTGGATTTTAAAGGCAGAATTCGATTCGCATTGCTGCCCCATTCGATAAGTTTGACGCAGAGGTCAGGATGCCCGTATTTCGCAGCTAGGGAAAGGAGATCAAGTCCTTTTCCGTTGACATGCACCAAGTTTAGCTTGAGGCAGTCCTCGCCCCATTGTTTTGCTGTGACGCGCAGACCCAGAGCTGCTATTCCAAACGCTGGATTCTCGGTTGGTATCAAATTCCTACACAAACGCCACAAATCCCACGTTCTGCGTTCTAGCGGTAGACGCTTGGCGTATCTAGCCCACGTCTGGTACCCCAAGCTAGAACGGTATCGGCTATCTTGAGCAATCATGAAGCGCTTGAGAAGCTGTAATATGCTTTCGTTGACTTCACCTTGAATCGCTCCGACGTGCGAAAACCAATGCTTTGATACGTAGTCCCGAAGGAATATCACAGGGTCCTGACCCTCGCCGCCATTTCCTGTAGCATTGATCAAGACTTTAGCTTCTCCATAGGATTTTGGAAGGTTCAAATCCTGAAAGTTCTCAACAAGTAGCAGGAGGGACAACGTCGCCAACTCAGTTTGAGCATTGTCGGAGATCCAGGACTTATGCTTTTCACCTCTGAAATATTCTTCGACAGACGCGTGCGGGAACTTCCAATTGCCCTGGGGATCCTTGACGATGAGGTGGCGGCAGATATCCTCGAGTGCTTGCTCACTTAATCGAGAGGCAATTTCTAGACGGGGCTCGCCGCTATCGCTGGTCTGCCCAAGCTGTACGGCTGATAGAAGCTCTTGTGTAGAAAGTGGTTCACGTGCATACATAACCCATTTGACGGCTCGCTGAAGGCATTCTGGGTCCCCTCCATCGCTGGCGTTGTATAGCTCATCATATGCTTCTTCGAGGCCCTTGGGAAGCTTTTCCAGCCGTTCTAGGATGGCTTTCGGTGTTTTGATTTTTGCAAGATGTTCGATTTGTAGATATACCCATCTAAACCTATACAAGATCGTGAGTATTCAAGCCAAAATCAGGGGTTGATCCGGGGAAGCAATACATTCCCTCAGCCCGAGCGCATAACTTTGTTTCAGCCATCTGTTTGGCTTCTGGGTTCCACCAGCGTCCAATCTCTTGTATCCTTTTGTGGACAAATTCCTTGATGTTGGGCTCATTCTTGTCGTCGATGGTAATTTGCACAAGATATTGCTTCGCGTTACCAAGCTCCACGCGGATATCGGGCTCTCCTCGGCTTGAGATGAATATCTTGACCGGATGCTCAGATTTCTTGACAAGTTCAATGAAGAATCGAACAATGTCTCCAATATCCGATGTGCTTTCAAATTCATCTAGGCCGTCAAGGATGATAAAAGTCCGTGGAAGAAGACCAACAAGTTGTGACAAAAGTTCTTTGCAACGTTTGACATCGAACGTTATTTTCCGGTCTTCCATGTGGCGGTGAAGTTCGATTAGGCCTGTAAAAACCTCTTCTGGGTAATGAGGCACTGTAGCCAACTGTCTGAGAAAACTTCCTAGAATGTGAGCTATTGGGTCGCCCTTTAACTCCTGGTCGTTTTTGCTGTAATAGAAAAATGCGAACCCTTCATCAATAGGTCCATCTCCGCCGGTATTCTCGACCCAGTAGCGATCAACCACATTCGACGTGAGTACAGATTTGCCGGCGCCAACTGTCGTCTATTAGCTAAAAGAGTTTGAAAAAAGAGTAGCCGGTGACATACTTTTACCTGTAAGCCACAAGATGGAGGATGAGCTTGAGGTTTCCCAGTCGTGAAAATTCTGGTGCTTCAATAGCCATTCGCCGGTTCCTTCAGTCCTCGAGTTCTTCCTTTTGAAGTGCTGATCACCAAATGCAATACTACTGAATGTCTCTAGCATTCTGAAGCGTTCGTTGGCCTCCACTTTCTCAAGTATGGTTTTGACCCCTTCATCAGTATGTCGTAATGGCTTACCCAAACTCTGCAGAAGTTTCCGAGTCTCTTCGTTGTCGAATTGTCGTTGCACCGCTTCGCAAGCTCCCACCGCCGAATTAAGTTGCACTTCAGCTTTCTTCAACTCTTGGATCAACTCTTCGCCTTTGCCAGGGTCCAGGAGAGCATGCAAAAATCGCACAGCGCTGTTTTTGTTAAGATAATTCTTCGCATCGGCCAAAAGCTGAAGAATCTTTGCATATAGATTAACGAGCGCTTCACGTAAGTTTACGGCCGACTCGTGCAATTCACCAGAGATGCTATTGTCTAAGTCTTTGAAGTAGACATTCTCGTAGATTGCGCCACATCGTACTAAGGGTAGAACTTGCGAAGTGCATCCCAACATGACGGCGAGGCTTTCGAATTCACTGACATGCGCCTGCAACAAGCATGTGAATAATGAGTAAAGTCATCAACAAGGGGTTTAGTCCTCACCTTGAGCAGCACTTTCGGGGCCGACCAGATAATCGGAGAAGGGGCTGGGGCAAACTGGATAACAACGTCCCCGAGCTTGGTCAACCCATCTACAACCCGAGCTGCATAATCTCGCCAGATTATTTCCCGCTCACCAACTTTGATCTTTGCGGAGTTTTCCTTGAACCTAGTCCCATGATCTCGCACGATGCTTATCAAATCTTTCACAGGGTCTCCATCACCAGACTGACTGAAGTCGCCAAGGATCTGTTTCTTTGCCTCCTCATCTAACTCCTCAAATGCTCTTCGCCACAAATCGTTCTCCCACTTCCGAGTGTGTTCCTCATTTCCGATTGGAGGGGCTGGGGTACCAAGGGTACCGGGGGGATCGGATGGAGTTTTACCCAGAGCATCGGTGACTGGGAGCGGCGTCTCAATGTCGGAACTCTGAAGGCGGCTTGTCTTGTCACCAGAACCTTTCGCGACAAGAGATCGCTTTGTCTTGAACCACGATGAAAGGACTGCACGGCAACCGCTGTCGACCTGCTCTTCGCGCGCGGAGCGTGCCATTCCTTGGTACGATCATTAGCTTCCGTTCAGGTAGGAGCTCATCGGTTCTCATGAAGTCCGGAGTCCCAGGCCGCTTTCCTGTACCAGAATGCAGAGAGTAAAAATGCAAAATGTAAAAGCGACTTCAAAGGACGAATTGCATACCACGCTGGACAATACTGGCTGGCATCATGCATACTACCTATGTAGAGAGTCGTATTGGCCACACATAGGTAGACCAACTTTTGCAACGAGGAGTGATGGAGGAGTCATAGGAACCCCTGGCTGCAGCAGCATTCAGCTGGCCCCCTCAAAGGGTTGCTTCAGCAGTCGGCTAATGGTCGAAATCTTCAAGAGATATGCAGTCATCCTATTGCCGATATAACTCTCCATCAAGACTGATTGATCCACAAGTCCAACCTGATCTCCGAGTAGTCGTCTAAAAGCCCGGTCGCCCCACGTGTCCCTTCGTTGGAGTGCAATCAACTCTAATTGGCCGTCTTTCGACGCCCTGCCTAAGCCAGTGGTTGTGTACGAGTATGTCCACATGACGGAGGTTGTCCTGCAGTGTGGTTACGTCGGAGCAAGCGAGTCGAGCGGTCTGCTTATTTTATTACACCGCGTAGTCAACCTTGCGCAGTCGGGCTTATTTACTAACTACCAAGGAAAACGTGGGACGGTTTCGGGGTTCTCTAGAAGCGTGCGCAAGATAAACAACTCCGCTTCTTTTATAGGTAGACTTTTAAATGATTTGTCGGCGCGCGAGTCAATAACTCCCTCAGGCTTCCTTACGTGGACCTATGAGCTCTTTCGGTCACTGCCATGCCACTGTCGGCAAAGGACGATTTGCTCTGCTATGTAAATATCCCGCGAGTTTCGCGCCTAGTTTAGAGCTGCAGTGCATAAGTCTTGGTCCCGTATAGGCACCCAGATCCGAATCAGAAAAATAGTCTGCAGCTTCGTGGCGTTTTTCGATCGCATCTAGAGTCGTGAAGCAATGAAGGAGACGGGTGATTCCTGTCGCATACGGACAAAATCTGTCTTCCGTTGCAGTTGTTGATTGGAGCCCCTGACGCTCTGCCTTGGAACAGTAACCAATCATATAAATTTCTTATCGGCTTTTAGAATGTCTCGATTTCGGATAATTTCCACGCAAGAGACAATTTAGATAGCCCTTCGAAAAAGAACCCAAGAGGGAAAATTCCGTGGTCACACTGCTAGTCTTCGCAGACCCGCCACGGGAGAGCCAAGGCCGTAATGGATCTAGCTCGGGACTCCGGCAAATGCAATTAGTAGTGCCGGGCCGCCCCGCGCGGTAGCGGCGATGGGTGAAAGATACGGAGAGGGATGAATTGTGTGATCCGAGCCCCGACGAACAATAGGCTAGTGATGAGAGAACAAGAGTTCTGAGGAACAGAGAACGGACAGCATCTCAACAAAACTTTTCCTGTTATGCGTGTTATGAGACGGGGTGCGTAAATGTGCCTCGAGAGGAGACGCTCAGCTCTAGAGAGCGTCAGTCCAGTATGGCGCAGCGGGAGAGAGCTTGGTTCCTTGCAATATTCCCTCCTTTTTCTTGATTGCCGCATAGCTTATGGATATCAGCAGGCTAGATATGGAATATAGAATCATAACGAATGAGTATCGAAGCCTGATCGCTATTCGTTACATCCGGATCTCATTGTATAGCAGAGACGGCAGGGTACAATTCGTGTAGTTTTCATCTGATGAGCAGTATATACAGATGACAAGCCTCGGCAGGTTAGAGCATGTATAGTAGTGAAGCAAGCCGAGGTGGCTGGAATTGCTTCTGGGGACAGCAAGTAACCAAAATACATAACGATGCTAGACCAATAATACGTGATCATCGTCTCGAGCTACCAAGGCCGTCTGGCGCAAGTAATGGCTGGGTCTCCCCAACGTCTTGTATATTCTCGCTGTTTCGGTGTGACGGCCATTCATATCTGGCCATCGTCAGCAATCTTGCATCTTCTTGCGGTCAAGCAGTGGGGGCGAAGACGACACGTCTCCGCTGTTTCGGTGTAACGGCCATTCGTACCTGATGGCCATCGTCAGCAAGATGCCTTGCAGGACAGCAGTCAGCACATAGACACCCCAAGAGCTCCAGCCTCTCCAGCCTAGTCGCGCAGCGAGACTGGCAGCAAATAAAAGCCCGCCAGGCGTTTGAATTGTCATCATCAAGATGCTGAGGCTGCCAGCATGTTTCAGTTTGTACGTGGTCCAGATCTGTGGCAGGTATTGGATGGCTGCAAGAACTGCTGCCATAATTCCCAGGAAATTGGCCCAGATCCCCAGGTGAGAGGGAGCAGCAAAGGCTAGGGCAGTGGAGATGATGATCACGCAGAGACCATGCACCAAACAAATTCCGCCTACTGTGAGAGCTGTCCTCCACGAAGGCTTATCGGGATCAGATTCGAGCTCTTCCTGGGGTATATCGGCGTCCTCACGTCGAAAAAAGACCAGAAACAAAACGAGGCTGTATTTTCCGTGTTAGCAGGGTGGACCAGTAACAGGAGGCCGTCCCCATAACGTGCGCGTGCACTGACATGACAGCAAAGCAGATCCATTGGCACCCAATCTGGACAATGCCCAACAAACCCGCCGTACACTCGAGAGGACTGACTTCCTTGCAACACGCCACATCGGCCCGCGACTCGGGCAATGTCAGGATGTTACCGAACTGAGCGTTGGCAGAAGTTACACCAAGCAGAATAAAGTAGGGTGAGATGCCTTCGGAGGTGCCGCGAGAGACGATTCGATATTGTTGCGTGAGGTAGGACAGCAGGATCCCGAGAACTATGAGACTGGATAGAGACGCGGTCAGCAAATAGCACATGGGCATATATAGGCATGCACGAGAGAGAGAGGGAGGGAGAGAGATAGTACTGCGCACATGGAGATGAAGAAGTTGACGAAGCCGCCCTCGCGGAGCAGCCGACATCGATCTTCCATCAGGGTATTTATTTTTGAACTTTTTTGCAGTATTTGCGGGTGTTATGACAGGACCGCAGAGCCGACGGGAGTTGAATGACCACAATGATAGAAGAAAGGGAGGTCAAAGATTCCCGCGGGATGAGCTTGGTATACCTTCCTGTTGTTATAGGTAGGTAGAACGGATGATCGATAGCTCGAATCACCACTGCAGTGAGGAAGTACTTACGCTAGAGAGCTGTCAGGACCCGCGTCATGCCCCCACAATAGCTTATAGGGGTATCTAGCTAGCGGGAAGTCAGGACGTGTTATCCAATTGGCGGGCCGCCGCTTTGCTCGGCCACTATCTACGGCGTATGAGGTGGCCGACCAACGGCGGTGCGGCCGCCGGGCGCGCTAACTAATGCTATTTAGTGCCTAACTTACCTAGTGTAGTTAGGTTAGGTGCATACGTACGAAGTAGGTAAGTTCTGGCGCCTCGCATCGCAGCCTCTTTTACAGTGGGCACTCCTGCCACGCGTAACGAGGCGTGGCATGAGTACCTATTGGTGTGCCGGTACGGACTATTGAATTAAAAGTCAGCAGCCGCTAAAATTCATAAGTACCTAGGTACGCTATAAGTCCACTGTAAGCCCTCTGTAAAGTTTTAGCGGCTGCTACTTCGTAACAAGTTCCAATTTAACTTGATAGTCCGTAGGTACATATGGTAGGTACACTACGAAGTATGTAAACGCGCAAACCATCAAACGTGGTTTCGAAGATCCAAATCCAGACCCTGAATTGCGGAAGATCTACGGACGTATTGTACATGATACAAGACTGATCAAGTTAAGCGACAAGCGCTTTTTATTTGGTGCAAGTCGGACGACCCTGCACCCAAATAAAATCATGGTTTGATGACGTGGTGGATTGGTCAGTCAATTCCCCGAAACTCAATTCATCGCGATGAAGGCCCAGCATGGGCTGCCCCAGGACAGGGTCAAACTCGTAGCATCAACAGGGGACATCTCCGCCAAGCGTTCCGGTCCACTCTCATCCGAAGCCGGCGGCGATGAGAAAGTCTCCCCTGACCAACACGATGACACCCTCAGCTACTTCGAAACCGCGCAATGGACCGCGGACGGCACAGCGCTGTTGACCTCGTCCTCAACAAACCTGATATCCGGGTATATCGTGCCCGAGGATCTTCTGTCCCCAAGCAGCACGCCGCTCACCCTGAACCGGCAGGCAAGCATCCAGCTCCCCGAACCCAGCAACGTGCTATCCGGGGCGCCATACTTCTCTCTCGCCGAGCCATGGACACAGCAGTTTCTAGTCTCGGCCCGAGACCATCCTCTCCAGCTATTCTATCTTTCTCCTTCATCTGCAGGTTCGCATGCCCCTATATCCTCCTACCCCTTCACGAAAGCTCGGAGCGAGACGTTTCTTAACGCCACGTCTCTTCTCTGGCCATCGCCGGGTACACACTTCATAGCGGGCGCTCGTAGCCTCCTGGCGCGTTTCGATGTGCAGCGCACAGGTGAGGAGCCGCTAATGCGTATCCGCACGATCCCTTCGGAGAGACACCTATCAAAGGGTGGTGGCGTCGGCATGCGAGGCACCGTGTCGGCACTAGGGGGACAGCCAATGGACATGGGAAGCGGCGTGAGCCTGGTGGCGGCGGGTACATGGACCCGATGGGTCGGACTGTACGACTTCGCGCAAGCTGGCGAATGTGTCACGACATGGAGTATTGCGGCTGCCGTGCGAGACACAGCCTCCAATGTTGGAAGCGGCAACAATGGGGATAGCCCGAGCGGCATAGGCGGCGACGGCATAACCCAGATAGTATGGAGCCCCTGCGGCCGCTATCTCATCATCTGCGAGCGCAAGTCCCAGGGGGCATTAATCTACGATGTACGTGTAACGGGAAAGCTCCTAGGTCACTTGACGGGACGTGATGCGCTTGGAAACCAGCGCGTCTTTTGCGATGTGTTCCCCAGTGCCGACGAGAATAGGGGTTTCGACGTATGGTCTGGCACGTCAAGTGGCACGGTAAAAGTATGGGAGCGTGTTGGGAGCGTAGAGGGCCCTCACGCATCCGCTTGGGACTGGGCAGCGCACCAATCTACTGTTGGCAGTACATGTGTGCATCCCAGTGGCACCGTCGTCGCAACATGTGCTGGGTCGTGGGAGTTTCCCGACGAAGACCAAGGCCCGGAACAGTACGTGTCACCTGGAGATAGTGACCAGCGACATGGGAGCAACTCCGAGAACTACAGCGACGACAGTGAAAGCGGTAGTGAAACTGATGGCTCAGAAAGCCAGGCGCCTTGGATGCAGAGGCGGAACAAAGAAAGCAGCTTGAAGATATGGAGTATTGCATCTCTAGGTGGGATTGATGAGGAGCCTACAGACAGAACAGGTTTGGATTAGAGCGATCTACGATACCGACTTCGTCGGAACCGGAGCGTTGTATGCGCAGGAGCGCTTTCAAGGTTACCTAGGTTCAACCTCGTTACATTCCGAAGCTAAATCCGAAGCTAGATGAGAATATTACATCCGTCATGACAATGAGTCTGAGCACAGTCATCCGTATAGAAGTTTGGTATGCGACTCACGGGAAGCATGAATCTCTCAGCTCCATCCCGCCTCCAATGCTTTATTAACTCTGTCCAGCAATCTTTCGCCACCGATCAAATCCCGGAAACGCTCCAGACGTTCAACAGCTGACATTGCCATAAACGCCGCTATGCCATGAATAGGGCACTTGCTTTCTTGTCGAGAATCATTGTCTCTGCCCCTGAGACGAACGAGAATGGCCTGCGCTGCGTAGGCGTTGAACCCCATCCTGCGAAGGAATACCTCCCATTGCGTCTCGTCCTGAGTGAGGTGAGCCTGAATATCGGTGGCTTCAGGCGCATGTTGGATGGCGAAATGAACAAACCATTTCGCTAATGTGCCCTCGCCGCCTCCGACATAGAACACTTCGACCTTGGCATCAAGACCTGCAGCGAAGCAAACGAACTCCGCGTATGCCGTGGCTTCTGAGGGAGTAAGGCCGCGCACTGTCTCGTCTACGGCGTTTCCTTCAGACACGAGGACAATTAAGCGCTCGTAGCGTAATGCCACGCAATCAATGCGCTCGCGAATTGAAGACTGCCCCCCGTGGCCGGGCAACGGTTTCTGTATGACTTTCAATAGGGTTGTCACGATGATCCCTGTGGCTGCCGAGACAATAACGTCCGCCTCAACCGCCACGGATAGTACATCAATTGATCCCAAGGAGTGGTAGCCGCGGGTAACTTTGTTCCAGCGATCAAAATCGCGCTCAATTATTTCGGCTGTGGGATAAAGCTGCTCAAGGCGAGAAAATAGACTCCGACTAAGACTCAACCCTTTGATCAATTTGGTGGGCACGTTCGGGGTGTCCATTTTGGGGCATGGCGCCTGTAGTGGAGCGTCTTTCTCTGTCTGCTGACCTTCCCTTGACCCTGAAGTCTCGTCAACTGGTTCCAGCGGCGGCTCAACTTCAGTCTTGCAAGCAGGTACAAAGAAAGAGCTTTGGTTTCGTTTGCGGCGCTTTTCTGCGCGTATACTGATGTAGGTTGAAAGCAAAGTCGATACTGCCGAGTTGGATTCTGTACCAGGTAGAAGTTTGGCTTGGTCCAACTGCGTTTGTTGTAACGGCCTCTTGTGTTGAAAGCGCGCAGCAAGGCTCGCAGATAGGGTTGGTCGCGGCGGAGAATTCAACCCCGTCTCTAGCGAACTATTTTCAAGTCGTCTTTTCTTGGCAAGAGCTGCCAGATCGTATACGGGCCTCACAGTTGGTGTTACCTCCTCGACGTCTTCTTCACCTTCTGGCTCGTGCAAGATGGCTAGACCTGGTCGTTTCCACACGTAGTCTGCACTAGTTGGGGCCTCTTGAAAAATTGGAAAATCGAGAAGCTCCCTCTCACAATCAACTGTTTCGTTTGTCAAAGCGTGGGGATCGATCTTTTGCAAAAACGGCACCCAGCGAAGGTGCGAATCTAGCCGAGGACTTTTTGAGCAAAGAGGCATTTCGATATTATATTTCTCGAGTAACCATTTCAGATGTGCTCCGACATCCATTGGAAGGCTCTGCCACTCGGGTACCGGGATCGAGAAATCCATAGTCGGAACCGAAGCCCGAGCTGTAGCAGCTGCAACATCAATTTGTTCCTGTTCGATGTTCCTCATCACAGCGGTTGCCATCTCCTCTATCACAGTACCTAGGTTGTGATCAAAGTTGCTATCCGTATCGCCAATCTGCCCATTTACCTTCGAAGAATCTGGGCTGGATAGCGCATGGTCTATATCCATACTCTTTAAGAGTGAAGGGATTGTTGGTTCTGCGTTGGTATACAGCGGTTCCACGGAAGGCGAAAGGGGGCTTTCCATCTTGATTGAGCGGATTTTGGTCAGTTCTTTGCTAAGTGCTGGCTGACCCAGCAAAGGAGATAATTGTGGAGTGTCAATATCATGGATCGGTGAAATATCTTCAAGCGCCCTCTTTACAATGGCAGATTCGGCTTCTTTCACATCATCACTAAGCATTGAGCTGGAGTCGGGCGCGATGGGAACCTCACAAACTTCAGCGTCGGGGATGAAATACTCTTCGTGCTGGATAAACGGGCTAAGCGGAGGTGTAACTGCTAAGTCGCGTAGAAACTAGACTATATGAGTTAAGGGGTAAGAGAGAAAAACTTGGTGTCGAACGTACTGTTTGACAGGGCTTGGTCTTTTCGAGTAATTCACGAACCTCATCACCAGTCCAGTCATCTTCAATGGCACGAGCTAGGCGATAAACTGCCTCCTTAGGCACATCAAGTTTCTCGTGACGTGCTACATGGCTAAGGGTCTGGCCAAAGCGGTAAGTAGAATCAGGAAATTCCAATCCTTCATCCATGGCCACATTCAGTCTTTCTGATGGAAACATTTCCGGGCCGTAATCTGGACGGCGGTATTCTTGAATGGCCCTAGCAAGTTCGCGACAATCATAGTCTGGATCGCTGACTAGAGCAGGAGGTTCAAACTTCAATTCAGCTAAACGTTTGTGAGCATCATACTGCGCCAGAGGTGTCCCAGATGGGTCATTCATGTTGACGTCCGCATACTTGAGAGCTCGGGCTAGTAGTTCAATTGAATCCTTAGGCACATCAAGTTGCTCTCGGAGATGAACGGTTGTGAAATCAAATTGGGGAAGAGACGAATCACTTGTCAATGCACCATGCCTGGCATCCGATGTGGGTTGAGGGAAAGGACCGTTGAGCTGGAGGACGAGAGAGAAAGGGTCGATCTGGGAATCAAGCGATAATAGATTATCCCGGGCATATTGATCTGGTTGTGAATCAACGTCGTCGTCATACTGGTCCATTGTCACGTAGAGATAAGCCCAAATGGGAGTGACTTGAGAGTGTCTATGATATCGGGATGCTTGTGATGCACCTAGGTGAGCAGCTGAACCAAATCACAGTCGACTGCGGGTGAATCCAAAGGCTGGTGGTAGTCTAGATACCCTAGGTAGGGGACAAACCAGGATGACTGATCAATACCTAGTAAGGACATAGATACTTGTGCGATTCTGAATGTTCTGGGCACCTGGTCTCTGACTGAGTGCTCCGAATACAGTCAACGATTGCTAAGGGCCCAGAAGTTGAGCTTGGCGAGGTCTGAACTAGAAGGGCCTTCATGGTGTCCACCTAAGCACGTGGTGACAATTTACTAGGAAAGAGCTTTGAGGACGTTCTCGGACGTTTTCGTTGGCGGCTGCCGACTAACTGTTGCGATGATAAGCACGGGCCACATAAAAACATCCAGTGGTTACACGCTTCTCACAGTAGGTATACCGGTACACACTGTTACATAACATATTTTCAGTCCTTTTCGCGGTGCCTAAGTTAACGCATTAAGTTAAGACACACTGTACGTGACCTTTTCTCAACGCGTCCGTTGGTTCGAACTTGGGCCACATCTTGACAGCCACTCTTTTCCGACTATTCAATTCAACACCGAAACCTCTACTTACCATTCGGCCCAAGTTATACAAGCGAAATGCCAGAGAGCGATGATGTCATCTGTCTACAGCCACTGTAGGGACCTGGCGTGAGGCAGAGCCAGCAGAGAACAGCGCTGTTTTAATGCGCGACGAACCGACTTGCGTGAGCTAAAATGGCGCAAATACGAAGTATGGAATGTAATATCGCCTGTTCCTCCCAAGGTTCAAATACCCGGCCGAGCAACAGGCGTATTGATGAGTATCGGGTGGTGAAAGCCGACGGATGATGAATTGGGCAGATATTCGGTCTATGGCTGTTTCACTCATAACGGCCGTTTCTGCTAGCGGATTGCAAGGAACATTACTCTGAAAGCAAAGCAAAGCTTTTCACGTATTTACGCGGAAAGATGCGGCTTTCAGCCAGCGCTTCAAACAGTTGATGCTCTTGGCCTTCGTGACCGAAATTTTCAAATACCGGTATCAGAGGCGCGGCTAGGGTCGCTTCTTGAAGATGGCGAAGCATGAATGTGCTTATGCAGAAGACGCGTAATGGAGTCTTGCTTATCGCTAGATAGAGCGTCTGTCTGGCAAAGCGCAGGCCTTTGTCGGAGTCATACAGTTCAGTTGCTTGTCTGCCGAGCCCCAACCCAACCTACGAGATCTAACCTGTCCCTCGCCTCCCTTATCAATCACCGAATCCGTCAGTCCCAGTATCAGCTAATGACCCTCTTGACACGTCCCGATCTAACAGTTCATCGTCGCACACCAATTCCAAGTCCCCGAGACTCTCGAGTACAATTGCCCCTGGATTCGTTAGAGTATCCTTATTCCGTTCACATTGCATGGTGGGCCACATCTACATCTTTGGCAAGCAGGAAATTCGTTTCTCTGCCGTAACCAGCCATCACCCGGAGTAGGCTCCAACGGTTTAAAGGAAGAGATCGAGGTGCCAACCCGCTGATTCTACTTAACCGAATACCCCCAGACCATCTATCAACAAGGGAACATTTTCCGTTAGCAACGCAAAAGCGCGAAGACCTCTTTTTAGTAATCCATGTCGGAAACCCGAAGCTGCAAAAACACCGAGCGCCAGCACTCTCACCCGGTGAACAAGAGAGCCCAAAGGGTATGTCACGCTGTTTTGCTAATTTATGCTAAGCAGAGTTTTGCCATCAAAGCATCGAAAATGATCCCGCGATTTAATACACCATTGTATGGCCTGTGGCACCTTAAGCACAACCCATAGCATTGACTGTTAACTTGACGAAGTCCCCTGCTAGTGCCATCGATGAAAAAGTGAGATAGACTGCGAGAGGGACGAGTGAAAATCATCAGTTTCCCATATCTAATTGATGTCGAACCCTGCAAACCAGGGATGCTCCAAAGCCCGACGCGCGGTGATCCGCTTTGTAGGGTCCAGATTCATCATTCCCTGGATGAGATCTCTGAAAGTCGCGTCACCAACATCTGACCAATTCGAAAATGGCTCGTACGGGATATAATCTTCCGTCCGCTCTTCCCAAAGCATCCGCAAAATCTGACAATTGACCTCCTCATCGCCAACGTGCTTTATGAGTCCATTCAATCCCTCCTGGTCTCCAAAATATGAAACTTGACGCTGCAAGCGAATAAGAGCAGGCAGTGCACCCTGCGCTTGGTGTTTTTGGAAATCATCATCAGGCCCAAGTATCACACGCCCGAGCACAGCATAGATGCACTGGATACGTCAGCGAGAAGGACCACTATCTAAGCCAACACACTTACCACGGCACCAAAAGAGAATAAGTCAGATGGCTTGTTGAGCTCGCCCTTGAAATGCGCCTCTGGGCTGCGCCAATTGTCGTTGCCAGCTAGCATCCCTTTAATGCACCTGCCTTCAGGAAGGTGGGCTGCATTTTCGAGGTCAGTAATCTGCACCTGTTCAACTACGGTCTCTTGACCGACATGGCGACAGTTGACCATGATATTGCCAGGCTTGATATAGGAATGATTAGCTCCACATAATAACCTCGTGAAAGGCTAAAAGGTACTTAGGTTACCTAGATGAACGATATCTTGGTCGTGTAATTGAGCGATCCCGCGCAAACTAGCCTTGAGGATCTGCTTCCTAGTTTGCATCGGGATTCGCTTCCTGACAAGGCTCAGGAAATCATCGGTCAGATATTTGTACACAAATATGCGCCTGTCCGGGATGGTGTCTGATGGTAATCGTAAGTATGGATTTTCGCGAAGCTGTGGCCGTATGCGTTCGTTGAACCCTGAGAATATGTCTTTGGGGATATCCTTCAAGACAAACTTATCATGCCCAGATCTGAAATGACATAAATGTCATTAGCTCACGGGTTTGATGATATGAGTGAAAGGGATGCACAGACATTGCCAACCAGACACGACCGAGGTGCGGTCTCTCTTGAATCAATTCTTTGAAGAAATAGCGACGCCCAGTGGCCCCAACCAATTCCCTGGAGATGGATTCCATCTTGACGCTCGTTTGGAGCAAATAGCTGCTGCTGTCGATGAGGCCTGGTCCACGGATCACTTTGCTGAGAGCATTTGCAGCTCTCCCAACAAAGCGCAACAAGGGGCCCCTAGCGAAGACGAAAGGTATGGCGACACTGGACTTTGACACCAGGCACGACCGTATGGTGGTTATCCTAAGCGAGTGGTACGCGATGGCTTGACGTCGTCGCAGCGCTTAAGATGACTCTTTCTACGGGATGTACCGGTACCTATACTACCTAGGTACCCGTGCCACGCAAATCTGACGGAAGTGGGGCGTGGCATATGGAGGTCCGTGGCCCTCTGAACCTAATAAAGCGAAAATCAAAAGCAGCCAGAAACTCAGAAACGGATTAACTTAGCTGCGTTACGACCCTGGCAGCGTAGATCACCACGGCCAGCCACGTCCAGACTTAGGTGATCTACAGACTGTGCACCATGCACGTCAAGTGTCTGTGCCGCAATCACAGCTTCAACAGATGGTAGGATGGAATTATGCTCGTGCCATATATATCTGCGCAATGCCAAGGTTGTCTATATTGCGAGGTTACCAGAGCATACCACAAGTGACAACTCACTTGCCCCGGGCATTCCAATCAATCCACTCAGGACGGCCCGACGAGCAATGTGTACAGCCAAATTGAGTTGTGAGTGTGATCATACCTATTCGTCGACTTATAAGTTACAGACAGTTAAGATTTGAGTCGCTTGCACCTCACCATCAGGGCTGCGCTCTAGAACAGTCGGATGGCTGCGCCTATGCAGCCACGGTCACGTCACGGCATTACGAAATCGGAACCCGGGGGGAGCTATACCCCGGGCGACAAATTATTCGGGAAGACTAGGTAATTCGACAGAGCGGATGAGCAAAAGCAGGAGGGAAAACAAGTTTTACGGAATTCACTTGACATTGGCCCGCATTCTGCTACGTTTGCTCCTCTGTCGGGCCTGGTATCTGCCACCCGTGTCACTTTTTAGCGTCGAGACACTCCCGCCTTGACGTTGAAGCTTCTCGCTACCTAGGATACTAGACTACACAGGGCTGTCGCCAGATTTGTACAGTTGACGGACCGGTTCTTCTGTATATGGGACGTGCTCCATCGTATCTCTTCTAATAGACAGCTTCCGTTCCATGGACTCGGCACTACTTATCTATCCATCCACTTAACGCCACGTCGTCCAAGCTCTCTCGTGAACTGCCTAGTTTGTTATCTGTCTAACTATGGCGGCGAAGGGACTCATCGCTCGCGGAGTACCTGTGCTGTCTGGCTCCTTCGTCTACATTGTCGGATTGATCTTACTGCTATCTGCTGTTGTATTAGTCCTAGCTGCCTACGCTCAGTCCCTCTCTGGCCACTATTACTATGACTCGGACATTCCAGGCTTTCTACTCTTTGTTGTAAGTTGTTCTACGAGCTAATGGACACTACTAAATGTTTCGAGATTTAACTTTACTCTTCTTAGTCGATCTGGACATGGCTTGTCTACGGCGGTGCTCTAGCCGTACAGCGTTACGCACCCCAATACTACTACCGCATCGGGATCCTGATCGGCCAGATTCTAAGTTTAATCTTTTGGATAGTCGGCTGGGCTCGGGCCGCATCATGGGCTACGTATGTCCTCTCTTTTGATAATTACGACTCGTACGATAAAATCCGAGGTGCCTGGAAGACGTTTGGTCAAACCACCGCCGCCTGTGCTGGTGTTGGTGCTCTGGTTTGGGTCTTGTGCATTGTTGCCCTTTCCTTATTCTGCTCTGCTTGTATAAGATGCGCCAAAACAGAGCCACCCAACAATATCGAGCTCATGAACGCCTCGAAATCGCATGAGACACCAACCCAGACGGCATTCCCCTCCCAGCAGGGCTACGTAACTGAACCTGTACAAGGGGGCGGGTCTGCATCCTTACCTCACGATCCTTAACTCCGACCTACACATCGGGGATACAACCGAACATCCCTGTCCAGTCCAAGCGCGTGTGACTATAGAGGAATCTGGCGTTTTTCCATCAATAAGGGGGTTGAAAGCAACAAAATCATATTATCAAAAGCACTCAGCCGTCAAGAGTATCGTGTTAGGCGTTGGGTTATTATGGGCGGCTCTCGACTGTACATACTTGTACGATTACGATGTGGACATATTCTACACCAGGCAGGGTGAGAGTTGAAACTGGTCTGTGTGCTGTGGTCGGAATTGGGCGGTGATAAATTGTTACTGAAAAATGGGCAATGTCAATGGGGAATTCTGCCGAAAACAATATCTCGCTGCCACCATAACTCCCGATTGCCACAGCCGGGAGAGTTCAATTTAGGCAAACGGTAGGCTGCCTGGGCTTCACTCACGACAATATTGCTCGATGAACCCGTTCGAATGCGCTATGTTCGGCACACAGCAGACGGGGCCAGTCCCATTCTCACTTCTCGAATACAATCGGAGGCAGAGATGTGTTACAGATATGCTTGACTGAGAAAGGAATCCAAAGCCTCACACCGCCCATTTGACTCACTTTCAGCGATTGTAAAGCGTGATTACAGCATCGATCCACGGACCACGCTCCACTTCAATCGAGGTCATCGCCTTACTACGGAGCCAAAATCACCGTATAATCTCATCAGCATGCTGCATAATAAGCTTCTTGACAACGCAAAAACGTCCGAAGTGGCTAGTGTATTGTGCGATCCTCGCATCACGCTGGAAAAACTGCGTTGCAGCATCAGACTGAGTCATTCACACCTCCATACAAATTCGAGGATTCAGAAGTAACCTATGGTCGACAACTCACCGCACCGCACCGCAGAAATGGCAGCGTTTTGGGGGAAATATTATTTAAACTCACGGCCTCGAGCTAGATTCTGGTTTGGCTCTTGGCTGGCAGTCATTTCACATCTATGGCCGTCAGGGGATTGCCGAGAACATGAATACCCGAATCAACCTCCTCAATTCTCTGACCGAGTTTCCTGGTCTCCCTAGGAGCTATGCTCACTAATGAAGCTGAAGCTACCACGATCAGGATAACCTCAGCTATGCATCGATACACCGAGTCCGATAAGTTGATTGCGGTAATATGCCCAATTGGTTTCCCTAATGGTTGACGCCGCTATCTGACGCCGAGTTCAACGCTTTGGGGTACTCTATCAGATTGACTGACTTTCTTGAAGGATCGGAATCGAAACATTTGGTTGGCTTTCACGCAGAGACGCACCCGTTCTTTTGGTAGACTTCGTCGCGCTACACCCTATAGGCCCTGTGCTTACAGTCGCATGCCAACTCGATGGTTATTGGAATTTGTCTGTGCTCACAGGGGATGGACCCGACGACATTAGGTACCCTTCAAATCCCATTTCGCGCCCTGTTTCCCGAACCAGACTCGTCGACGCCCTGATTTAATCCCGATTCCGTGGCCCTAGAACCGGATCTACTCCGCTAGGACCTCAACGGTATCTGCGGCTCAATACAACCGAGTACTCGAGCAATTGTTGGCTTACGATGCTGCATGACTACGACATGCCGTTTACAGCACGCAAGCCCATCACAATCTAATGCGCCGTCTATGTTTTGCATAAAAGAACTGTAAGTCGAGCAAAGCCATTGCATTCGTAAATGTGAGTCAGTACGACAATACCTACTAATGTCGAAATACCGGTAAAATCCTCCTTTCTCCTCACCCCTTTACCCCTATCCACCTATCCTTGGACTATATCCCTAGCCGAGGAAATTCCCTCTATCTGTCCAGTCTGCGACCCCAACTCCGGTGGCAATGCCCCCCTTTTGTGTACTGGTCTGAAATTCTTTCCTTTGATGATACCATAAACGCCAGCTAATTCCGTAATGTGTGAAGCAAATTCGTAAATGCAATGAAGATTGATTCCGCGAGTTGTGAGTCTCGCGCAAGATCACGCCGGAGCGACTACTCGCTAGCCACCAGCGAACGATAGTTATCCCAGCTAAATGCTCCTCCGTTTCCGCCATTGTCGAGGTCAGAGAGGAACTGGTCGATCTCGATGTTCATCTCGGCCGCTCCGCCCCGGTTTGGCTGATCCTCCTCGTTGCGCTCGCGGTGCTGCTCGGGATTCTGCGCCGTCGCTACCTGAGCCGCAGGGGACATCTGCTCGCTTGTGTTGGGTGCCGGCTGCGGTGAAAACGCGGCGCCCAGCTGACCCGTACCTCTCTGGTGCTCGGCATTCAGCTCTGCAAGCTTCCGCGTGAGCTCCGACATATGGGCTCGCAAGGCGTTATTCTCCTGTCGAAGGCGGTTGTTCTCGTTGTCGACGGCGTGCACGTGGGCAGCAGAATCAACAAGTTCGCGGTTCGCGGCATCTACCTGTTGCAGGCGCTGGCTGAGGCGCTGGGTCTCGGCGGTCAGCTGGTCGATGAGCGCCTGCTTGCGCTCGCGCGATTTCTTGGCTGCCATGTTGTTCTTGTGGCGCAGGAATAACTTGCGGGCGTCGGCTACTTTCGCGTTGTAATCTACGCGTCGACGGATCTCGTCCTCGCTCATGCGGGCGGAGATCTCCCTTGTCACGAACGGGGGTCCGTATACCGACTGCGGAGGCTCGTCGTTGTACTTGGATTTGCGCTTTGGGCGTGCCTTGGCCTGTTGGTCGAGAGCCGACGTGAGCACGGGGGGCATCGCGTCGCTTTGTTGGTGCTGCTGTGGCATCTCGTCTGGCGTGTGTGGCTGCTGGATCTCGCTGAAGCCGTCTCCGGAGCTGTTGTAGCTACCCTCTCGATGTCCGATATTGATTGCCGAGAAACCTTGGCGATTACCATCATTTTGGGTGTGATCGTTCTGCAACTGGTTGTTCGCCTGCGTCACGGGAATTCCGAAGTTGTCAGCGGGGCGAGCATCGTCGGTGTTGAGAAGTTGGGTTGGAACGTTTCCAGTATAACCTCGATAGCCAACGGGTCCGGCGTGGTTGGCGTGAAGTTGCTGGTGACTCTGGTTCAGTTCCATGTTGTTAACCAGCATCGTATCCAGGCATGCCGGACATGAACACTGGTAGCCTTGCTGTAGGCGAGTGCACTGCGGGAATCCGCTCATGATGACTTCGTGAATGGGGGAGTCAAAGAAGTAAGAAGGTTAAGGTGCGGTATCGTAAGGGATAAATAATAACAACGTAATGGGGAGTTTGTGCAATGGATGTAGGGTACGTATGGGTGATAAACGGGTTGCGTCGTGTCCACTAATTCCGCGGTGTGTGGATTCTTTTCATCACCAAAGGTTCACGCCCGATTGCTTGACTACACGTATTTATAGTAGTTGGCAGAGGCGAGTCACCCTGGGGTTTGTGAAGCTCGATCTGTATAAATGCTGTGAGTGGTTGGCTCCGGCAAAGAGTTTGGATAGATATGACCAGAACACAATGTGGCTCGGAGGCTGTGTGGTTGTAGTATTCCTGTGGGAGTCGAACGATGGACTTTGTGGGCTCGAGATAATCCGTTCTTCGATCTTGGGAATTGGTTCAAAGAGAGAAGGGCAGTCCTGGCAGATCGAATCGGCGTTTAAATGCACCGAATGGACCTTACGATGGCTTCGGAATGGGCAATTGCATTACCTGCGGTCTACAAATCTACGTACCCGTGATAGCCTCAACACCGTGACTCAGACAACCCTTTTAACGCTAGTACCCTTTCCCTCCCGTCTCCCAACAACTCTTTCTCCCCTCGGGGTGACGCCATTAGCCACTGTACTTGGACATATAAAAGATGAATCAGGGCGCCCTGATAAGGGGCGGCGTGGCGTGTTTGCTGGACGATACTCTGGCCAGCAGGAGCGACGAGATAAGATTATTTATCTAGAATGGGATCCGCGTGCTCGTTCTTCCTGTTCTGTGAATCATCTGGTGAATGCTCAGGTTTGGGCAATGGGCCCCCTCGTGCCTTGATTGTGGACCCACCTCGCCTCGTGGAAGTATCGTTGTCGAGTTGTACATATGACTTACCCAACCTCGTCGTCCGGAGTCGATGGTTTGCGGGTGAGTCTGTTGCTCCCGAGGACATGGGGCTTTGATGCTGAGCTTCTATTGGCTGTTGAGCATCTTGTGTTCGTCAACACTAACTTGATGTACTCCGCTATTTGCGGATGAAGCCTGTTAGACTTCGGTAAAGGTATTCTCCCCGCTGTTCGTTGGGCTTTACCGGTATAGACGGACACATCTGACGATCTGAGTGGGGCCCGGAACGCGGAGTTACTTCAACACATGGAAGAAAGTACTTCCTTCCATGAAGGACCTCTTTGGTATCTTCGAATACCTGCTCGGTAATGAAAGCTTCTGATTGGCTTTCAGGACTTACGATTTCGGTACGAAATACCTGTGAACGGAGAAACTGGGAGCTGGGACCACCTATCTAGTTTAAACTCTATCAGGCTTCAACAGTTACTGAGTCTGCTGGGAACAACAGTTAGTTCTCTAGGACGTTAGTGAGGAAATGATTTATTCGAATTTAGATGCTAGTTTCGGGGTATTCAGTTCCTAATAGAGCTAACCCGGGAGGTTGATTACCTATTTAATACAGCACTTGACAACCAGGACCTGCCATGATGTTGCCCAACGAGTGAGTCTTGGTGCTGTTCATTATCATGTGGTTGCCTAATGGGAAATGTGCTGTAGTCACAGTGTACCAGGCATGGCCAGCGCTGTATTGTTCCCTCCTAATAGCAGCTTCAAATCCATTATCTGTCCTGGGTAGAACAGTAACTTAGAAGCCATACTTTCGTTATATCGTGCTGCTACGGACTTGTCACTCTTTTGCTTAGTCTTCACACCACCCTGATGGGTTTCATAATTGTGGTTAGCATGATCTTCCCAAGCTTGATAGAGCTATTGCCTAGGTAGATATTCGTTGCTCAGTTGACGATAATATAAACTTAAAACATGTTCTAGCGAAGGCAGATGATACAGGCTCCAGCCCCATTCCCAGGGAAAAAGCATAGCATATTGACCAGGACGTATTTGTCGGTATGACCCCCCCCTTCGCGCCTGTTTGATTGGGGGCTACAGCCTACAGGTATAGCTCCATTGTAATCTTTCGATTCTGGGGTCGTGTACGGGTAATGCTTTCTGAAGACTGCCGCTGCTGGAGGTCAGAAAATGGCGAATTGGTTCCATAACCAGCTACCGTTACTATAGTATCCGGATTCACTGAAAATATACCGTATACGACGATAGGCAACGTAGGCTTCGTTGTAGTTATTCTACTCAATGCTGCAATTGAACAACCTGTACAGTCTAGTCCCTGTCTAAAGCGTGATGCTCTCTATGCGTTTCTGAACTGGTTTCGGGGTAGAGGTTAAGCCGCCAACTCCTGCTTACGCCCAGCGACCCGTCGACTCTGCTGTGACTCCCTAAAGCTTGCTTGCTGTCGTGTCGGTCCTCGGGGTCAGATAATTCCCCCCGTAGATCGTTATCCACGTTTATGCAATCCAGTTCACCATCCGGTTCACGCATACAGGGCTTCTTGAACTACTCAAATAACTAGTCCTGTCGTAGGCCAAGCTTGGAGACGGAGGCCTACTCTGCAGGTCTTACATTGCGGTAAAAGACACGGCGTCGCGTGCTAATGGACGCAAGTACGATAGGCCTAGTTGCTGTCACCTCACCATGTCCTGAATCCTGATTTCAGGTCTCTTGTCCTGAGATCGACGGTCTCTTCCGAGATTTCCTCAGATCCCTAACATCGCGCCAGCCCACACACTCGCGGTATTCTTTCCGCGTAGTCTGTCCTGGCTTCCGCATTCCACACAAGCCCCAATGCGAGGACCGAATGCCTTCCATGGACCATACGTCCCCAGATCCGAGACCACACCGGTGCACCGTCCTTGGTTCTCCAACGGAGACCCCCTGGGAGCGCAATTGTCATGAGACTACAGGGGAGAAACATGCCAGTCCCAGCCCGGCAGTTGGCAAACACTGAACAGTAATCTGGACATAACGAGGCCTCTAGGCTCTCGCAGATTCCGCGACAGATTATGGGACACGAGGCCGTCGTTGTCTTGGTGCATACCGTAGTCTCCAAACCGTGTTTCCGCTAGGCAGACTCGTAGAGACGACGGCAGTTGAAGCGCGTATATAGCCATGATAAGGGGGAGGGCACACGACCTGAGGATGACAGGGGCTCCGGGAATAACACTTACACAACATAAAGGAGGACGCGCCCGTTGTATCAGGTGAGGCGCAGCGACGAGTTCACTGGAGAGAGACAGAAAGACAGCCAGCAGCAGCCAGCAGCAGCAGAAGCTACGAAAATATGCCCTGCAGCCTGCAGGTCTGGCTTGTTGCGCCAATGCGCCCATGTTACGCTGCGTTACCACGTCGTCAGCATTCTCCCACTAGCCGCCGGTCCCCCCCTTCCGGACGCTCTCTGGCTGTTGGCGATGACTGATGGTATAACTCTCATCTCGCTTCTTTTTCTCGCTTTATTCCTACTGGACTGTAAGCGCTGCTTCTCGCCTTCAGCCGTTACCTACGGAGGCAGGCGAGTTGTGGGGGGCCGTGTTGAGCGGTGAGGCGGGAGCTGACGGTGACTGTACCCCAGCTTTTCGGCGGCACGACGAACGTTGAGGCGCGATTGACAGAACGGGCGTGCTTGTTCAGAGCCGTTTGCATATATTACGTGGTTTCTTGTTTAGATGGTTGCGATTGGGTTGCGAGTTCAATATTGAGCATTTGCAAACGCTTTACGCACGTCATCCATGATCCGGGATCATTGATATTACCAAGACGGCGTTAGATTTTGTCTCGAGGGGTGCTTACGCCACTGGGTTAGATGGACACCCCCTGAGTTACCACGCCGCCGTCGATCATTCGGTCAGATGCGGCCCGTGAGATTTCTAACGGTCCGTGCTGACTTAACCTGGGTACTTTCATCACTTCTACGTCTTCTCTGCTGGGCTCGTAATCGAACATATTACCGGAATTTACCTTGGGCAGATCTTCCTAGCCTTCATATAATCTTAAAAGAGTCGAGATATGCAGAATAATTACAGAGTAATATATGTTCAGTGGCCCATTAACTCACCGGTAAGACTCTGTCATGCCCCAAGGAAGCGCAAAAGACGGTCTGCTCACTTAACGTATGATGCATCCCGTGAACCCGAGCGACGGAGAAAAGCGAGACTGGCGATGAAGGAAGTGGTGGTGGAAACACCTTACAGGATCATCGGTCTCGAAGCGTCGGCAATCTGGAGATGCGTCCAGAAAGCAATGCTCCTATTTTACGACCGTCAGGCCACGTGGGAGTGGACTACACCGGCGCAGGCAGTACACAAGTAGATATTACTGAGCAGGCAGTTAACTAATTCCTAGAGTAGAGACAAGGACGCAAAGGTGGTGGGCGTGTGGTGTCGGCCTCGCTCGATCGACACCCTCCCCGTCAGGAAGTTCGTGCAGACGCTCCTCCAGTCGATAGGCGATGATAGGGCAGAGCTGAGGCTGGGGAAATTACCGCGATGCGCATCGCATCATGTACCGCATCGAGCGCTGCATGTATGCCGTACCGCGCAATTTGCAACTGAGGTTGCAGCGCTGCACCCTTATGCCCTCGTCTATTCATAGACACGACCAAGACCTTTCCGTCTCCAGCTGCTGTGCGTGGTTGACTAGGCAGATTGCCCTCCTCTGCTCTGACAGGGGCTGCGCGATTGTCCTTGCCGACTGGGGCTGGTTGTCCCGTTTCCTAGATTCTATTTAATATGTTTTGTACGTATGGCGTGGACCGGGGTCCGGAGTATTTTTAAAAACGGTCGTGTCTTGGGCTGAGGGGCTCGGTTCGACGGAACGGCTCGATGGGTTGATCTGATGCCTATACCTAGGTACGTATGCCTCTCTATGTACGGTATTATGCGAGTACTTGTAGGCAGGGCTTGGAGACTGAAATGAGATCGGCTGTTGGGTAAGCAGGTTTCTGAATCGGGGCAGGAGTCACATCGACATCCAGCGCGTAGGACGTGCACGTATGTAATTATCTACTGCGCTGAGAACATCTTCCCTGGCAAGGGGATCGTTGCTAACGAGGCATGTAGTGTAAAACACGGGTCTGGGATGTGAGCCTATACTCCAAAGTTTTAAGTAGTATCACTGTGGTATGGATGCACGAAGGAATGCCACAATCGTCGTACCTAGTGTAGATCCAATACTACTGCTTATTGACGGGCAGACTTGCGGACAGGGGGTTACAGATTTGGAGGGAGTTAGGGATTTGTGGATTCGTTCGTGTCCCTATGCTCTGCCAGCCTACACATGTGACATGATGCATAGTTGTAGCCTTGTAGATGCCTTAACATCATGGTCATTTGGTCGTTTTGCATGTGGTTACTCTATTCGCCGTGTAATATGTATGCCTGCCATCTTCGTTGCCCCTGACTCCAGCAGCTAGCCTTCCACCATGACACACACCGTGTAATACATACATTCATGCCCTCGAGAAACCCCTTTTACGACTACCTATACGAGAATAATATACATGTAAGCAGGCTAATATACAGATCCCGAACGCCAGTGCTGTCGTAAACCGCTCTAGAATCTCTCAGACTCGCCGGAAAACGTCAATTGTATTGTGCGAAATGTCCCGTAAGCGTTTGCGTAGATCGGCTTCGAGTTGGCCGAAAACTGCCAGGGAAATCACGTTGCCCCGGGGTTCGCCTGACGGCGAGCCGGGTGTAAGGCCCTGAGCATACGCCTCCGTCCCGATATCTCTGAGACGCCTCAGCAGCCTCTCAATCAACTTCAGCATCGTTTGGATGTCTCCCAGGATGCCTTCGGTGCTTGACAGTATCATGTCGTCTCCAGTCACTCTTGAATACATCTCCATTACTTCGAATCCGATCAGCACCATGAACATCCGCACGTGACTGTCCTGGATAAAGCAGTCACAGTCGATAATCGGGAGGACGTATTCCATCATTTCTCGATTTCTAGCATGCGCCGGTAATGACTGGTGGCGAAGTGACAATAGAGTTGCCGCGGCCTGCGAAAGGCAGTCGTGCTGCATATTGGCCGCATAATTCTGAACGGGCGGCGCTCTTGGAGTCTCCGGTGGTGTGCCGAAGGTTACGGGGGAGGTGTTCGGAAACGACCCCGTGTTGTAATCAAACCCAGACGGTATGCTGGATGCGCTCGAAACGCTCCTCGAATGGTGCCGCCTGTTAGTAGGCTGGCTCAATGTGTCCGGACATGGAATATAACTAATGGCGCTGAAAGCTCCTGCCGTTGAGCCAATTGGATCTGCAATGGGCGCAGAGGTTTGGAAGGCTTGAGGGGGGATTGAAGTTAACGGCGCGTTTGTTGCGTTAAACGTTGGTCCCAGGTAATTGCTCGGGGCATGAGTGTCGTAGTTCATATGTGTGAACCCATTCAAAGCCGATGGGTTGGCATTCAAGATGTTCAGATTCGACTCCCTGAGCCAAGATATCGGCATCGCGGCGGGCTCGGAGGCCGGAGAAGGCGTTCTGGAACCACTTGGCAGGAGTTCTCTGGGCGTAGATGGGGCTGTTGTGACCGTCTGGTCGATGAAGACGGCAGCGTTCAACTTGGCACGAGCCGGCAGACGTCCGTAACGATAAGAGAGACCGTACGAGCATTCTAAACCTCGTTCATGGCATCGCGCACATCTCGGCTTTTCCTTGCTGCATCGGACCTTTGCTCCCGCGCAATGCGTACAGCTGTCCTTGTACTTCTGTCGCGTTCTCGTCGCCTGTCGTCCGGTCATTGTGAGCTGAGTTGAGTTGATGATTGAAGTATGAAGTTCAGACTTTGCTGCTCGAGTAAGGCTCTGTGATGCCCGATGTGATGCCGCTGTGATGCCGCTGTTCAGCTAGAGTATAAGTAGTCCAATAACGGCGAGGGGTGGGTAAGGAGTCATATAGCCAAGGGTCACTCTGAACGCCCGAAGCGGTAACACACCGTTATGGCTGCAGTGACACCACCTGCATCTTATTCAAACACCAAAAAAAGGGTCGAGGTCGGCATTGACCCGGCAGATGTACCTCTTCTCTGCTCGAAGGAGAGCATTTTGGAATACCTGGTAGCTCGATGCCGTGGAGCACCTTGGAGGGTAATCACTGCAGGCAATAGGACGTTGTCTTCAGCCACCATCTGTGGGTGAACAGTACACCTACCTGGTACTGCGTCTGACATACCTCTCTCTCTCTTCCCTACCCCATCGAAGCCGTGCTGCGGCTGCGGTAACGCATGGTATGATGCAAACCACGTTTAGTTAGTGTAGGTTCCTGCCGATGTCATCGCAATCGATTTACACCACTTATGCCAGGGACAAGCGGGAGCAACGGCTCCAACAACAGCTACGGCGCAGCGCTTCATCCGGCCTCGTTTGGGTTAGGTTGATATAAACTCAAGGGCAGAAATCTGGTGAGAATGCGGGGGGAAATGCAAGTCCAGCTCCCTGGTGGATCTGTAGGGTAGAACACCATCTCTTTACCCGGAGCCTGCCATGTAGGTACACCACATGGAGCGTATTTGGCATGTTGGTCAGCCTGGACTAATAAGGATGGAGGACTACAAGCTCCAGGGCCTACTTGACGATTACCGCGCACAGAATGGTAGGTAGTGCATGCATGCCGCGCAGACTGTAGCAGCCAAGCCTGTTCATGGCATGTCTCGAGTCGATGTACTTACGACGTACGCCACAATGGTCAATACAAAATGCCTTACCTATGCCTCTAATAGGTAGAGAGTTAGCTACCTACCTATTTCACTCAAGGTGGCTTTGGTGCCACGAGCTTCAGCCGAGGCATACAGACATGTAGACGGGAAGGGGGCGGAAATTCAGCCTCCCCGCGTCTAGAATACATGTCTCTACCTAGACGTCTGGTGGCTAGAGCACGGATGAGTTAAGAAGAGAGTCTAGCTGCTCTCGCCTACATGCTTTCTCCGTCTGGCGTGTGGAGGTTATCTGTAGGTTGCAGTTCAGGGCTGCCTGAAGGTCATAGGGTCTGTCTCAAATCCTACAGCAGGCAGATGCAGGAGAGAGATTCGAGAACAATGGCGCTCTAGAAACGTATGAACCGGACAATATAATGGCGACTTACTGCAGCTTGGGGCCATTAAAAATAATATAAAAACGAGGGCCTTGGGTAGAGTAGGTAGCATCGCATTGTCTAGTGTTAGATAGGATGGCACCGTTGCAAGCTGAGGATGATGAGCGCGTGGCAAACGTCCCACTGGACCCTGTCATGCACAGGGATGCGGTCCCTCGCCATATACGTACTCAGGAGGCACACATGGCCGTGTTGGTATCGTAGCCGGTGTACTCGGTACGTAGCTTGGTCTGGCGTATCTGCGTAAGATCGGAGGAACTTCACGGCGTGCGCAGGCCTTCATCACCTAGATCTTGATGGAGACACACCGTATTCTGGCCGTGTCGAATACTGTGGATAATCATAGGGAACGGAGATATTCCGGCCTGGACCTCGTACTGAAGTCGTCTCCATGCTGTCCCATCCTGTTGGTCATGCTGTTGTTGTTCAACGGTCCTGATGTAGGCACCTACTGTACAATGCCTACGCAATCAAGTCAGTCTCAGTGTTGTAGACAAGATAGTGCAGCTACGGGCTTTTGCTATATCTACCGTTCACGCTGTTGATTGAACCATATCTCATTGAGTCACCAGTCTGGGTTCGTCGTTGGGGGTCTCTACCCCAAATGGGGAAATTTTAGTCGAGGAAGCGCGAATAGCAGTCGCGGAGAGAGAGGAAGATTTGGAATTCCCTGCGGATCAAAGGGAGTGCGGAATAGATATGGAGGCTGCCTGCTGCAGTACAACATAAGGCTTCGTGTAGGCATGCCAGTATATTCATTCGCGTCATCGTGCAGTGTAGTTAGGTTCGTGAGCAAAAATAAACACCAGCGCCTGGACAAGTTGGTCGAGAAGACTCCAAGTTCCGACGGCAAATACCTGTGCCGATTGAATACATGAAGCGCGCGCTATGCACATATCGCACATTATGTGGTTAACTGGGCATATAGACAGAACGGGTTGGCGGAGATCTGTCATCCTTTTACCGAGACCCGAACATAACCTGGAGCAACTGTACAAAAACAAGAACGATAGCAGTCTCGACATACGAAGTTGGGAGGAGAAATTGCTTGCTGTCACCACCTTTTCCAACGCGTGATGCCCTTCAATCCAGAGAACCCTATCGCCACTGCGATATAAGCACCGGCAATGCCCGACGTTGCCCGACTATGGCCTTGGCTAGGGCTCCAGCACGCTTTTCATTAGTCCACCTTCACCCAATGTGGCGAATGAGCTTCCCACGCGCTCGTTCTCACACGCTCATCCTCGCCTACTCTAAGTGCATGGGGTTCATTTCTCGACGAAAAGGTCATGAGGAAATACACGGCGGACATTAGCCCGGGATGGAGCAGCGGTGAGGTGCTGAGAATGCCCACCATTCGGCTGTATCGGGTGCATTGCGTGCTACCTACCGTTTCCACAACTCTGCGACCTGGAACATGAACTAGGTACCGGTATCGTGGCAGATGCTTAACATCAACAACCGAACCACATCATGCCCAAGGCACAATATACCGAGAGCACAACTTGGTTCCTACACAGCGGGCTGCTAATCTCGCAACGCCCTTACCTGGCCGGCCTCGCCCAACAACCTGCGGCAAGTCTTGACATGTCGGGTGCTCTTGGCTGGCTGACACGGCTAAGCCTCTACAGTGACACAACGTGCGCACAATCAGGCTTGCCAACCCCTCGCAGATTTATCTTACAACGATCACATGCGTCGCGTATCATCCACGAGTAGGAAGTTATGGATGGGCAAAGCATGCGCTACTTGCCTGATAGCTGGGATCGCGGGGGACTCCTGAACTCGCGCGTGACGGGAGAATTATAACAAGCGCGGCCAGAGCAGGTCATCGCCATTGCGAAGACAGGGTTAGCAACTTGTCGAACTCGGCTTTCCCCCTAGCAAGCGCCGCCGGGGATGGGTTGGCCGAAGGCGGCAGTATGGTAGGTGCTGATGCGCAGAACGCACAAGGGACGAGGCCCTGCGCCTACATCCTACCTAGCCTCATTTCGTGGAAGTAATGCGTGTCCACGAGGAGCGTACAGGCAACTGGTGGGGCGCTTGAAGATTCATGGTGTACAGACTAGGAACAAAAGCCCCGAGATTACCGACGAGTCCCTTGTTCACTAACATGGCTACCTGGAACTGGAAGAGTCTCCGGAGAAGGTTTCATTTCAATGGACCGAGGATCTAGGAACTGCAGACAATGCCGCGTCTCTTACCTGATGAGTCATCCCGGTATTCAACAACCTCTTGCAAATATCTGATGGGGTTTGTCACGGATGCAAAACTGACAACAATGTACTTCGTAGGGAGCCGGGGATCACCCAAGTTTGAAGTAGGTATACTAATTTGATCGTCCACTGTAATCCACGTTATATAAATCTTCAAGATGGCCGTCAAGGTAGCTAGGAGTTTCTAGCTATCGGGATGACAACGGAAAGCACAGCACAATCCTTTGTAAGTCTGTGCATAACTATAGCCAGGTTTATCGGTGTATAACCCCTGCTCGAATATTGAGACCCCGATGGTTTTCTTTACTCAAAGATACTTACGGTAAGAGTTTTCAAAAAACCCGCTCATCGCACCGTTCATGACTTCGTTGCTTGGTTGCGCCCGTCACAGCTCCGTCACAACTCAATATGCTAGGTACCTATTACATAGTACATTACACACTGTAAGGCGTATGTCATACGAAGGTATCCCACTACTGATAGTGCGTAAACACTGTGTTCTGCGTCGCAAACAATTTGTGGCGCGTGTCTGATAATTTGGCTGCGCGTCGAACCCGATACACAAATAACTTGCCTTCTTGACCTGACTTCTCTTAGTAACAAACTCGCCTATAGCTAGGATTGTCTTGCCGCTCATCAACTCGAAAACAGGCACGTACGTAGAGAACTCCTCAGTGATCCAGTTTCGAAGCTCGCCTGCAACGAGGGAGTCGATGCCATACTGGTGTTATTAGAGGCTTATCCCCGTCTACATCTTCGAGTTGAGTAGACATTGCGCGGGCAATCTTCGGAACCGGCGACTCGACGACTACCTTGGCCATCTCCTCAACTGTTCCGGCCTATTTAAACAAAGGCCTAGGACTGATCATGTTTCTGCGCCGATGGAGACTGTGGCCTGGCTGAAATAGGCAAAGAATGGTCGATGTAGATGCTCGAGGGGCATGCCATGCCCCCTGGGGCGAGCTCGGTCGGTATGTCAATGCCCATGGTGATCTGGCTTTTGGCGCCGGAGCTCGGTGAGTAATACTTGGGCCTGCAAACGAATCTGCTCGTGGAGGTTCCATGAGGCTTGGACTTTGCAGTGGATGGTAGTTTGCCATTGTACACTTACCGTGTTCTCCAATACCGAGCCTTGAAAAGCCACCGCGACAGGCGAGTCAGCATTCACTTTCGGTGACTTGACTTTACAGTTCGGAGACTTATTTCAGACGGCCCAGAGCCGTAAATATATCGCGAAATCCAAGTGCCCACGCCTTAACCTCGATTTCGACGTCTGTTGGGCCAAGCTCGACGCGCCAATCGCGATCTTACAAAACGCAGCGTGTCGAGTGATCTGCGAGTTCCGACATTGACCTTATAAGGTGGCCCTGGGAGCCAAGGCTCGTATCTCGCCTGCGGGACGATGGACGTGTTGAGATCTCGGTCGAGGTCGACTTCTTGGACAAGACCACCGGTTATAATTTGTCCATCGCGTACGATGTACTCGCAATCTGGAGTGTCGGTTTCGAGGAAAAGGGAAATAAATCTCTTGCCGTCGTTATCCGATCTCATCGCGCGGAGAAATCAATTTCTTAACGTAGTATATAGCCCAGGATTCCAGCCAGAATATCCGACTGGAATGCTGCATCAAGCTTTGGATTCGTTGGAAAGTTTCGTCCGAGATCGACCTACAGCCGAAGTCCGCAAGACGCACCACAGTATCGATCAGTACTGCCTCAGCTTTCACAAGTTGAGAGACCGAAAGGATAACTGATAGTTATCTGATGAGTTGAATGCTCTGTCCCGCAGATCCGATACCAGGTGTTTTTGGTTGTTGTCCCGGCCGTTGGTAATTATCACCGTCCACGCACCTCCAACTACTTGTTGTGGGAGTCCGTCGGCAGACGACATGATGATGCTGGCATAACGCGCTCTCTCATCGTTGTAATCCCGTATCACCGAGTTGTTACCAGAAATCCGTTCTCCTTCAATATACCGCATTCCATTCCCTCTCGCTCTCGGTGATACTCGGACACCACACACGCGACTCTTTCTCTCCATACCGCCAGCCATCTGCTCCGTGGTCCAGTCAGCCACCGCAATTCTATTCTATTATTCGCTCTACGTAACTTCCTAGTTTTAACGCAATTCAGGGTCGTATACTACCTCGACAAGCGCTCGTTTCTTTTGAATAAGAATACACTCGCACCGCAATCTCGGCCCAGTTTGCAGGCGAGCCCCGTCCCCTTTGTGCCCAATGACCCAGATGCTGTGGGTCTCGTCCACGACACATTGTGCATTTCCGCGTCCCTCAACATCCTCCGCGACCTCGATGAGGTCAAGTAAGGAGCAGACGTCGCCCTCATGCTATAAGTATATTCCACCGCCACAATGATAGACCGCTTACTTTGGTTTATCAGCGACTGGGCGCCCGGTATCGAAGCAACGTCGAGCGGTACGAGCAGACATCATGTTGGAATTCGGTGCGAGGCTTTGCTCCATACCCTCATCAATCCCGTATGCTAAGAGTTTAGTCTGCCAGTTATTCTGGAGGAATAGAAGATAGGCCCTGATTGCCGCGGCGCACGTCTAGACCCTCTTCAAGGCTGCTGTAGGGAATCAGCCGACTTTGGGGGTTGGAACACGAAAAAGAATATGCGATACGGGCTGATGATAGAAGAGGCCGTGCCACTATGATGCTTTTTGGGGGGTTTCCAACAGGCAGTCCTCAGAATGTCTGGTGATCGGTGCCTTGAATCGTCTTACACGAGGTATTGAGACGCCGTGTTACCGGCTAGCCTTAATACTGACAGGGGACTTTCATTTTGGCTATGTCCGCAGTATGAACAATGGGTCGGATGTCGGCAGAGCGCGAATGTGACTGTATGGTGACTGCGTATGATTTGGCCCCTGAAGGAGTACGCGTGCCACGCTCCAACTTCACTTTGCGGCAGATTCCACACTAAATGCGGAGCGATGACATGAGCAGCAGCGCCGACATCCTACAATCCCGATTCCCGTACAGATACCAATGCTATATCAAAATCTATATTCACTTTTCAGTCCGTGACATCTCTTCTCGGCGTATCTGGATGTAATAGCATATGCCGCTGAGAGTGTGTGCGCCTCATCCGACTCAATTGACGCTTCAACCTCCAATGAATTACTCTTTGCTGGCGTAGCCTGCTCTAGACCGGCCTCTAGACGTGGTCTCTGACTTCGTCAATACGGGCGGTAACCACAGCTTCGGGTACGGCCTCATCTTCAGCACGTCCATAGTTTCCACAGTGGCCGTCCTAGCGAAGTTGATGAGCAGCGCGGGCTTGAGGAAATTTCCCATCGAAAATCTCCTGCTAGTCGGGGCATTGGTACGCATTACGCATCATTCCCACTGATTATGATTCCGGCCCGAAATGCGGGATAATAGGCTGGGGACGTGTAGGGAGCCTTCCCAGGCAACCAATACGTCACTTACACCCTCTCGGTCTATCCAGGATTCTGGGCCCGTCGGTGGAATTTGAAAAGGGTGATGCCGTGAGGACGCATAGCGGCCCGGCCAGAACCTAGACTGTCTGCGAGTTACCTACGGAGGACGCGATGTCAAGCTCTACTAGTGCCTACAACGTGTAATCCAATTGAAGTTTTCCGACGGAGGTCGGAGTCCTTGATCGAAGAAGTGGATTGCCGGTAGAAGGCAGGGAACGTGTCACGTAGTGGCAGGAGATCTTAGCGATGAGAGAAAGGCTGTCTGAAATGGCTCTGGCCTTCTTCGTATAGGAAAGGGGCCCGGTCTGACGGGCGGCACGAGTATATAAGGGAGCCCGTCAAACCGGGCCCCTTCCTATACGAAGAAGGCCAGAGCCATTTCAGACAGTCTTTCTCTCATCGCTAAGATCTCCTGCCACTACCGGTACGTGACACGTTCTACCGGCAATCCACTTCTTCGATCAAGGACTCCGACCTCCGTCGGACAAGCGGATATTACCATAGGTGTGGTTGCATTTTAGAGTAAAGAGATGGACACTGAGTGAGACGGATTAGGGGCGATACACAGGCTTTCTCAAGGATGAGGTTCTGGTGAGCCGTGACACGGCCGCAAGCAGGCTGAGGAGCCACGGCATTTATTCCGCGCAGTTCCTGTTTCGCCCGGCCAGCTTCAGTTGCGTAAGCCGGGAAGCGGCGCCGAGAAAAGCCGGCGCGTGGCACAGGCGGCCCACATAGGTACCTCGTTCAGTACCGATCTTACAGCACAAACCAGTTAACTATAAAAGAGAAGAGCATTGCTACCCGGGCACCCCCCAAATTGCTATCCGGGCACTCTTCGGGCCGGTGTGGTCTGCCAACACTCTGACGGCCCGGTATGATTTTCAATGCTATATGGACATTTGGTGGTTGTAACCATCAACTGCACCAACTCTCATGATCACAGCCTCCCTGATTTACCTATTAGCATCCTCTGGAGCTTGGTTACGTTCTCCGTGGCCTAGTTGCGTTTTTAGGGGCTTGGTTGCATTCTCTGTGGCCTACCATGTAGTTGCGCCCGTGTCGTGAACTCCTGGTTGCGCCATTGTCCTGGCTGCGCCGTTGTTTTGGTTGCGCCCGTGTCTTGGTTGCGCCCGTGTCTTAATTGCACCCGTGTCCTAGCTACGTTTTCCGTGGCCTGGGTGTTGTCATAGATTGACGACTTCACCTATATACTTCGTATGCAACTTCAGTAACAATGTGATGCGACGAGAAATACAAGACTGTAGATAGAGAGTAAGTGGAAATTAACGAAGTTAATTCCGGCCGTCAGAGGGCCGGCGGACTGCACCGGCCCGAAGAGTGCCCAGATAGCAATTTGGGGGGTGCCCGGGTAGCAATGCTCAAAGAAAATTACACTTTGCGCTGTGTGGTCAAGGTCAACTTACCTAGTTTGGGTACCTAATGTGATTTACGGTAGGCCTGACTAAACCGTGCACAATAGTTTCCCAATAGGTAGTTACCGCTCCTGTTCCGCCCGGACACGAGTCCAGTGGAGACCGACCACTACCGACATAATGTTAGTTTCCCAGAAGGTCTCCAACTCTCCTGATGGCACAGTTGGTAGCGCGTTGGACTGTAATTGAAAGTATTCCTAGACATCCACAGGTCGTGTGTTCGAGTCACACTCAGGAGAATTTTTCTTTTTCTTCACGTAGGTATCTATTTTCACTTTTTCATTTCTTTTTCCGGTATGCGAAACAGCATTTTTCCCTACCGGTGGATGTTAACTCGGATACACCTTCGTTAGTTTTGTTGGCACTTGAAGCGATGACAAGATCATGTTTATCAGTCTGTTACCGACTCGGAACGGCTGGGTTCACGGTGAAAGCTGTACGCAAAGGCTCGTGAAACTCAACGGAACGTCAAGTAATTCCCCAATTATACTATCATAGGATAGATAAGTTCATCTCATAAGTAGTCGGCTTGCAAAAGACCAAACCAGGGAAATGCGAGGCCTAAAGCCACATCAGATAATTCTACACGCAGAAGCTGGGCAAGCCCTATCCCGTACATATCGTAGGAATAGCTCACTTAGCCGGCACCGGCCAGACTCGCAATACTCATCTTGTTTCACTTGACCCAAAGCTATAAATCTATTTACCATTACAGGGACTCTCGGGTTCTAGTTAATGTTCTATGTGTGGGCCTTTTCGGCCCCCATACCCATCTCAGTTGCTTTCCCGCTGCCCCAATTTCGAAAGCCTGCTCATACTATGTATGTACAGGTTTTATCGACTACGACGAATGCAAGGCCCGGTACCTCACCTCTATCTCATATCAAGAGACGCACGTCATGAATAGGAAACCAGCTCTATACGGCTCGGCGTCAAACTCATAGTACTCGGTATACACGGCCGGCTGCGGCTATGATCTAGAAGGTGGCCACGGCAATGGCAAGGGACTGCGTATCCGAGTGGGAGATGGATATCGTGATTTCTTTTAAACCTGCCTTCTTCGCAGCATCCGCCGCATCACCGTGAAGCTAAAGATAGTCAGTACTTTGTCCTGGACATGGATCAAGAAGTCGTGGACCTACAAAAACTATAGGAGCACCCGTTTCGTTCGGCAAAACTTCTATCTCTTTTAGGGGCGCACCGGCGCCTTTACTGTGGACACCGAGGCTTTTAAATACAGCCTCCTTTGCGCTCCATCGCCCAGCGAAAGAGCTCTGAGGACTCGACGTGTTTCGGCAATAAGCGATCTCCTTTTCGGTGAAGTTACGCGACACGAAAGTGTCATTGTCTATGTTGATGGCAGCAATATCTTCAACGTCCACGCCAATTTTGTTGTTTGGCCCCGCCCGTAGACTGCGCGCCAAGCTTTCGGCCACTTCTTTAGTTGTCTTGGCCGTTGCGGGCTGTGGGGCAAGTGTCTGTTTGGCGAAATTTGACTCATATTTTAGGTCGGCAGTCTTCTTGTCCTCAGTGACTCTTGCATTGGGGTTCAGTAGAACAGACGAGAGCTGTTCATCGGTATAGGGCGCATCTGACTTGGCCCGGAAGAGGGAATTATTGATAAGACCGTTGTGGAAGTGCCGGTAAGCCTTCTTCTGCCGAGCCGTCACCTTGGCTTGGTACTCGGCGTATGTCCCTTTGTCCAGAACCGCGAAGAGGTATCGGGGGTGGATACCGATAGCCTGTGCGCCCTTTTGACCAAATCCGAATGAGGTGACGGAAAATGCTTTCACACCGTCTGTCTGAATGCTCCTGCTGGGGTATACGATCAAGTCAAATGTCTCCATGATCTCATCAATATTGTCGGCATTGCGATTGCCGGGAACTAATCCCGAATTAAGAACTTGGAGGCAGCCGTTGAACATCCAAGCACCAGCAGCACCCTTTGGATGACCGGTCAGATATTTCTGGAAAACGCCCATGACCGCATTGCCCTTCTTGCGACCGAGATGGCGCAGTTGCTGGCATATGACAGAAGACTCGTTCTTATCGTTCGCCTTGGTTGAGGTACCATGGAAGGATGCCACATCCAGATCATCGATCGTCAGACCCCAGGTAGCCAAACAGCCACGTAATGGAGCAATGGTGGGATCTTGCTTCCAGAAATTATTGCCAAAGCTTCGAAGAGCTTCTTTCTCTTGCCTCTCTGCTTCCTTTTCAATATGGATGGCCCTTTCTTGCATGTATTCCTTCTCGTCAAATTGATGACCTTGAGCCTGCATCGCTGCTATCTCCTCGTAGAGGTACTCAAGCTCTAATGCCTTCCAACTGCGAATTTGCTTCTTACGTAGTTCAATTTGACGACGGCGGTATTTCATGTCAAGTAGCGGCGATGGGAATTTACCAGGTGCTTCGCGAGCAGTGGTAAGGACACCTTGGCCGGGTGCTGGTACCGAGCGACCTATTTTGTCACTTGCGGTCGTCGTCAGTGCAAGAATACCATAGATTGGAAGTCCCATCTCGAGAGCGAGCTTCGCTGTCATGATAATCTGGACACCGCAACCTTGAGATTCCATGAAACCATTTCGGGTTGTGGTCGTGGGCCGGGACATCTCCTGTGGAGTACGACCATGTGAAAACTCGTCAACGGCGTTACTTGTTGCTTTCATATTGGCGAATTCGTACGAACCCTCTTCACTAAAGTCGTCAAACCCACCAACAATGCAGACGCGGGCCTTGCCCTCCATGATAGTCTCATAACCAATGTCAATGGACTCAACAGCGGTGGCACATGCGCCAACAGGAGTCTTGATAGGTCCGGAGGACGAAAGTAATAGCATGTTAACCCAAGCGGCCATGGTATTGATAAATGACTCCTGGAGAATATCGTTTTGAACTGGCTGGTCCATCTTGCGCTTAGTGTACATTCCGTTAAGAGCGGACGAACCGCCCATTCCGGATCCAATGCAATTTCCAAGTTCGGACACATGCACATATTTGTAGAATTCGTAAGGGTCAGAGATACCGGAGGTAAGAAGCGCCTCAGCGACAGAGACAAGCACGAATAGTGTCACCCGGTCAACTTGAGATATAATATCATCAGGAACGCCATACTTCTTCGCATCCCAACCAGTAGGGATCTGACCAGCAACGAGGCGATCGAATCGAAGAGCCTTAGGAATCCAAAGGGTGGCACCCCTCTTCATCCGGATAATGTATTCTCCGGATTCGGGAATCTCGAATATCTCGCACTTGTCGCCATGTTGCCTCTTGAATTCCTCTGCGGTGTCCTTGGAGCCTTCAAAGGGTTCCAGATCTTCTTCAAGTGAAACTTCGTGGAGCAACATTTTTTTGTCAGGATCATACCCATCAAACAGCTCCGGTTCGATTAGACGGATGCCCGCATGCTCAAGAATGTACTTTTCGTACTTTGACTTGACGTCCTTGTCTTCCACGGGATCCCCGGTCTTTGCGTCTACCCAGCCTGAATAGGGTCGACCTTGAATTGGTCCGTTATGGTTTTTAATGAGACCCATGATCCAAGCCATCTCAATGCAGCCTTCCAGTGAGAATTCACCATAAGCTTCCATCTCCCAGCGAGTCCTTGCATTGCCCCAAGGACCGACTTCGGCAAATCCAGTGACGACAACCACTTTATCAATGTCAACCATGCCTTGTAGATTCTTGTTGAGAGGCTGAATTTCTTTCTCCCAGTCTGGTAGAGTCGGAAAGTCAAATTTGATATTGGCGCGTGGCTCGATAACCTTCAGTCTGTACAGCATCTCGGAATCCTCACCATGGACAATCTTATTCTCTAGAGAAGTCTCTTTCATCACGGCTCGTCGAACTTCACTAGTTTCCATGATGTCCTTTCGGATTCGTGTCATGGTGGCGTTTAAGTCGGGAATGAACTGAAGACCACCATTAAGATCGGCGAACACTGGTTCATTCTGGCATATGTCCACAATATCAGGGGACATCAAGCCGAGAAGGTTAAATGCCATCTCTTGCTGAGAGAACGTACGAACGCCAAATTGCTCCACACCTTCAGCAACGATGTTGTTGTCAGACATCAAACCAGTACCACGAGTCCAGCCAATGACGGCTCCACAGATGGTCAGGTAATTTGCCCAATCCTCGGCATGCCAGCGATTGAATAAAGTTTCAAGTCCAAGCTTTGACTCTGCATAAAGACCATCGTTGCCAAAAGTGCCGTGATTAGGAGAGAGAGGCAAAACAACTTGAGCGGGCCGAGTCTCAAATCCACGTTGGGACTTCTGAATCTTCACGCATCCCAGTAAACGTATGAGATTGGTCAACATGATTCGGTGAGCTAATTCGGACTTTGAGTCGATGCCGTCGATCTGTCGTCCGTTCTCCGGGATAGCAGCAAAAGGAATTATGAAGTCAAGGTCCCATCCAAGACCATTCTTGGGATCATAGATGTAATTGACAAGTGCATCCACATCCTGCTTACTGCCTTGATTGAACGGCACTACAATAAGTTGAGATCCGCGAGCGCCATATCTGGCATACATGGACTGATAGTACTCCGTAACCTGCCGCGAAAACCGGCTGGTTGTTACGACAACCTTGGCACCACCACTGATGAGGCCTTGCAGGACCTCGGCACCGATTGAACCTGCTCCAGCACCAGTCATGAGCGCGTACTTGCCCTCATAAGTGATGCCCGACTTGGCTGCCTCTTCGAGACAATCCAAATAGATACCCGTGAGCTTCTTGCTGTAATCCCAGCCATGTAGATTGTGACGCTTAAGATGTAAAAAGGGAATAGTCTCCATCTTTCCTTTGCTTGGTTGGCCATTGGATTTTATGCCCGTCTTCTTCACTAGGCCATTTGCTTTGCCGTTATCTTTTGGCAATATTTGACTCTCATTCATCGCCAGGGAACGGAGGACGTTGCCATACAAGTTCTTGAACTCGAGCTTCGCGGTTTTCGACATCTTATGTTGCTCTTTGATGAGCTTCACCAGTCGGCCAAGATCGCTTTGCACTTTAGTCCGGTTACCATATTCGGAAATTTTACCCCCTTCTGCCATCTGCTGGACATAATGTTCGAGTTTTCGGCAACTTTGTCGCGGTACTTCTTCATAAGTGAGGTTGCCTCGAGCATCGACCGTTGTGTGTGGACCGGTTGGAATAGCGACGTCCTTATAGACCGGAGAAACGTTGAGTACATCCTTGCAGTTTTCGATAAGTTGCTCACCCAGCTCTTTGGCAAGTTTGTATGTTTCCCCCCGTTCCGTAGGGCAGTTGTCAATGTGATATTGCATGAATTCTAAAAGGAGGGGATTCGACTTAGTCATGATACGGATGCACTGACTGACAATCTCTCGGTCGACTACCTTAAGTCGACCGAAGATCACATCGTAGTACATAGAGAGTGCATCTTGGCGAGCCCAATTCCATGACGAATCATAAGTGCGAGCCTTTAGAGGACTGAAGACAGGCTCGATACCAGCTGCATAAACATCGCCATGTTCAGCGACCCAGAGATCCAATTGGGCTTGAAGAACTCGTTGTGATTCGCTGGTCACCTGGGCAGCCTTGTCGCCTGCGCGCAGGTCCATTTTCAAGTACCGCGCAAGAAGCTCAAGTTGCTGCTTGAAAAGTGCGCGCTGATCCTTGGTAAGAGCATCAATCGCGGCGGGATCCATCATCATGCCGCCACCGCCGCCCGCGGCTGACCCAGCCGCTGCAGTGGTTGATATAGTGATACCTGTGTTGGAGACATACTTTTGAACGACGTCATCGAGGTATACTTTAGCTTCTGCCTCGGAAGAAAGTCGTGAAGGCGGCTCCATGGTTATCGCTAATACCAAAACACCATCCTGTCGCCCTGATGCAAGGCCCCAGCGTGTTTCTAGGTACTTCCGCACAAGGGTAATGTTGAAACCACCCGGCATTTTCGACGATACTAAGCGGGCAACCAACGACTGCGAGTGCTTTCCTAGTTGCCCATTGAAAGATGCTTGCATCAAGCCTGAGAGCTCGTCTATCGGCGTATCTTCCGGTTTTTCTGGAGTTGAACCGAATTCCTTGCCTAGATCTCCAAGGATCTCGTTTTGTAATGTCGATTTGCCTGCGAGACCTGGCTTAGTAACTGCTCACTACAATTTTAAAACTGTGTCACGAACCTCCCACCATATCCTTGATTGCCTTATCTAAAGGTATATCGAGGAACGGTTTCTTCAGCTTCTGGGCAATCAATGCCCTCACGATTTCAAGGGCTGTGACCGGCGCATCCGGGACTGCCACGGCAGGACCTGCGCTTGGGGCGGGGGCTGCAGCAACCGGTGCGGCGGCCGCAGCTGGGACAGGTGACGAGTTTGATACGGCTGGCGTGGCATCAGGAGAAGATTGCGGTTCCTCCTCAACTGGATCGACATCGTAGTATATCTCCTTCGCATCCTTGTTGTAGCACAAAATCTGCCGCTGAACTGACTTTGCCGCATCAAACGCTTCATACTTCGAGGCTAAGGTTCTTTTGGCCATCACACCTAATGTATCAGCCGGTCCAACCTCAACAATACGCTCAGCCGTCTTCTCAGCCAGGAAGACATCTTGTGTCTCAATCCATCTCACAGGAGAGGCGAATTGATATGCGAGAAGCTCAACGAGCAGCGTATGGGCGAGTTCTTGCTCGACTTCGGGACGCATCTTGGGGGCGGTGCCAATGAGGCCTGCTAACGACGAATACGACAAATCGATCAGGTGACAAGAGTATAAGCGGGAAGTGATGGTCGGCCGTCGAGAGTCTCTACTTCTCTGGGTTATATAATTTCGTGGAGGCGCGACTTGGTTTATGAGATTGGCTGCAGTTTCGGGACTGTGGGAGCAATGATTCCACGTCGATCGGCAAACCTCGTCTGAAAGTCAAAGTAAATACAAGCCTGCTCAACACAGTCTGGCGGGACGAAGCTTATCGGAGAAGAACATAGAAATTCAATGGACTCGATTAAAGGGTCTATGATTTGGAGTCGTATACAAGCCAAAGGGCCGTCTCTTAAAGCTGATAAGTCTCGATGTCGACGGGTCTGTGTTCCTTGTCTGGCAGGATAATAGAGCCTAATTATCGTGGGCGTAGGTGATGTTGACGGCGGCGGTAGTGGGAGGTAGGTAGTCAGTGCAGAGCTGGGAAAAGGCACGGCCGGTACCTATTACGTAAGGCGGGCCAGGCACAAGTTAGATTTATCCAGGTACCTAGCGGATAACGCCGATAGGTATCTACCAGATATGAACACACATGTATGTACATAAGGGGTACGCTAGTGTGTGCATTGTCTGAATGAAACACTTCTCCGAATTGCGAAATAGGAGAATTTGCACAAGTTCGTTGTGTACGTCCGTACGCCCGTGGGTAGTTACTTCGTAGATCATGACAGCCGCGACGACGAACGAGCCAGAATTTCCCAAATGTTGAACTAAGTTTTGCACGGGGAATCTTTAGGTAGGTAGGTGCTTTTTTTCCTCCCGCCATCCTGGTTGGTTAGCCGCACCCGGTCTGTTCGGCCGGGGCAATGCAGAAGTGGGGTCCTGATGCGCCGGAGAATGTACCGGTACCTCATACATGGCAATGGGCAACCTTGCGCGCCTGCCCCTCCTTCGCCCGGCGCGGACTTACCTAGGTAGTGTACGGGCTAGAAAGGTAGGTACACTAGTGTAGCGCCTTATCCGGATGTCTGCGATTTGATTCGCGCTCCCTATTCTCCCGGACCCACCATTTCTCAACGATCTGATCATTATGAGGCTACACTAGTGTACGGTAGTACTACCCCTCCAGCGCAGCGTCATTATGATCACAGCCGTTTGTTGGACGATGTGCCTGCGAATTTGGTTACCTGACCTACCGGTAGGGACTATCTGTCCACTACCTATTAATAAACTTTCAGCTCTTCCAAGTTACGGGAATTCTAGCCTATACTCACATCATAGGTCGTGTGCACACTGCTGACTTTAACTTTCAACGTAGGCAGCGGCATCATTTGATGTAGGCATTTCTAATCCGTACTTCGGATGGTCGAGCAACAAGGTTGACACTTTACACAGTACGGTCTGTAGTGTAGAGCTTACAGTCGCGTTTCGGATAACATCGATACGGTAGGTACGAGGTAGATACCTCAGTAGCTTGCGCCTGCAGTTGGCTCACTAATCCCGCTGGAACGGATGGTCAGCGCCGTCGCGGGTGAACTTTAGGCTCCGTAACTATCGTATGTATCTACCACAGGCTCTCACATTCCAAAGTCCACCCAGACAAGAAACGGGCCGTTGATAATGATGGCTATAAAATCTAGATCCGTAGGCAGCCTCATATTGTTGATGCCATGTAAGTCCTAAATAGTTGGGAAGGCTCATTATGAATAACATCACGGTACGCAAAGCTCTGTGGGGCAGCCTGTCTAGAGTGGCCTTCCAAGAATGGTAGGTACCAAGTACGAATTGTATCTGTTGTAGGTACTCTGCAATTCCCCCCAACAAAGATGCTAGTTACAAAATTCAACGATGTTCACGCCGCCTCGCAGCAGCCAAATTTTGCTACCTCTGTGAACTTGTCCGGAGTACACTGCGGACGTACTTTTTAGGTGCATGCGTTATGCATTATTCCATAGGGAGAGCTTGTTGCAACCTCGAATGTATCCCAAGTGGGGTGTTTAACCGCGAGTCATTGGTGCATCTCTTGCAGCATCATGTCACCCCACGTCAGTAATCTATCGCCTCAGGTACATGATGTACCCGGTACCTGAATTACTTCCCGATATGGCGTCTTATCGATAGACTACTCCCCCGGAAAACTCATGAAGCTTCAATAACTGCATATTACTCGGTATCTGCGGCACGCTCGCAACGTTGGAACTTACCTACACGCCCGTTATTAGTATCACAGAGTCCTTCTCGATTCAAACCTTCCAGCGCTGCCTAGCCAACGAGCCAAGTGTGCACTGCCTAGACGAACTCGTTCTCACTTTATACCCACCATTGAAACGAACCGGGAACGCTGCTGAGTTCGTCTGCTTCGAGGTACCCGTCACCCTAATACGTTCTTTCTATTGCCTCGCTCACCTAGCGTTCAAGTTGTACCAGCACGTCTAATAGAGAGATCTCTTTGGCTCAACCCCAGGTCAGTTGTCAGCCACGGTTTGTCGCTGCGTTGTTCTGGCTGTCTCCTGCTCTTCGCTGAGTCAACGGAGAACGTTCTGACACTTGTGAGGTTCTGAAGTCGAGCATGGCCATTCCCGACTTGCACTGACCGTAGAGATCTAGCCTCCCACCCCACCACGCGAGAAACACGAAATGTACGGCACAAATACTGGACCTCAGACGGGCGTCTCTACACCCAGATCTTCCTCCTCCCTACGCCCCCTAACGCTTTCCCACGGGTCACTTGAATCTTCGTTCCTCGTCCCGACCAATCTCCATTTCCATGCTTCAGAACTCAAGGACCGGTTCACGGCCGGTCTACCCACTCCGACCGATGAATTGGCCCAAGATGACGAGCCCTCATCGTTGCCTGAGCTCGTTGCTCGGTATATGGGCTTTGTCGCCCGTGAAGTAGAGGAGGGCGAGGATGATGCCCAGGGCTCATACGAAGAAGTTTTGAAGATCATCCTTAACGAGTTTGAGCGCATGTTTCTCAGAGGCAACGACGTTCACGCTCTGGCGAAGAGCCTGCCTGGTATCCTTGAGAAGCAGATTGCGGTCGTGAGATGCTACTTTGCTGCCCGTTCTGTTGCCAACCGGGCAATGAGACCTCACGAGTCTGCGTTATTCAGGGCAGCCGATGAAGGATCCACAATTATTTACAGCATCTTCGGAGGCCAGGGCAACATTGTCGAATACTTCAACGAGCTTCGTGAGGTGTATGAGACATACCCTTCCTTCGTCGGCGAGTTGGTTACAAGATCCGCAGAGCTGCTCCATAACCTGGCGCGTGACCCCCGGGCAGAGAAATTGTATGCGAAGGGTATTGATGTGATGGAGTGGCTGCGATCTCCCGACGCGACCCCAGATACAGACTACCTTGTGTCTGCGCCTGTTAGCTTTCCTTTGATAGGCTTGGTGCAACTTTGCCACTATCAAGTGCTCGGTAGGGGCCTGGGTATCCATCCCGGTACTTTACGGGAACGCATTCGGGGCGCTACTGGCCATTCCCAAGGTGTGGTGGTTGCGGCAGCAACTGCTGCAGCTGACTCTTGGGAGTCATTTGAAAAATATGCTAGTCACGCATTGACAATTCTGTTTTGGATCGGCGCTCGTAGTCAGCAGGTATTCCCGAGAACTTCATTGGCACCTAGCACACTACGAGACTCTATCGACAATGGAGAGGGGGAGCCCACACCCATGTTGAGCATTCGCGATTTGCCCCAGAGCGAGGTGCAAAAGCACATCGACGCCACAAACCAGTACCTCCCTGAAGACCGCCACATTGCCATCTCGTTGGTCAATAGTCCGAGGAATATGGTGGTCACCGGCCCGCCAATCTCATTATACGGCCTTAATCTACAATTAAGAAAAGTCAGAGCTCCCACAGGACTGGATCAGAACAAAATACCTCACACAGAGCGAAAAGTTCGCTTTGTGAGCCGCTTTCTGCCCATTACTGCGCCATTCCACAGCAAGTATCTTGCCGATGCGACCAAGCTCATCGATCAAGACCTTAGTGAGATCAAGATCGATGCATCATCGTTGGGGATCGCGGTTTACGACACGTGCACTGGTGTTGATTTAAGGGAGACAGTTCAAGGTGATATCGTCCCTGCTCTTGTTCGTATGATCACGCGAGATTCCGTGCAATGGGAGAAGGCCACTCAATTTCCAGGAGCAACTCACATTCTTGACTTCGGACCGGGAGGTATATCTGGTCTCGGTGTCTTGACCAGCCGTAATAAGGAAGGTACGGGCGTCCGCGTTATTCTTGCTGGAACCCTGGATGGCTCTGCCCAAGAAATCGGGTATAAGTCGGAGTTGTTCGATCGCGATGAAGAGCACGCCATTGTGCATGCCGACGATTGGGTTAAAAAGTACGGCCCGCGTCTCGTAAAAACGGCCACTGGCAAAGTCTACGTCGATACGAAAATGAGCAGACTCCTCGGTATACCACCAATCTTGGTCGCTGGTATGACCCCTGCCACTGTTCCATGGGATTTCGTTGCCGCGACGATGAATGCCGGCTATCAGATAGAACTGGGCGGTGGCGGGTATTATAACGCCAAAACGATGACAGATGCGCTGAACAAGATTGAACAAGCCGTTCCTGCTGGACGTGGTATCGCTGTTAATTTGATCTACGTTAACCCTAGGGCTATGAGTTGGCAAATACCACTGATAGGCCGCCTCCGCTCTGAAGGTGTTCCTATCGAGGGTCTTACTATCGGCGCCGGTGTACCGTCTATTGAGGTCGCCCAGGAATATATCGAGACATTGGGCCTCAAACATATTTCCTTCAAACCAGGTTCCATGGAATCGATCCAGGCCGTTATCAATATCGCGAAGGCCAACCCTACGTTTCCTGTCATCCTCCAATGGACGGGCGGCCGCGGTGGAGGTCATCACTCCTATGAAGATTTCCATCAGCCCATTCTTCAAATGTACGGTCGTCTTCGACGGTCAGACAATATAATATTGGTTGCTGGAAGTGGGTTTGGAGGTGCGGAGGATACATATCCCTACCTTACTGGTGATTGGTCCAAGAAGTATGGTTACCCTGCAATGCCGTTTGATGGTTGCCTCTTTGGTAGCCGCATGATGGTTGCTTTAGAAGCTCACACGAGCAAAGCCGCTAAGCAGGCCATCGTCGATGCTGAGGGCCTAGACGATAATCAGTGGGAAAAGACATACAAAGGCCCTGCCGGAGGTGTTATTACTGTGAGGTCCGAGATGGGTGAGCCGATCCACAAGCTTGCTACCCGAGGTGTGCGATTTTGGGCCGAAATGGATCAGAAGATCTTCAGCTTGCCGAAAGAAAAGCGAGTAGCAGAGCTCAAGAAAAATCGTGACTACATCATCAGGAAACTCAATGACGATTTCCAGAAAGTATGGTTTGGCCGCAATAAAGAAGGTCAAACAGTCGATCTTGA
>JAJFDH010000013.1:600000-801074 GCA_028637635.1 Xylariaceae sp. X802 | reverse complement strand
ACTTGGCCCATGAACATAACTTATAATACAGTACGACTGTACGGGACACTATTGGAAATGTCAAGTCGTCGCGTTGAAAGACAGTGGGCATGTTAGACAATTGCCTTGGGCCCAGTGATCAGCTACCAGGTATCCCAATAATCTTCAATTCGATCTCAATTGAGATGCCGAGTGATGTCATAGATAATGGGTGCCTGCCCTAGGGTGGTACCTACTACCGGTAGCCTGTAGGTATCCCACACCACAAGGATGTACCTTATCCGCATACCGAAGTATTTAGGCTACATGCTTATGTGCATACCTCTTGATATGTGCATTATGCGCACTACGGGTGTGTCCGATCTTGGGGCCCCTGCCCACGTAACTGGTTTTAACAGGCCCAACCACATACCTTTTATTTCGATCAACCTGGGCCTCGCTGTTGGACTTCTTCTACTCCCATCCCACTCTCTTCTGCCACTTTTTTTTTTAACGAAGCTACAACAGTGGCAGCCATCACGCTCAGGACACAAAGCATAGCGAGCGGGCCTTCCTGGGTCGGTACTACAGAGAGCTAGCTCCCTTGTGCGATGCCCGTGTGAATCGCTTCTGGTCCGTCCCCACATCTTGGACCTAGCTTTCGATGTCGATCTTCCCCGTCCCATGCGCCGCAACACATCAGCCGCTCCGACGCGAGTCCACACTATGCGCGATTCGAGACTCAATGCGAAGGCTTGTCTGCCTGTCATCAAATTGCCCCTGCTGCGCATCAACCGCCAGTCCGTGATCCGATAGTTTGAACTTGAGTGATAGAATACAGTCAATACGTCGAAAGGATGATTTGGTATCTCCTCTATCCGTTTCGAGGGTATGTTGGCACCCTCGTCCTGACTGTTTTGGCTTGCCTGATTGACTTTGGTATAATTGAAGAACTACCGAGCCTCCCGTGTTAGATACAGACCATCCACTTCACAGCGCTTTTGCCCGATACGGTAGATATGCTGCCGGCCATGTCCTGAGCACCTTATTGATATTTGTTGCTGTTGCCGCCATTCTTGTATACCCTTTTCCGTTCTTATATACCACTGAATTCACCAATGGCGCATCCAGCCTTCCTCATCACGTCTGGACAGACGCCCATCTCCTTGATGAGAAGTCCAGCTGTGAGCCCGATGTTATTATGCGATCCCTATGGGTTCATGGAAGTTACTTTCAGGCCCTCAATAAAGACGTTTTATTGGGAGCGCTCGAACTTCAAAACGAGCTTCTTGGTCCGACTATCAACTTCAATCCGCGTCAGCAACTTCCTAGCCTTGATATGCCCTTGAGACGCTCCGGGTATCTCACGCTACAGCAGCGCGACTCCTTGCACGTTATTAATGGCTTGACCAACGAATCATGGTTTTTCCAGTCGCCATTGCAATACTGGTCGTGCTCCTCCGACCTCATCGAGCGAGATGACCATATTGTTTCTACAGTGAACGAAATGAGGAACCAACCTACATCAGTCAATGTTACTTTAAGACCCTCAATCGTCTTTAGCGGAAAACGATTCGAGGATCGCCGACTGGTTGCCGCAGATGCATTGGTCATCACCCTTATCCACCGCCGAGACTCCCCCGTCGGCCGCCTCTGGCAGGAAAGGGTTCAAGCCTTGGCCAGCACGATGACGCATAAGTGGAGGGTCATTCCACCGCCAGACGAGAATCCAAGCCAACTGTATCAGTTCCAGTTCCGTCTTATGTCCAAAGTAGATGCGAGCTTGTTGGGCGCCGCCTATTCACTTGCCCTCGTTTACTTTTTATTTAGCTTGTCGAAGCTACGAGCCGTCAAATCTAAAATCGGATTAATGATCACCGTTGTGGCGCAGATTGGCCTCTCCATTATATCCAGTTTCACCATATGTGCCATATTCAAGATTGATCTCTCGAAAATACCGCGTTTCGGTTATCCATTAGTCATTTTCTTCATGAGCTTGGAAAATATCCTTCGACTCATTAACGCCGTCATTCTCACACCTCCAGAAGACAGCACAAGCAACAGAATCGGGCATGCTTTTGGCGAGACAGCTCCCATTGCATTAGCTTCTGTCGCCCAGAACCTTCTTATCTTATACGGCCTTTCACGAATGGTAGCGTCGGGGGTGTCAGCGTTCTGTACCTTTGCCGCAATCGCCATCATTTTCGATTTATTCTACCTATCTACGTTCTTCTTAACTGTACTCAGCGTTGATGTGCGGCGAACTGAACTGGGTGACGCTCTAGCTAAAGCTTCTATTCTGTCTCATGGACAACATTTTCATCATATCCCCAACCGTCGAGATACTTTGCTTCAAGGGAGAATTGCCGTATCAGTGGGCACTGCGGTTATGATCGCGTTTGTCCTGACAGCCCAGTGGCATTTCCTAGAGAATGAAAGCGTGATTGGGACACTTTGTAAACTTACCCAAATGGCACGCAAACATGGCGATCTGAACCCGACTGCTTCCTCACACCTCGTTGAAGTCCACCAAGCGAGGAGTCCCACTTCATGGCTCCTGCTTCAAGATCATGAAACCGCTCGCGAAGTCATCAATGTCATCAAGCCTGAAGCCTACAGCTATACCGCCAGAGTACTTGACCCCTATATCTTCATTCTCAAGGGGTCTGATCGGATGTTGTCAGCACACGAGCGCCTGTTTTCACCCGCTATTTACGATTTTGCACGACATCAGTTAGTCCCATTCTTTGTCACTGTATTAGTCGTCACCGCGGCTGTACGACTTCTGATAAATTATCTGCTATGGGATGTCCTGTCGGAGATTGATACCGAAGTGGCCAAGGATTCACTCCTCAGTGTTAAAACTTTGCATGGAGGACACAGCCTTGATGTTGCATTGTTGACAGCCTCTTCCGCCGGTCATCTCGTGTCCGTGGGTCTCGATCGAATCATTCGAGTCTGGAATATCAAAGAAGGCGGCTATAGCTATATGCTGGGTACAGACAACAACGCTCCTCAGATCCCCTTCCCAATTCTGGCTATTTGTATTGGTGAATTCCATTGGCTTGCCTTGTTGACCGTTGACCGCGTATTGCTATGGAACCTAGTCGAACTTCGGTGGGGCCCTTCAATCATGGTCGATTCCTGCCGATATAAACCTGAAGTTTTCTTTTTCGGCAGCGATGACTGCGCTACTATTCCGCCGTTGATATTAGTGCGTCGTGACGGCGTCATCACCGAACTGAGACCAGCATCTGGAGAGACCAGTAGCTACGCGATACCCGAAGAGAGTCTTGTTTCTTCTGTTGATGCTCTTACTGAGAAGGGTATGTGTCCCAAATGCATTACAAACCATATATTCTACCACAGACTAATGAACACACAGCATTCCCCCCAAAGATTATGACGTCGACTCGAGAAGGACAGGTCTACCTGGTAACTCAAGACGGCTACGATTGGGTATCGAGTGCTATCAACACTGGGTCCCATCAGTTCATCAAAGAGCGGGAATTCGTCTCAATTCAAGCGCTACCCGAATTGAATTTCTTTCTCATAATAAGGTCACAAACGGTAGATCTAGTTGATTCGCAGACTCACAAAGCTATCTACACCTTCAAAGTCGACCCCATTCTCCCAAAAAGCCTCAAGGCTTTCCACTCGAGGCCTAGGCGAATGCGGTGCGGCTCCGTTGCCCTATGGAGCTTTACCATTGCCTATCTCAACACATATACCCGCGACCTGGTGGTGCAAACGTACAGCCCCCAAAACGAAGACGAATCACTGTGCTTTTGCGATCCAGACTCACCCTCACGGAAGACATGCTGTCCGTGGAGAAGAGCCAAAGAAACGAGGCGCACCATCAAGAATCCTGGTATCTGGCTAGCTCTACCGTCTGGGATCATGGTGGGTGTTAGAAGGAAAACGCCACAGAAGCATCTCACAAAAACCCAGGGCCCCATGTTAACTTCATCACATCCAAGTGGGCTTAGGATGCGCCATTCTCGCAATCCCACGGCCCCACCGCAACAAACTCAGGACGATTGGGAGGCCTGGATGTTCTCGCATTGCGGTGGGAAACAGGACATGTGGGAGACGGTGCCGCTTTGTATGAATGCAGAAGATGACGGGCGACTTTTTGCGACCCACCTAGGTCCCATTGCCCATGTTGGCAACTCTAGTGTTGTTGTAGGCCTCAGCAACGTCATCAAGGTTATCACGGTCGGCCAAGAACGCTTCGAAACTGAGGATACTACGGGACCCGATAGTGGCGTGCCCGTTGTGAGTACTCGAAGACGTAAGGGCCCACCGTCTTTCCGGTCCAAACCCACAGGTGCCTTTAAGTGCTGCTAGTCTCTAACCGCACACGAGAGGACTTTGTTCTCTCTTTATATGTCTCGATCGACCCGGCAGAGGACTTCGCATGAGTCTCGGTGTTCTGTAGTCTTTGACGGAGGCGGTTGACATCGCTCAAATTGAACTCAAGTGTCTCAACTTCTCGAATTTGGATGACTCATCCTGAAGGCACCAGGCTCCACTGTGAGGCGATTTCTATACTTGTGGCGGTCAATCGTGGAAGGATGTTCCACTACTTTGTACAGGAATGGCGTCTTCACATACGTAGGACAGCTTACGAAGACCTGCCTTACTTATCGTTGAAGCAAGGGGGCCTCACTGCGCAGCCGCTTTCCTATGGCCACTCTGGATTCGAGAACTTCAAGAACATGGCCTAATGCGTGATAATGGGATTCCGGACATGAGCTATATCGGTTTCAATGCAATCCTTAAGATCCGGAAGTCCGCAATGGCAGGTCTGTTGATCGTGGATGGCCCGCAGCTGACCCTACTCCTGTGAAATTCCGTGTACCCGGTATATTACGTTAGTTACATCGACTAAGTCTGGGAGCCGGTAAAGTCGGCTTTCAATACCAGCTGGTATTCTTCGTACTGGTTGGTCACTGATTCTGGTTGTCAGATGATACCGTTCTTGGAACCAGTTATCATCCTTGGTACTTCGTCAGTTGAAGAACACTTTGCGGAGCGTGGACGAGTGGACTGACTGTGGGACCCTCCAGTTAGATGGTGCTCTCTGGGGATGAAGTTGTTTTTAGATCAGCACCGGTCTCGTGTCGAGAGTTCGACGCCATTGTTACGTTGTTGATGAATGTAAAATTGGAGGACTACCATGAAATTGATGTTCGGTCTATGGTAGGTCAAAGCGGAGTCCAGCCTCCGTGTAGTGTAGAAAGGAAAGGAAAGGAAAGGAATAAATAGGAGAGCACGACTATCTAGACTTCCTCTGCCCAATGTAAAGTTCAGATTTGCGCTGGGAGTTCAACTTGAACTATGGAAGACATTCTGGACAGGCATAAAGCAGCTTTAGGCCAGCCAAGAAGATTACGAATAATACTGTGTGATATCTACCTTAAGTGATCATAGTACGCACTTTTGCACCGTTTCCTTCAACCCTTTCCCGAATAGAACAATGGACGTTCCTCCCGATTACGAAGGCGCTGTCGGCTAAGACACCGCATCGCCATGGAATACCAAGCCGGACGGCAGCTACCTAGACCGGCTAAACGGCAAGTTGTATCATGGGGACGGGCAAAAACCGTCCTATAATGGCGCCTTTTCTGGGCAGAGCCGCTTGGGTGGTGAAGCATTCTTCTCGACCACTCGTGGACAACTTTATGAAGCGATTACCCACCCTTGGGGACTTATTGTTATTTTTCGAAGGGTGCGTCTACTTCATCTTCATGCTACAAATAGGGTGCTAGTATTATCGCTGTAGTGTTCACAACCTTGGGCTGACAGCAGACGGCGGCGCCCTGGCTAACTATGGGTATCTTGGCAGAGCCGGATGAGGAACGAACTCCCACATTCTCTATTCATCATTGCTAACTAGTAACCGTTGAAGCTTGATGGAATTGGAGGCCGAACAGGGTCTGGGCCTGGGCTGGATCCCGTGGGGGCGGTCGCTCTACCAATCAAGTACCAAAGAACCAGATGGCGGCCTTTTGGTAGGAACTTATTGTGTTGTTGGTGGTGGTGCTTGGGTTGTTTTGGTTTTATATTATGTTCATCTATCTCCTTGACTGCCTGAAGACACCAACTCGGTAACTGACGGAGTGGTAATCTAAAGCAAGTGACCGAGTTGGTGTCTTCGGGCAGCTAAAGAGATAGATCGTGGCGAGGTGAGTGAGGAATGATACGCATATTATGCCGGCTCGACTGGAATAGAAATATCGTTAATTACAGCATGACGATTAGCCGCTTATCCATTTGTACAGTTCCACGCATGTCGTAGACGTTACGAATTGCCTGTCCTCGATTTGTAGTGTAGGTATACCGGCAATACCGCCAGACGGGAGCAAGAAGCGGGGAGAACTACATCCGCAATATTCATCGGGCGGGATGAATGGACGCCCATGACTTCAGTTCGCTTATATTGAGTTGTTTAGTTATTCTATTATATTCTGTGTATTTTCTTTTTTTCCGCTTTCCTGGGGTTGCGTGATTTGCCCGCGCCGCTGGATCTACGCATGCAGGTGAGAAGAGATGCAGGTCATTTGATAGCCACTGGTACACGCCTCGATGTCAAGGCACATGCTGACGGCTTGCTGCTGGCTTGCTCTTGGCTTCTTTGGGACTTGACCTAACCTTACTGAGATACCTTGGAGTTGATCAGGACTTAAACTGTATTATTAGGTGTGGTGTTTCTCTGTTTTGGGCGGTGATGGCGTAACTCGTTACTGATGGCGATCTAGTTTTCCTTGTTGGACTTCGCTGGCTTCGGAATTATGTGGTGGCTTCATGGAGAGCCATTACGTTACGTATTGCTTGGCCTGTATAAAGTAGGTATCCCTTCCATAGAAAACGTATAGATCGACTCTGAGGGTTGAGTGACTGGTGTCTACCAGGCATGATACCGATGACATGCGGATGAAACCTTCAACGGTAGGTACAGCCCATTGTCGTTTTCGGTGAATGAACTGGATTCAGAAATGCCACTTGGCAGCCAATCTGATACCTAGTCTCTGAGGGGGCCTCTTCTATGTGCCGGCCAGGGCGCCGCGCTACCTAGAAGGGAAGTAGGCCACAACATAGGCCCCTTTCGCATGTTATGTGGTGGTAGTCTATGTAGGTGATTAGCCGCTTCACCGCCGTTTCCGGACGGTGATGATGTACCGATGTTTGCCACCAACGCGTTGGTGCTGCGGGATAGATGGGCTCGAGCCGGATCTTGTGCGCGTACATGAGGGGGGCGCCTTTGTACTTCCTGAATGATACATTCGCACATAACCTGCCTTGTTTATACGGTATGTTGCGAGTGGCGGCGCGGGGGACTGGGTGGTCGCATGAGACGAGGCCGGCTGATGCTACTGAGATTCACCATCGATGAGCATGGAGTTACGTGGTAACGCGGTCGATGGTGGGTACAAGTCATGGCGCCTCGGCTGCGGCTTTTCCCTAGAATGCCCATTTCATGAGTTATAAACGTCTGGCAACAATATAAGACAGCAGGCCGGCTGTCATGTCCTTGTTGATGCCATCCCGCGTCGCGTACGGGTTGGCGACAAAAGTCGTAGAAATGCCAAGACCTCTGGTTGGTCGCGACACAGTATGACCCTAGCCGTGAATACGGGACTGGGAAGAATTCATATGCCCTCTTGTTGCCTTCTGTATGACGTTGACTCTTGACCCAGCTATTGATTTTCTCTTCCCTCTCACGGCGCCGCACTTTGCCGGTGTTTACTACAGGTGGGCTTTATGTCCATGGAGGACAGCTACAGCGTCATCTTCATCTTTTGGGCTGCCAGCTTCATCAATCCGTACATTTCGTGATAATTTCGATGCGAGAGATTCCTTCGCGATGAATTCTTGCCGCATTTCATGACTAAATAAGACCCGTCGAAAACTTGCTTCGAGGGGTTCGTTCGACGGAGTGACGCAGCCGGCTTGGCGGCTAGTCTTCTCAAGTTGAGACCCAGAGCCCAGCGGGTTGTGTTCGTGAAATCCTAGATTTTTTCTTCGAGCTGGTTGCGCTGCTGCGACGTCTCACGGATTTAGCGAGAAGAGACGGTCTTCCTGTGCGAGGCTTATCTTGAACGTGGGCCGCTCTGACTGGCTGGCCCTCAACCCAACCGCGTTCTTTCACTTTCTTGATGAGTTTGTAGAGGTCGGAAGACTTGATTCCGGTAAGCTCGAAGATCTGTCGGATTGCGAATCCCTGTGCTTTGAAGTAGGGGCTTGGGCTCGAACGGCGTTACCATGGTTGGGCTTCCTCGTCGATGGCAATTAAGGGGAGGTGAAGTTGACGGGAAGTTGAGCATACATAGTGAATAGCAGTCACGTTGTACACTACGGAGAACCGAAACTCCGTCGAAATACAGACCGTGGCGACGACATATGTATAAGTATTACCTAGTTACAGAGAACCCGGAACCGAGGAAAACAACTTGGACGGATCGCGTAGCCAGCGCGTGCTTGGATACTGTGTCGAGACCGGTCCGAGATCCGGGCGTCTCCATAGACTTTTGTCGCCAATCAGAACCGCGCTCCGTATCTCCCGATAAGCCGGGCCCCTGATTATGTAACGCCCCCCTTTCGTGTTCGCCGCGAACCCGCGAAAATGGGGAGGCTGGGAGATCGATCGCGCAGTCCCACTCTCTCCGCTACTTTGCGATGCCATGATTCCGTCTCCTCCCGCACCTTGCGACTGCAGAATCCGCCGTGTGTTGTCATCATGGAATGCCTTCTCGACGTGCAATGTTCTGTTCGAATTATGAACTGTGTCCAGTGTACGGACGTACTTCGTAAGTACTCGCACAACGATCTAAGATCTGGTATGAATCATGATGACTCCGTGTGTGATGCGCCCAAGTTGAAGGATCAAAACGCGCCGCGCCCCCCTGGCTGTCTCTAAGCCCTGCGTGTCCGGGATTTCTGGCCAAAAAGTCCTGTGCCTGTTCCGTAAAGTATTCCGTACTTCGCTCTTCGTTAGGTAGGACTCCCGTTGTTGCTTGTCACGAAGCTCAGGAGACGAGACTCTCCTTTCGTCCTCGGTTCCGGCGCCGTACCTGGATAAGTAGTTCCGCTTCTTGGACTCTACCTACGCTAGGAATACCGGTACCTTCTCAGGCACCGTCTCTTTACCGTCCATGCACAGCAGGTAGGTACATATGCGTATGTATCTTTACTTATTACCATTCTCTCATTGGTCTCGCTCTTTTTCCCCAAGCTCTTCCTTGTCGATCCAACCGCTCGCCGGGTTGCTTTCGAGTCGCAATTCGATGACGGGATAACCATCAGAGTGATTTCTGCATGTAAGTACAGACTATATCTGCTCTACTGATTCAGACCCTGTCCCGGGACTTCACCTCAACCAATTCCAACCAGCACTTCATCGGCGTCGAGTCCTGCGTTTGGTCTAGACCTAGGTCTACTGAGCAGTTCATCTGAGCCCGTATCGTCATCATACCGGTAGCTTCCTCTGTGCCGTTTGTCTTCATGCCTATCACCTTCACGAGCCCAACAGATCCATCAAACAGACGGTGCACATCTTGATCGAATTGAGCATATTGACTACCTACTATATAATCGAGGAGTTGCTCTGTTCATCCAGTCCGTAACGTCCTTGACTAGTACTGTTCCTCTTCCCTTCTGTTTGCTTTCTTGTGTTGTGGCATGCGAGCACATCAACTTGACTCGCAACACTTCCCTCATCCCTTTTGCGCACATCGTCGACCTGCAGGCCTTTTAGAACATCTATGGTTCTTACATCTTCCCAAGCTCTAGGTCCTCATGTAGGTAGCCTCGTCTGGGGCTGTAAGACCTGCATACGTAGGTATCTCTTACATGCCTACTACGTAAGTATGCTGGTGTATGTACACACACATACATAAACATACACAACAGACCCAGCACGCTTGCACCGTATTCGGGCGACTTGCCAGCATGCGCTACTATTCTTTCATACTTTCACGCCTATCATCACTTCCCCAGCGTCTTTCGTTGTTACTAGGAACCCCCTAACGCGTTACCCCGTCCAGAAACCCTTATCGAGCTCGCCGTCTAAGAGAGAAGAAAAGGGGTTGGTTGGAAACCGTGGGCATAGCTGATAATAGAAAAAGGGGTCTTGGGTCATCATACGTCTTGTTTGGCGACTCCACACCAACTCCCACCAAAGAAGCCTATCAATTCGCTTCCTCGCGGCCTCTTATTACGCGGCTATTGTTCTTGAGATTTACAGCTTCCCAGTGCTGCAGAGCTGCTCTACATACGTACTCTCCGCCGGACCTAACATCTAGGGAGCCCCTTCAGACGACTGACGCCGAAATGCTTCGCGATCCCCAAAGCATCACTGCCCCGAAACCCATCTATCATCAGTCTCGGCCTAAGCCTCAACCCCCATCTCAACCCTGACCTTATTTGAACCTCGGCCTCAACCCTGTTATATTTTTCCCGTCTGCACTGAGAGTATCATCTTTGCTCTTAACTCATGGGTTTTGCAAGCTGGTCTCTCGATTGAGTTATTAAACTTGTATTCTCTTTCTTTTACTGTATCATATTGGTCAGTACATCATATCCTACGGTGAGGGGTGGTGGTGGTGGGTATTATTCGCATACTTCGGCGTCCGGCTAACTTCTATGGTGCCAGTGCTCTGATAATCTCGAATGTTTAATACTGCTCGACCCTAACGCATCCATCATTGTGTGGACGGGAGTCGGGCAATCATCCTCGACTAGCGTTGCCCCATCACTGGTCCCGGTACAGTCACAAACACTATTCATTGTGACACATTTGGTCCATCAATGGTGGCATCTGCCCACATGCTCGAACTCGCTTTCTCACACCTTGCGCCGAGCTCAACAAATATATTTCCTTGAATTGCCTCGCTCGCAGGGCTATCCACCGACTTCTCACGACCTGATTAACTTGAATCGCGTTTCGCCCCGGGAAAACAGCGCGCGATCCACCTTAGGGCTATACTTGTTTTGCTCTTCCTGGGTCTGCTCGGCATACGTAGGCCGTTGCTAAAATCGACAAGTTAGTAAGTAGCGTCGGTTCTGAGGTCGAAAAAAAAGGTCGGCACCACATTCAGGTAAGATGTCCTTGTCTTTCTCGCTGATCCTTGTATTTCTCCTGGCCTATTGTGCGAATCTACATCTTTCCTCGAAGCCATTATATATATCTGCCTGCGCCTTACATGCTGCCACGAGTTGAACGCAACCTAGGTGACCGCAACTTTGCAGGATTACTCCGTATCACGACCACTTACATCCTTTGTGCGCCTTGTTGGATTTCGTCCTCATGTTAGCTTACGAACTAAACAGTAACAGAAGCTCCAGGCAATCTCAATGGCTTCTTCCGAGGTGGACCAGAAATTCCTTGGCATATTGGCAAGACAAGTTGAGCCCAATAATGCGCTACTTTCTTCTATGCTGTTCAAGATTCTGGGCTTGTCCATCAATTTGGCGGAATACACAGTGAAGGCACGAAAACAGAGCAAACTAGACACTTCGCATACAGCACAATCCCTCGAGTTATGCCTTCATATCATCTGGCTTTCGCGAGAGGGTCTCATTATGCTCGAGCAATATGTCCTTCCGATGGTGGGAGACCACGGCGAGCTCAAAGTGCTGGCATTCAAACTCCGCGCTTCGTTCTACCACATATTCGTGCTTTTCCACAACAACCCCTCCGTGTCCCCGATAGGCGTCAACACTGCAATCCCGGCCATTCCACCGATACCACGACTCGATAAAGGAAAAGGCATTCAAACAGATAATACCGCTCCCGAAATAGGACGGTCATTCGCACCATCAATCCATTCGATGGAAGGTGGGCCTGTGGGACCTCCGCCGGGCTTTGGACCAAAACCCTCAGAGGCACCTGGGGCATTCTTGCTCCCACCGGCCGACTATAGACCTACTGCTCATGAATATTTCAAACAGGCCATAGCCTTAGCCGATACCCTTCTATGGGGCTCACATTCTTTGCGGCTATCTGTCAAGACCGAGTACGCAGCATTTCTTTACGATTGCTTACACGATCAGGAGGGAAGTCGGAATCTAGCGAAGGTCACCGTCGCAGAAGTTTATGATGCCACTGAGGGCATGGATGACGATATGTTCCATGATTCCTGCGAGCTCGTCAACGTTCTATGCAAGATGGCGAAGCGAGGTCTGGGATCGACCAGCACGGCTCAGGAGGGCAGACCTACTCAAACAATCTCAAAATCGAGGCCTGTCGCAACAGGTGTCCCTGCTATTGCTTCTGCGGCCGGCATGGGTAACTTCATATGAAGGGACTAATTGGCTGCTACCGGCCGAACGACCGGACTTCCTTGACGTGACGAGACTACTCAGCCCAAATCACGAGACATTTAACTCTGGACTTCCTCGTGACACTCAGCCGTAAAACAAACCCGCGACGCCTTGATCAACTTATACACAAAGCAATCACCAAGAGCCTCCAGTTCCATCACAACATCTACAACGCGCCTCCTTTCTCTCCAACATCCCCGTACCACAACCTCCCTATGACAGCCTTGCATAAATGGAGTTTTCAGCCAGGCATAGAGCGCAGTCGTGCATAGCATATCATAGCGCCCAACTTATTATACGCACCCAACAACCACCCACAGCCACAAAGGACAAAACTGTAACTATATATTTCACGATGTCAAGGAAGGGAACAAAAGAACTACGGGGAAAATAACAGAACTTAGATTATCCGCGGGCAACTCAGCAATTAAACCCCCGGCTTGCTTATAATCGCTCCGGCACGTAACTTTAACCTCAATTATCAATATCATACCCACCGTTCAAAATTTATTTTCTTTAACGCCCCTTTGAAAGTCGTCTGTTCGTGATGTGCTGCTTTTGAAATACAACGTCTTTATGGCCTGGTGATGAGCTGAGCAATGATTTCGTACCCCTTAGTCGCCAACTCTCCATTGACACTTCGGCACGAGCGTCAATCCAGTTACGCCGCTGAAGGAGATTCCGGCATGACCACCAGTCTAAGCACAATGTGCATATATATATATATATATACTATATGATACCCCCGCACCGCAAGCACCAACACCACGATCTCTGTGTCATCTACATCGACGCTCGAACAATGCTACAACTAGGATCGCTCACAACGGCGAATACGTCTCATTCGCAATACAAAACAACACAAAAGAGTCAGATCTAACAAAGACTGGATTTGGGTATACCTAGTCAGACATGATCTCATGAAGGCTCGTCATCTACCCCCTATGCCTCGAATGCAACCCCCCACCCGCCGTATTCTATACACAATACGCAACGGCGTCACCAAGCCGGTTGAATCCCCTACAATGCATCGATACAAACCGAAAACCTAGAGCCAACACAGACAAAAGAAGACCGCTCAACTCATGCTTATTCTGAAGCAGCCTTTCCCCGAAAACGCCGTCCATGCCTCGCCGAAACGCCCGCCCCTTTATCAACGTCTTCAGTTTTTGGAATGCTCAAGCCGATCACTCCTCAAGGTCGGAAAGATCATAATCTTCATCGGGCTGCGCCCATCCGCAACCCCAGCGCCTGCCACCTGCCTCGCCACCATTGCGTAGGTCAGCGGCTATCTCGCGATCCTCGCTCCAGGATCGTATCAGGTAATCATCACCAACCGTGATGAGCTTGCCCTCGTCTGTCCATGCCACGGAGCCGACTTCTCGCTCATGCCCGCGCACCAGTGGTGTGCCCTGGTCGATGATAGGAATATGATCTTTCGAGCGCACGGAATGACGGACTTCCCCTACCGTGGGGAAAAGTGGCCGTCGGACTCCTATCTTCGCGCTCGTCGATGAAGTAGGGCCCGCCGTTGTGGCGATCGTTGAGTCATCGAGACTCGTATTGGCCGTCGTGCCTGAGAGTTGATCCTCGAAATATCGCTCTTGTGTCGGGAACAGCACAGCGCAGTGGTCATTGCTCCCTACGGCGAGAAGTTCGCTTCTGCCATCTCGCGCAGGCCGAATAGCGCACTTGACATAGAAACTCGTCGCGTGAAATGAGGGATGCCGGAATCCGTATAGTGGGCCCAGACCCTGTTGTGTGATAGCATTGTGTCTCCGTCTGGGCGGCTCTCCGTTCCGGCACGATAGTTCTGGTGCGGCTCCCAAGATCAAGTGGGCGGTTGAATATGCGTATACAGTGTTGTCTTTACACAAGGCGTATAGCCTGGAGCCGTCTGTGCCAAGCGTGAGAGAGGAGATGCCGAACGGCCGCCAATTCTCGTGGGACTCTGGAGGAGCTGCCACCGACAGCGACGAGGGTACCTTGTTGCGTGATGTGTGAATGGACCGAATGTCCCACAACTTGATGGACGCATCTGCCTCACAGGCTGACAGCAAAAGATGCTCTTTCCCTGCCGGCAAAAACTGCAACGCGGTCACGGATACATCGACCGAGCGGCTGGGTATCTCGCGGCGAGAGGGGGTATCGCCCTGGCCTATAGGCGCAGATTGCCGAAGTTGGCGTGATGTACGCGCATGTGTGTGGTAGAAGCTGTTGATGGGACTACCGCGCTTCGGAGGTGGTGCGCGGAACGTTAGGTTCTTGCTCCGGGGTTCTGAGGTTTGAAAGTCTTGTACTGGACGGCTACACCTCAGATCCCAGATCTGAATGCTGCCGTCCCGTGAGGACGTGGCCAGAATGCTGTTGTTCGCCCGACCCGGCTGAAAGCGGATTTGCTTCAGTGACGCATGGTGCTGTCCGAGAAAAGCAACCGGTGATTGCGTCATCATATCTAGAACTTGTCCCGTCTGATCTCCAGATGCCGTAGCCAGTAGATAGTCATCGTCAGAGAAGTGGAGATCGATGATGGCGTTGGAGTGGGATGTAAAGGTCAAGTAAATACTGCTGAAGGGTTCGGATGAATTGCTGGAAGAGTCAAGTAGCCGGACGCGACCCTCTTCATCTCCGACAGCGGTAATGCCGCTGCGGTGGCATGTAGCCGTACAAAAGGGAATGCATTGCCCAGGTCCCTCGTGACTAACGCAGTTATGGATATTATCCGGACGGCTGTAGAAGTCAGCAGTATGGACTTCCCACCTAGCAGCAGGGTACGATAAGTAAGCATGACCGGCCCGGGGAAGACTCCCAAATTCCCTTTGTGCAAGCTGGGCGGCCAAACCACGCTTTGCTAGGAGACGCACTCGTTCCGGCGGGTCGGACGGGGTGAGCAAGTCATCATTGATGTGTTCGTCGTCTGAGTGTTCGACAGCTGAGTTTTCGTCGTCTGATTCGTATATTCCCTGGCTGGAGCTGAAAGATCGGATAGGACTTAGGAGGCTTGCTTCCAACTCACGACGTACGTCGCGTGGCACATGGCAGGCTGGCGAGGATTCGGGTGCGTGATGTACCTTTCGCCGCTTACTCGACCTGCGGGATTCAAGCTCTAGATGCTCGTGCTCAGGTTCTTCCTCGAAGACCGGCAAAAGCGGGCTGGACGGAGCCGGCGTTTGATAACGTTGGTTAACCGTTGACGATCCGAGGTCTCGAAGCGCCCTGCGTGCTGGACTGAGCTGGGAAGGGACCCTTGACCGAGGCGTAAAGAACCGTTTAAACTTTCTAGGCGTAATTGACGGGTCTTTTCGCTCCTTTCCAGTTCTTTGCTGGGGCGGCGAAAGAAGACCGGCATTTTCATTGGGCGGCGAACTCATATTGCTACCGTTTGATGCTGCTCTCCCGTCGGACATCCACGTGCTTCAAACGACGGGAGGGACAGGTAGCAAAGCCGCGTTGAGATTTAAGAACAAGGCCGATACCATGAGTTGGAAATCCACAAGAGGGCAGATACACAATAAACAGGCCCAATTATACATGGAAGAGGATACCAAACCAAAAAGCAGCGGCGGAAGGGAGGATAGGGCCCAGGTTGGGGCTCCAGCAATGTGGATGGAAGAAAAGCCCAAAAGGTACGGCTTACTTAAGTACTTGAACCGCGTCGAGACGCGAACCACTTTACACGATGATGTGCCGCTGTCCAATGGGAAGCTGCATTCCCTGGGGCACTATGTAAATAAAGGGTATGACGTTTTGCACTGTGTTTTTGCGATCTGTGGGGCATCGCGGGCGCGGACCGGGGCCCAAAGTGGATATCTGCCCGATCACTGCCCTGCGCGCGCCACGCGGCACGGTACCTAGGTACTTCTTTAGGTAGTTCTTACCTTGGCGCAGAGCCCAATCGGGGAGCTCTAAGTTATCGATAACAGAAGCCCGGGAAATTTTAATCTGCCCTTACCAAGTAAACGTCGCGATAAGTCTATCTATCGCCTTTTGCGATAGATAAATGCGTCTTCCGTCATTCAGTCAACGACAGCCGGCAGCGATTCTGTCTTCGAGCCTATCCCTCCCTCTTGACGGGGTTCGTCGGGGACAAGTGAGCCAGCCTCACAGACCGCCATCTGCATACTCGTTATCGAAGCTTTGTCTCTCGCTCACTCTCACCATGGGTTTTCAGAAAAAGACCGGCAAGGGTCGACTTGATAAGTATTATCGGTTGGCCAAGGAGAAGGGCTACCGTGCCCGTGCTGCGTTCAAGTTGCTGCAGCTGAACAAGAAGTTTGGCTTTCTTCAGAATAGCAAGGTCGTCATCGATCTTTGCGCTGCCCCGGGATCATGGTGTCAGGTGGCGGTAGAGGCGATGCCCCGGGGCAGTCTCATCGTCGGTGTCGATCTATCGCCCATCAAACCTATCCCCGGCGTGATCACCTTTCAATCCGATATCACCACCGATAAATGTCGCGCCGAGCTGCGCAGGCATTTGAAAACGTGGAAAGCCGATGCAGTGCTGCACGACGGTGCTCCCAACGTCGGAACGGCATGGATCCAGGACTCGTTCAACCAGGCTGAGCTAACGCTCCAGTCTCTAAAGCTGGCCTGCGAATTCTTGGTGGAGGGAGGCACCTTTTGCACCAAAGTCTTCCGCTCGGCCCAATATAATCAGTTGCTGTGGATTTTTGGGCAACTCTTTGAGAAGGTTGATGCTACCAAGCCACCATCGTCCCGTAATGTTAGTGCTGAGATATTTTGTGTTTGCCGCGGCTTCAAAGCGCCAAAACACATCGATCCTCGCTTTCTCGACCCTCGCACGGCATTCGCCGACCTCAAAGAAACTGTTACCACAGATGAAGCCCGCGTATATAAACCCGAAATCAAGAAGCGCAAGCGAGGGGGCTACGAGGAAGGCGACTATACGTTATACAAAGAGGTTTTAGCATCTGAATTCGTCGAAACGGCTGATCCAATTTCGATATTGGCAAACACGAACCGCCTCATATTGGATGCTGCTCAACCGTCCCTGTCTCTCTCTGCCCTCAATAAAATGCCCGAAACCACTCCTGAGATCAGACAATACTGCTCGGATTTGAAAGTACTAGGCAGAACGGAGTTTAAAAAGCTTTTGAAGTGGAGGCTCCTGGCTCGTGAAGCTTTTGGGCTCCCCACTAAAAAGACACCCGCCCAGCCTGCTGTCGCAGAAGAGGTTGCAGAAGTTGAACCGATGGATGAAGAACTGAAGATTCAGGAAGAATTACAAGCCATGAAAGATAAGGATGCTTCCAAGAAGAAGAAAGAACGGAGAAAAGAAAATGAGAGGAAAACCAAGGAGATTCGGCGGCTTCAGATGCACATGACGGCCCCCATGGATATCGGAATCGAAAGTGCTTCCGCGCAGGAAGGCATGTTCCAGCTCAAATCTCTCGAGAAAGATAACACCGTCAGGAAAATTGCCAAGGGACGTATGGCGGTATTGACCGAGCGAGAAAGGAAAGAAAAAGATAGCGGCATCGGGTCTTCTGGGGAGACAGATGATGAGTCCGACGATCTGAATGATGCCCTCGAGCGAGAACTTGACCAACACTGGGACGCATACCAGGAAAGGAGGGCGAATTACGAGGCTAGGATGAAACGCCGGAAGCAGGAGGAGGAAGGAGAGTGGGAAGGCGTCTCAGCAGATGAACAAGAGTCTAGCGACGACGAGATGGTGGAAGAGAGTGACGCGTCTGATGACGAAGATGAAGATGATGACGCACCATCTCAGCGACTCCTTACCGATCTGGCTAGCACACCAAATGATTCCGGTCTCTCCAAGCGGGCAACCAAATTCTTCAACCAAGATATTTTCAACGATATACCAGGTCTTGAACAATCGGAATCGGAGTCGGAGGGAGAGAAAGACGAAAACATGGCAGATGCACCAACAATAAACGAATCGGAGGCGAAGACCACGGTGTCCGATAAAAGCTCGAAGAAGTCATCAAAACGTATTGAGAAAGACAGTGCTCCGGTAGTCAATGACAAAGAGGCCGAAGGCGAAAACCAAGAGGCCGATGGCTGGGAGGACGACCGCCGTCGTCCAGATGGCAGGCCCAGTAAGTGACCTGACCGCAGAACAACTTAGTTACTAATTGAAACAGATATCGACATAATAACAACCGAAGCCATGATGTTGGCACACCAGCTTGCGACCGGGCAGAAAACTACCTACGATGTGGTTGACGAGAATTTCAACAAATACGCCTTCCGGGATCGTGATGGCCTTCCTGATTGGTTCCTCGAAGACGAGGGCAAGCACGACAGGAAGCAGAAACCAATCACGAAAGAGGCCGCACAAGCAATCAAAGAGAAGATGAGGGCGCTGAATGCCAGGCCCATCAAGAAAGTAAATACCCTCACTTCAGAATGAACCATTTACGAGTGTGAAGCTGACCCATTTTGTTTAGGTGAGAGAAGCGCAGGCGAGGAAAAAGTTCAAGGCGGCCCAGCGGCTGGAGAAGCTGAAAAAGAAGTCGGACCTCCTTGCCAATGAAGAGGGCATGACCGAAAAGGAGAAGGCCGAGAGCATAGCGAAATTGCTGGGCAAGGCCAAGAAGAAGGCGCCTAGGCAATCGGTTAAGGTGGTAGTCGCCAAGGGTGTGAACCGCGGCATTCAGGGCCGTCCGAAGGTGAGTATCCTAGAGTGCTTTGATTCCCTATTTTGTTTTCGATATATCTTGAGAGCAGAAATTGGCTATCTACTTGAAGACTTCCTGTCCTCACTGCTGCTTTCGCATCCCCTATATCCTCGGGTGTGTTTGCGCAGTTGCTAACTTCGATTCCCAGGGCGTGAAAGGACGGTATAAGATCGTGGATGCAAGGTAAGCCCCCTCGATTTCTTCTAACTTCTGATACGTTCGCGGCGCGAAGTCTTTCCGCTGCTAGTCTTTTGACTTGTATGATGATGGCTAACTTATCTGCTATAGAATGAAGAAGGAAATGAGAGCGATGAAGAGGATAGCCAAGCGGAAGTAGAGACGAGCGGGCTTGTTCGTTTTGTCTTTAGTTACATACTAATTCTACGTGTAATATACCGTCCGCGAAATGCAGTTCACGCTTCCTGCGAATAGTATTGTCACTGTTGTGATTGTTTGTAATTCGATGCAATTGGAGGTGTTGCCGATCATTTGGGTTAGGCTTTGCGGTGAATGTTCTGTTTCAATCGCCATCCCTGGGACATGTATACACAGAGAATGTCTGGCGTGGTATCAATACCTTCATTCTCGACCATAAATCCTACACTTCCACTAACCAAACACAATAATTCCTAGAACATCCCAAGTCACATTCAAGAAGACGCGGAAGTTTTTCGGCTGAATGCATTTTCCCATTCACAGCCTAACAAGGCCAATTCCCCAGCAATTAATATATTACATCTGCTCCTCACCGCCCGGCGCCCGCCTTCCGCCTGCTTTTGCCTAACCGCGCCGTCTTGGGCGTCTTACTCTTAGCGCCACCCTTCATGCGCTTCGCGTTGAAGCCGCTGAGGTCGCCCGAGCTCGCGGCGTCGCCGGACTTGGAGTATTTCTTCTTACCGCCGAAGCCGTACTTCTCGTTCTTCTTCTGCCGCTTTGCGTTGTGTCCTCCTGCGCTGGCCCCGCGCTCATTGCCGCGTTTGGGCTTGTACTTGCTTAGCTCGTTGTCGACGCCTACGTCGAAGAGATCTGCTTCGTTGGTGTCGTCACCGCCGCCGGTTTCTGAGCGCTCTGTTTTGGGGGTTGGTTGGTTAGTAACGGTATTCCGCGGAGGGCGTTTTATGATGGAGAGATAAGATGAATGAAAGAAAGGAAAGATAATAGTTAAGGATAGGATTAGGATATAGCAGGATATAGAAGGAAACCGAGGGGAAGTAGAACCACGTACTCCGCTTAAGTGTCTTGATCTTCTCGAGCGTCTCCCGCTTAGCTTTCTGCCGCTCTTGCAGCTTGGCGACCTGGACTTGCTTGCCGAATTTCTTCAGATCACGCAACTTGCGCGCCTCGGCGGACGCCTTCTTAGCCGAAGCCTCCTCGACCAGCTTCGCCTTGACCTTCTCCATGTGGCCGTCGTCCTTGACCATCTCGGCGAAGTAATCCGTGGGCCGCGAGAAGGGCACGCCTTCGGCCTTGAGGAGGGACCGCGCCCGCTTGGCGGCATCGAGGGCCTGGGCGTAAAAGGCAAGTTCGCGCTTGATGTCGTCCATCAGGTCTTCGCCAATGACGTCTGCCGTGGGCTCCTGGCTCATCAGGCTCTGGTGCGAGGCGAAAGACGCGCTGTCGTCGGTCGTTATCGCAAAGCGCTTCAGTGCGTTCAGGAGACCATTTGTGTTGTTGATGCTGATGCGGGTGCGCGGGACGAGGTCTTCCCTCTCCTCGGGGGGGAGATCTGCCCAATCGATCTCTTCGTCCTCCTCGTCCTCCTCGTCCTCTTCACTCTCGTTGTCTTCGTCTTCCTTCGCTTTAGCAGCCTTCTTATTACTGGCCTTGGATGTAGGAGCTGTGTCATTGGTCTTGATCGGGGTAGATTTCTTCGGCCGCTCTATCTTTTCTTCAAAGTCAACCGAGGAGTCGTCGCTGCTCTCGTCTAGCGCAGCCAAGTCAATGGAGGGTTCTTGGTCCTCGTCCTCGTCGTCGCTATCCTCTTGCTCGCTGTCATCCGCCTCGTCTTTCGTTACGGGGACACCGCCTTCGGCATCCTCATCATCCTCATCGTCCTCATCGTCGTCCACATCCCCATCATCATCCACCTCGTCCTTAGGGACCTTGTTTGCCCCGCGATGAGAGCCAGCTCGCTTCGCTTTAGCTTTGGCCAGCTCCTTGATTCTCCTCTTCTCTTTCAGTTTCTTGACGTCGATGCCCTTTTCTGCCTTCAAAGCAGCCTTCAGCTTGCTTCTACCCATTTTGCGCTTGATGGTATGGGCAATTGGAATTGGGGTCTGGGGAAGCTGTCAGTCCCGAGGTCAGATGGAACTTTTTTCTGAACTTGAGCTTTGCGATGGCCCGATAAGATAAGAAGTCATTCAACTCGAGATCCACTTTGATCGCATTATCTGCCAATCAGGCTGCTGTATCTGTTCCCCGTCGCTCTCTCGCCTGACAGGCTATGACAGACCGTATCGGCCCGGCTTATGCGCCAGTGTCCAGTCCAAATATTCATGCGACTCGACAGCTCCACGAGATTACTCCGCCGGTTCATGCCCCAGGCCGCTGCTGTTATTTCGAGATGAGAGTGCTATTGTCGGATTGTTCAAGATCAAATGCATGTATACGCGTTCTGTCGTCTTAAAAGGTAGTCCGATCCAATTTGATCTACGTCCATACAAATTCCTAACGGCCAAAAATTAACTTTACACTCCGTCTTCTGTATTCCATGGATACGGAGTTTGCCTGTTCTGTCTTATTGTCCGTCTCTATCTACACTGCAGATCTGTTTCTTTCTGTATAAACCCCGATAACCCTTTCACTTACACAGTCACATCTTACGGGCAAAGGCACGCCCAAGTGCTTACGGCAGAGTATAAGTAACGGATACGAAAGAAGCAGAAACGAAAAAAGCCATTTGACCATGAACGTTTCAAGATCACATGCTCACTAACCATCCAGACGTCGTATCCAACCAAGCATTAGCTAACCAAAGAAGAACAAATCGCGAATCAGACATGTCGGACCATCCCTCAAATCACCAAAGCGATCGAGGTCATACCTAGGTAGTCATCAGATCTATCACAAACGCGACAATCATACCAGCCAGAACAAGAAGATGACCGGTTCATATGTATGTACATATGTATGTATGTAAAGCGATTCGCGGGCTGAATCGGTACCAAAGCCTCCAGCCGTGCGTTCCGCAGAACGATGCATTGATTATCCGACCTGTCAGCTTCTCGCGCGGTTAGCAAGCGGGTTGCAGCCCGGATGGGTGGTGGCGCGCGTCTAGGCCGCACTGACGTGTTTGTCGCTGAATGGCTTCAGTCCATCTTTGTGCTCCCATTTGTCGTTCTCCTGGGGACCCGGTGAACTCTTCGAAGTCACTGGCTGCGCAAGTAAAGGGGTTAGTCGAGCGAAATGCCGCTGAGGCTGGTCTGACTTCGCGATAGTCATGTATAGCGTAGAAGATTGGAAAACGAGAAGGATAGCACGGGCTCACTAATAAGCCTCTCGGCGAAGGGGAGGATACGCAAGCAATGAATCGCTGCTAATTAACTGTCTATGTATTATATACACACATGCAAGATGGTACAAAATATCCAAATATCCAAAATGCTAACGCCACGCCCTCCTTATAATTACCCGGCCTAAGACGTATGTTTCCGGTTGAGAAGCCCATTGCCCACAATCTTCTTCACGCCGCCCGTGAAGAACGACGACCGTTGGGGTCTCAGCCCCTGCGGCGCGCTGTCCAGCTCCTGCGACCGCCGCTCTTCCTGCTGCTGCTGGAGAAGAAGTCTCTGCTGCGCGGCCTGCAGGCTGGCGTAGTAGTTCTTGTACCGTTCGTCGTATGGCTGGTCTTGGTACTGCACGTGGTCGGGCGAATACGGGTACTGCTGCTGTTGCTGGTAGACGGCTGGATGATATGGCATGTAGAGTTGTCGGCCGGGATGCTGCGGCTCGTGGTTCTTGTACTGCGGATTGTCGTATTGCGGCTGGGCTTGGTACTGCGCTTGTTGGGGATAGCCTGGCACTGCTGCGTTTGATGTCTGCGAGGATTGGCCGGACTGATACGGATTCCTGTATGCGTCTTGTTGTAGTCCCGGTTGCTGTGGAGATGATGTAGGTGCCTGGGTATTATGCTGTTGTTGCTGCTGCTGTTGTTGTTGCTGCTGTTGTTGCTGTTGCTGTTGCTGCTGCTGCTGTTGCTGTTGCTGCTGCTGCTGTTTTTGCTGCTGCTGCTGTCGCTGCCATTGCTGCGCTTCCTGCTGTCGCCGTTGTTGCTCCTCTTGCTGCCGCTGCTGTTCCTCTCGCTGCCGTCGTTGCTGTTCCTCTCGCTGCCGTTGTTGCTGCTCCTCTTGTTGTCGTTGCCGTTCCTCTTGTTGTTGTTGCTGCTGCTGCCGTCGTTGTTGCTCCAGCTGCTGTCCCTGCTGATATTGTGTCTCTCCATTAACTGGGCTTTGCACAAGAGTAGGCGTGGCAGCGCCATCCACGTTCGCGGGATACCCACTATCCAGCATCTTCGGCGAAGGCGTTTCGTTGCCCCGTAAGGTATGCTCGTGTAAATCAGACGACATAGGTTTCCTTACCGGGAAGTTGGGGCTGGGACGTTCGGACGCCGGTGCTGATGGTCCGCTCGATACCGTTACGGTCCTCTGTATTTGGGGCCCTGCTGCGTCCTGCTGCTGCTCTTGTGGTAAACTCGTGACGCCAGGGGGGGCGTTATCTTCAAATTTAACTCTTCGGTCAAATAAAGTGACGCGATACCCTGACGCTGAGGTACGTTGCGGTAATGGTGGCGGTTGAGTCGCAGCGTCCGAATCCTCGGCATTGTCTCGAGTTCCCGAGTCCCCGTCCCGCTCATATCTATCCGCCGAGGATGGAGATTCAACGACTATAGCATCATCGTCGGCAGGAACCTCGGTAGAAGCTTCGCTCTCGAAGTTGCTCATGGTTTCGTCGGAATCCATATGCTGGGCTTCATGGTTGTTAACACCATTTGCGGTAGGTTGATAACTTGTAGAGGCTTCTCCCGCTGGATTCCCGGAAGAAGTACCCCGATTTCCAGTATCGTCAATTCCCGATTCTACTATGATTTCCTTCTGCTTGCCTTTGCTGACTACGGAGTCGCCAGTGGCGTCTGCGTTGGGTTGTTCATTTGTTTCGGCATCGTGAACGCTGCTCTCATTATTCGGAACATTGTTTTCTCCGTGTAAAAGATCGCCATAATCGCTAGCACTAATGCCATTCATGTCACTGCTCCGAGTGCCGCCCGGTCCTCTTCCAAAGATGGGAATTCCGTCAATGAATGTAAATCCTAGCGGGCTCGCCGCGAATTCTTCATTGAGATTGACCCCGTCGTCGCTGCTTGCTGCTGAGTGAAAGGCACCAGGCACAACCGGATTCCCAGAATTCGTGGACCTCTGAAGAGTGTTTAACAGATCCGAGACGTGGTCGATTAATAACTTCAAACAACCCATGCCCCCTCCTGCCAGCGCTGCCTGAAGTGCGTTCCCATTGCGCGAGCTCGAATGCATAATGTCGGCGCCGTGTTTGAGCAGACATTCAACCGCGTCCTGGTCTCCTCTAGCCGAGGACCTGATAAGCGCGGTGTCGCCATTTTGATCGGCTAGATTGATATTGGCCCCTGCGTCGAGGAGTAGCTTCACCGATGACACGGGCATGAAAGCAGCAGCGTTGATCAGGGGGGACGTCATTTCAGGACCCCCAAAAACATCCAGTTTGGGCTTCGCCTTCACCAGTAGCTCTAGAATCTCTACATTGCCCCTCCTTGCTGCCGCAATAATCGGTGGCGCGTATTCTCCGGTACCGTGGTTGGGGTTTGCTCCAGATTCGAGCAAGCGTTCAACGATCCTTGTCTGACCTGCCTCGACGGCACCCTGCAGCGCCGTCCCTGCTCCGAATTTCTCGTGTTTGGTCTGCGCATTTACGTCTGCTCCTCGTTTAAGAAGTTCTTCAACAATGGTACAATGACCCTGTGCCGCGGCGGTCTGAAGAGCATAGCCTTCCGGGGCGTTGACATCAGCGCCAGCGTCTAAGAGCATCTCCACGATACTTAAAGTTCCGTCATAGGCAGCTGCTGTCAAGGCGTTTCCATAACTTCATAGGTTAGCTCAACGAAATGCAGGGATGATTTGGAGGGAATACTTACTCTTCACCTGTCGCATTAGGATCCGCGTGAAAATCTAGTAATAGCTTCACTGTTTCGGCCTTTTCTAGGTCAGTGGCTTTATAGAGCGAGGCATTCAGTGTCTTGGGAGTTATTGAATTGCTTGCGTACTCCGAAGAAAGCAGCTTCTTGAGCAACTCCTCGTGTGAGTCCGAACTTGTCGCAGCCGTGAAGAACAGCTCGTTGCAATCTAGACCAGAGCACCTTTCAAGGATGGTTGTTACTATCTCCCAATTTGATTCCTCGACAGCGGCGTCAAGCGCATTCTGGAAAAAGGACTGCTCGTGTTCAAATTCTAGAAGCTTTTTGAGAACCTCCAACTTTCCTGCCCTAGCTGCCGTCACTAGTGCCTTCGAGAATTCAATGGTAGGCAGTCTATCGGCATAACGCTGGATGAGATATTCGAACATGGCGACATCTGATAATAGCGCAGCTAGAGCAAGCGGTGATATCTTGACTTCTTCGCCCACTGTTAACGAAACACCATGCTCCACTAGCAATTTCACGGCATCTCGGTTTCCGACGACGATGGCAGCATTCACCACGGGCCCGATATCGCTGGCGGTGGCATTGGGATTCGCTCCTCTCAGAATTAGTTTCTTCATCACCTCGACATGGCCGCCAAAAGCGGCCATATGCAACGGCGTTTGTTGCGAGATCTCGGCTCCATCATCGATGGGGGCACCTCGATTGAGGAGCTCTTCAACGATTTTAGACCGCCCATAATAGGCAGCAAAGTGTAAGGGAGTATTGACCAGGGAATCACGAACTTTGATTTCGGACTTGTCGGGAGCACGATCGCGAATGAGCGCCGCGACGAGCTGCCTAAAGCCCAGCGAGCTGGCAACGTGTAATCCTGTGAGCGTGGTGTAATCGAAATCCTTGAAAGTAGGCATCAATGCGCAGTAGTCCTTAAGCCAACTAAGACGACTATGTGAATCGAGCTTCCAAAAGTCCTCCTCCGAACTCAATTCGTCGGCAATTTCTGGCGTTGCTTTGGATGCATGCCTCAACCAATACTTTACCATGTAAGGCAAAGCTAGGCATATGTGTTCATCCTGCTCTGTTTCTTCCTCGAATTCTTCTTCATCTTCATCGTCTTCATCCGTCTCGCTCGTCTCCTCACGAGCTTCCTCCAGGTTGTTCTCGTTCTTTTCGCCGTCTTCGTCCTCTTTATTCTCAGCATTCCTACCTTCTTCATTTGCCCCTATGTTCTGGTCACCATCGTCCGCCCCGGTTGTCTGTTGTGTAGCCTCATTTACGTTATCGAGTTGTATGGGTTGTTCAGGGGCCGGCTCTGCATCGTAACACTCCCTCAGATGAGAGAAGGCCCGGAGAGCAATAACTCCATGCTGCCATTTGACTCCTTCATCGGATATGCCAAGCAGGTCCTTCGCATTCTCAAGTAAATGCTCCTTGACTACGCTGTTCATAAAACCAATCTTGTCATCTTTCTTCGTCGACACAAGCGGCTTACACTTTTCAATCAGCCCGTGAAGTTCAATTATTTCTTTTTCGTCGGAGCATAACCCGGCGAGAACGCCAAGCTCATCCTCGCTTGGGTCTTCGTACGTGAGCATAAGGGCGCGGAGCATCTCCTTAATCTTCGCAGATTCCTGCTCATTTGATTGGAATATTTGTAGCCAAGATTTGTTAAGCAGACTTCTCAAATCTTGAGGCATCGTCTCAAGAGCATGGCGTACGGGGAGGTCGCTTGACGTTTGTTCTAGCTCCTGGAGCTGAACACATGTGATATCGATCCATTGCGTACTTTGCGCACGCTTGCCGATCAAACTGCTTGCAAAATATGCTAGGGCCTTGTTGTACTTTTTCTCTTGCTCGAGCTCGGAGATTTTCCGCTTGGCATGCTTCTTCAGAGCATTTTGCACTTGGTCGCCATACTTCTCGTCCTCGAGGTCGACGAGTCTAACGCCATCAACCTTCAGTGCTTGTTCGATATTATGGGCCTCTCTGCTCGTAATGAGCCACCTCGTAGGGACACGTTTCGTGTTTCCGTCGCCGGAACCCCGGATCTCGGCTCTGAGGAAGTTCATCAATTTGATCGTCGAGTCAGAGTCTTCCGGGAGGCAATGGATGTTGTTTAGGACAAATATGACCTTCCTGCCAATTAGGTCGTCCGTCAGCATATCCTGAAGTACTTGCCATAGATTCTCAACGGCCATCCATGCCCGGGATTTGCTGGGTTCATTCGCCGCCTCCTTTACGTATTGCTTGACGTAAGAAGCCAACGTCACTTGTTGCTGGATTAACTGACTGATGAGGCTTCTAAGAACGTCCTCAGCAGTGTTGTAGTCCTGGGCCGGGTCACAGAAGAAGTAAGCAAGTAGCACGGGATCTTGGCTTGTGTTTTCCGAGTTGGTGACGTGGACCTTGATATAATCAATCGCCGACAGGGACGCACTGGTTTTCCCCCGGCCTTCGGGGCCACGAATCCACAGGCAGTCTCTGTCTCGAGCCTTCTCTGTCTCAAGTTCTGCCTGACCTTCAGCTAACCACTGTTTGTACTCGGCTTCAGCAATTATCCACGATGACAACGCAAATGTCCGCTGGAGAGCAATCCGCTTTCTCTGGATATCCACTCCGTCGAGGACTCCCAGAGTCTCGGTGACCATGTCTTGGTCGATACCGCGGACTGAATTCAGTCGGTTCTTCACAGCCAGCTGGGCACCATGGATAAGTTTCCCCAAGGGATCGCGAACCAGCTGACTCCACCTCTCATCTTTATGCCCGTGGAATTTGACCAGGTCACGATGGTTGCAAGCAAGTCCTATTTCATCGATGCCCTGCAGCGTCGCTGATTCGCGGCTGACAAACTCGGCGTACTTTTTCGGAATGATAGTTTGTGGCAGTCCGAATAGTTCGAAGAGCGAAGGCATGTGGGCCATCTCAGAGAAATCTGTCATTTGCTCCTCGTAGAAGCAGTGAACTTCGATCTTTGGAGCGAGCTTCCCTACGAGACGCATGAACTCATGCGTTAGTTCCCGCAAACCCTCGTCGCCTTCTTTCATCAAGTCGAGCAGTTTGGAACGTGTTGCTACCCGTATATTCTCTGCGACGTATGCGTACATGTCGGCGATCGAAGCGACGGGAGCACCACCGAAAGGCGTTCCGAAAAATGCAGCTGCCGCGATCGCTTCGAACATAACCGGGAATTTATCCCGTCGCTGGTCGGCAAGGATGATTGCCTTCGCTATCACGAGACCGCCCATGCTATGGCCGATGAAGGCGATAGGTCGCCGTGGGCATTCCTAGAATGACCATATTTAGCAAGACAGCACCACAACGTCCTCGAGGGGGGCATAGGCCAAGCATACATGTCGCAGACTTTGAAGACTCGTGAGCATCGCCATGGCAATACTGGGCATAAATTGTTTGACCTTCAACGGGCCTATCCATGCCGACTGATACCTGTACAGGAGGAGCCGCGACCTGGGGAAATCCTTGACCAGCGCTTCCGTGGTCCAGTTGAACTTGGTGGTTCGGGATACCCAGCTCTCTTCCGGGTTAGCACCCAAGCCAGGCACAAGGACGATGCTAGTAGAGACACCACATGTCAACAGAAGGGACGGGAGAGTGGTTTGAGGGATGCTCACTCTATCTCGGGCGCAACAGTCTGACTGTCGAGTGGATACAGCTGCTTCATGGCCTGCGCGACGGCGCCATAGTCTTTTTTCTCCCTGGCCGCATCGGGCCCAGCTTTACGCGTAGCGGAGCGCCGCAGAGATATGATTTTCTCCCTGGGCGCATCGGGCCCAGCCTTACGCGTGGCAGAGCGCCGCAGAGACATGACGGCAACCCGTTATCTGCAACAGCAAACGAGAGCCGAGACCAAAGTTTCGAGGGCAACTCGCGAGTCACCACGAACAAGTGCAACCCGAAGATGCGCAGTATATAGGAATTATACATAGCAGGCAGGTCGACATTTCCCGGTACGCCTCATGTGCATCCACGTAGGTATGCTAGGCAGGTAAGCAGACGACCCATGCCGCCACGCCTTGTTTTCCCAGTTCCGTGGGAACATTTTGCCCATCTGAGTAAATAATAGGTGCTTGTTATACCTGCATCCCGCTAGAGTGTACATAGCCGGCGATGTGTGGTACAGCGCAATGGTAGGTATCGTCGCATCAAGACCAGGTGAGGCAGGCAAGGTATGTCAGAAAGAGGATGCGCCGCGGGAGCCTGCCTACGAAGTAGATACATCCGCACAAAAGTCAGCGACGCTAAAGCACACCTCCACAGCCGCATTCCTGCCTCATTCAATTCCGTCTCTGCTCCACTCCACCGTCCACAGCCCAATTTCACTGCTACTATGGGCTAACCGGCATGGTTTCCATATCTCCAGGCATCGTACGGGATACAATACCTGCTTACATTTGCCTTTACGGTTTATTAGTCAATGACTTAATGAGAGCCTATAGGAACAAGTCAGGGTCTGCAGACTGTGACATACGTAGGTATAAATAGTATCTATTAGGTATTATACTGACGGTGACGGTATAACCATGAGCCCAGGCCTCAGACGGTAGGTACCGTACCGGCATGTTGCAGTGGGCTTTAGCCTGATCGATTTCCAATTCGCTGTTCCGAGTTCCGTACTCGCCCGGTCTAATAATATCTGCCTATCGACACAGACTTATAATAAGTTAGCGGGAGGGGACGAGTACAGTCTTATATATAACTTAGTACCTATGATATCCATTCTAATGTAACGTTCGGGGAAAAAGACGATGATACCTGCCGCGCAGTATGTACGACGCTTTTCTTTTCGTTTCTGGGGCGGTTGAAAAGATGAAGTACTGTCCTATTGCACGACGTACGAAGCACATACGTCCGTAGTGTAATGAGAGAATATGGTGGGCCGGGAATCCTTCATCCAGGCTCACGTCAACGCCGTTCTCTTGCATTGCAGCGCACCAATATTACCTATACCTAACCTAGCACTTACTACATATCTAGTATCTCTACAAGATTCACATCACGGTCAGGGCTGGGTAATCCAAATCTTAATCCTAGTTGTCGCCATTTAACATCTCGCGCTGGGGTAGAACGCCATAAGTGTGTAAGTACTTCGTACACATACAATGTTGCACTGCTAAGTATATGAAACGTAGGTAGAACTTCCGCCCCGGAAGTTCCCCGAACATCCCACGCAGAAACCTGGTCCAGATTAATCTTGAAACTGACAATATTACCTGTTGACCTTATTGGTCGGCCTACGAATCTGCTCTGCCACGCCGCCTATTACCTACAAGGGGGACGATGCCCCTACTGACCCGTTTGAGAGGCACCGTGGCCGAGCAATCCGGTAGGCCGAGCAACGGGGTTAACACCTTATACAATGGGTATGTTACGGCCGGCTGGGGTCATCACAGTCACCACCGCAGCCGCTTCGTTACCGAGCTGTCATATCTCGAGTTCATCTCGCTAGTAACTTCTGTCTAGGCGAGGAGGATCCCTTCCCCCGTTCCATTCACGTGAACTGGACCGTATGGGAGCGTTTGACCAAGGGAACACCGAATGGCGAATCCGAGATACCGATGGGAAAACTCCTAGAAGGCGCTGTCTTCCGTGACCACTCGAGACAAATAAGACTGCAATCACACAGTCATCCCTCGGCTGACATCTTTGCTATGTTAGCCTCACTGCTGAGTTGCCTCGCCAATGAGCTGGTCTCGCTTCAGGTTGGACTAGGTAAGCATGGAAAGGCTTACGAAACGGCGTTCAGCTACGGCCTCACAGTGTTCAGATGACGTGGTGGTCTGTTCGTCTCCTTGGGAATTGTCATCAGTCCGTCAGTGGTACGCTGAAGAGATGTGCGCAGAGAGGAGGAAGTCAAGCGAGCCGAGCCGGACTGAAGAAACCAAACTGCAAAGGGACAGTTGCGTCTTTGGCGAAGCCAACTCGGTTCTCTCAGGTTTTACTACCTGAATCACTGCGGCTGTGGTGACCGTGCATCATACTTCGTCACTGGTATGAAGAGCAGGATCTTAACATCCTAGATAGGCATGTATCACGCCCCCTCTGAGAATTTCAATTGGCGAAGGGTGACTCGAGCATCTCTCGTCAAATAATCTTCAAAGGATGCGATCATATCGGACCGGCTAGGCCCGCTCGATTTCCAGCACAATGGACGGCGACCCCATATAATGAAAGACGAGATACAGTGAAACAGGGTTGCCCATTGCTTCAGGAAACAAACATGAGTTATCGATGCCCCATTGGTCTCTCCTTATGCTTGAGACGAGGTACAGCGCGCAAGCAGCGAGGGAATAATATAGGTAGTGATTGCTCCTCAAAGCCGTCGTCGGCGCAATCCATCTACCTGGGTCCGTTCTCACAGGCCAGACCCTTCGGAACCCGGAATAAACGCCCACGCAGCGATCTTCTAAGCTTCCTACCTCTTCTAAGCCGCCAGCACCTGAATTCTAAGCCTCACGTGTCAGGGTAACCACCAAGCGAAGCAAACATTGCGGGCTGACCATGGCTCGGGCTACGTCCCGAGACTCTGTGTCAGCTACACGTGATGACCAAACATAGGGTAATCGCAGGATTGGATGTTCCTATATATAAGCAGTCGTCGCCTGCCTTCTCGAAGATCGCATTTGCCTCAGCAGCTTCCTCGGATCTCGACAACTTCGTCCATACAAAGTCATTGCCTTAAGAGGATTTCCCCGGGTGACTTGAGTTGTACACTTCACCTGTTCGTACCAGATAATCCCAGATATCCCCACGAGAACAACCCACAATGCCGGCCCAGACCATCGTGAAGCTCGCTACCTTCCTAGCTATACCCCTAGCGGTCCTCGCCGCGCCAGAGGCCCTGACCACGCCGCCCTATTCCGTAGCGCCCTTCGCACCGGCCACACCACAGCAGGGCCCATTCCACAAATGCGCGACGGAGGAGCACCACACAGACGACTACTCGTATCCAGCAAGCATGCTAGATTGTCTCAGCATCGGCGATTGGGCGAGGCAGAACAACGGCGAGTGGGTCCTGAAGGCCACCGCCACCGACGACGACGACTGGTTCGTCCTCCGCAAAGAGGGCAATTGTGCGTTGCTTGTCCAGAACACCGTGCCAACGTTCATCGGCAACAAGGACGTCACGGATCTGATCGATGCTATCCACCTGGGCGATGGGATTCGGCTTGGTCCCATCGAGGAGGTCGGCAAGTTTGGCGAATGCCCGAATGGTGCGGGTGTGAGCTTCTGGCTGCGCGATTCGAAGTTCTGAGGTTTCCGGCGCTCGATACGTTTCCGTGGTATAGGAGCGGCTCTTTGATTGCCTTGGCCTCTACTTCCTCTGATGCGCGACAAACAGTACATGCTTGCTACTGTGGAAACTGACTGGGGCCGGATTATCAACATCGTCGCTCATATCCTTCTTTTTGCCTTCGATTTCGTCACTTGTATTATACATGTTATGCGGCATCGACGGAAGCCGCACGCTTCATTGCCATGTTGGCGATCGCACCCCGATGGTTTTCTCATTTCTAAGTCTTTTCAAGATAGACTCGACAATTTTGAACCGAAGAATTCTTTGCTGCGGGTATTCGGATGAGTAGTGGCCAAACATTTCGAAAAGACTTGGGGACATGAATAGGTTCTAAAGCAAACTATCGCAGCTATTCCATTACCGTAGTGAGCTCCCAGTGCCTATTGATGTAGAGTAAACAGTGAAGACGTTAAGTTGGCATATTGCGTACGCAGGTATGTTGAGTTAAGACTAGACCGAACCAACTCAACCATTTTATCTCACACAAGGTCACGAGTGTACTTTCGAGCACAATGTAATTGACCTTCGTCGGCTGTATTTCATCCGAAGTCGAAGTTTGTGGACGTAGATGCGGTGATGCGGAGTCGCTTCCAATACCAACTCGAATCGTAGATCGACGTGGCCTAGAAGCCAAGTCGTTGGACCTGGAAGATAGCGTCGGCTATATACTTATTGTACATTGGTAACGACGGGGCATTCACCCGCCTTCGTCGTCTTGTTCCTATACAAATACTAGAACAGAGGGATCATTATTAAAGGGAGAACCCGCTTCGCAGGCTCAGATGCTCTAGAAGCGCGTGAATGGCAGCCTAACCCATGTGTTAGCATAAAATCAAGGGACAATGGAACATAGAATCAAACCTACCACTTGCCCCGGAGAGTGATATTCACCCAGCTATGCCTCCCGTTAGTCTTACCCATGAATCAACGCCGACGGTATGCAGACAAGCCAGTGACTTACGTGACGCCGTCACTATCCACCTCCTTCTCCACTTTGGACGAAAACGCAATCGCGCTCATGATCCCGTCGCCGAACTTCTCGTTGATGACGCCCTTGAACGCATAGCCGTAGTTCTGCACGATCTCGTACAGGCGGTAGATCAGGGGTTCGACCGGCGGCATCGGGCCGGCGCGGCCGCGGTCGGGGAAGCCGCCCATGGACGCCTCTAGGGCGCTTATGGGTATACCGAGCAGGTCCGACAATTTCTGGATGTCCTCGGCGGACGCTTGGGACTGCCCGTAGAAGAGCGCGGCGACGGCTACCTCGCCGCGGCCTAGTTCCTTCGCGATGGCCTCGAAGCTCAGCTTTGACTTGGCTTTGGCCTCGAAGAGGGTCTTTGAGTACGCTGGTAGCCGGTCGACTAGCGAGGTCTGGGGCTCTAGTTAGCTTAGTGCTGTGGATGGATATATAGGCGGTTTACTTACGTCGAGAGTCGCGACGCGGGGTTCGGCGGCCATGTTGACGGTTGGTGTATAAGAGGTAGAAGCTTGTGGTTTCTTTGATTGATGATTGATTGATTGTAAATACCTATCTACACTACCCATAATACATGGTTGTCTCGAGATTATATACAAGCTTGCTCGAAGCAACCCCGCGCGACGGCGCGACTCATCTGCGGAGAAAACCCGGTAACTCGGAATCGTAGCAAGTCGGGCTACAGCCATTGACGGATACGCAGCGCAGAGTGTTTACCTGTTTGCCCAATTCCTATCGTAGGTTGTGTTCTTGCGTATTGAAGACCGGTAATTGAGACCACTACGTCTTGCCTCGTCTATCTGAGTTTTCCGAGATTTCTGTATGAAGACCATCATGACGGGATCCAGCTGGAGATTAACGAGATGATATCGACGACGTACCTACTATGTAGTAGTACCACCTATTAGCCTCGTTAAACGGTTACGTACGCGATGATCATTTGTAAGAGGTCCACTGATACGGACGTAAGGTGTTTTTCATCTGGGCAGTAGTGATACCGGTACACTTCCCCTCGGTGACTCGGTCACCCTCCGAGTGCACCGTGCGGTAAACGCACTTACGCCATTGGCCACTTTCTTTTCCCGAGAAAGCCAAAGCAACGCTGACTAAGAATGCACCAGACCTAACATGGCTTAGTACCGAGTGGCTTGCATTAGACTTGGCGCTAAATGGCATAGCGGATTCTATACGGCGCAATTGGCGTACGCACTGTGCAGTATACTCTTACAGCACTTACACGGCCTATCGACAGTTTAGAAGCACGGAAAAATGAACAGCAACAACTGACGCCATTCACTTTGTCATCAGACTTGTCATCCATGATGCATCCAAGATCTTGTATAAATACAGAAGAACAACGCAAGTGATATACCACCTATACTCCTACCTAGCCATACTACTGCCTACTCACTGCGATTCCTTCGAATATCACGACCACCAATACTCCTTTCGCCACTACCGGGTAGCATGAGTGGCAACCCGCACACTCTTGCTCCGTCGCAAGATGGGAGCCATGGCGACCACAGCAGGCATGTCCACTACGAGGATGCGCATTACCAGACAAGCGACGACGACATGAGGGAAGTTGAAGTAGGTCGCCGGCCACCGCGTACAATTGCCCGGATCAAGATAAACTGAGCATGACGAGTAAAGCAACTAACAACGTCTGCCAGGTCACTTTCGACCCGACAAGTCCGTACCGGAGGAAGAGCTCTCTGGTTCCTCCTGACATCCACCATCTGAACGCTGCGCGCCAGAATCTGAAAAAGTCCTTCTCGTCCGATTACATAGTCCACCAATTGCTCGAGTGCCACAAGGAGTCCCGCAATGCGAACGCCAACAACGAGAACATCTCCGACGAGATGCGTCTAGATCCACATGTCGACCCGAGAGGAGAGAGAAGCGCGAGGAATGTCATTAGATCCGACAGAGTGTCTCTCCTAGAGCCCGAAAGCGACAGCAGTTCAGCGTCTGGCCAATTCGACGAGAAGTCGTGGAAAACCGAGGTCGTCAAAAGCAGGTCCGAGCTGGATTTGGCCGGCCAGGAACATGAAGGTATCCACAGCCGGCTGCTCACGAAGAAGCAGCTCACAGACATGGCCTGGGGCGTGAGGGAGCTGAGCCGGCGCTTGGGGATGTTACGTCTGAAATTCAGGGCCGAGAACGTTTTTCTCCTGACAAAGCCCTACGACGAGGACCTGATTCCGAAGACGAGAGAGGTCGCGAAGTGGCTATTGAGCAAAGACAGGGACTTGCGGTTCACCATCTATATTCAAGATATAGTGGCAGGCAGCAAGCGCTTCGATGCGCCGGGGTTGATAGAGGAGCTTCGACAAGAGTACATCGCGGCAGGGGAGATGGATCAGGATACACCCGCAGAGACCTTGAAACAACGAATTTGCCTCTGGACGGCGGATATGTGTCGGAGAAGGCCTCACACGTTTGACTTCATTATCACTCTGGGCGGCGATGGGACCGTTCTGTACGCGAGTTGGCTTTTCCAGAGAATAGTGCCCCCTGTGCTGAGCTTTTCGCTTGGGAGTCTTGGGTTCCTGACCAAGTTCGACTTCAATGACTATCAGCAGTCTCTGAATTCCGCTTTCACATCCGGCGTCACTGTGAGCTTACGTCTGCGTTTTGAAGCTACGGTCATGAGGAGTCAGAAGAGAAAGGGTTCCTTAGAATCGGATCAAGATTCCGACGGTGACCATGCCTTTGCCAAGCGCGATTTAGTGGAAGAGCTCATCGGCGAGGAGAAGGACGATGACCGCACACACAAACCAGACGGTACATTTGAAATCCTCAACGAGATCGTGGTAGACCGAGGGCCGAATCCTAGTAAGTGAAGACCCACCACCTCGTCAAGATAACCCCTTTTTGCTGATGAAGCGTAGCATTGGCCAACATAGAGATATTCGGGGACGACGAGCATTTCACCTCCGTCCTTGCGGATGGCGTATGCGTCTCGACGCCCACAGGCTCAACGGCGTACAATCTCGCGGCGGGCGGCTCCTTGTGCCATCCGGAGAACCCCGTCATGCTCGTTGCGGCAATATGCGCCCACACGCTGTCGTTCCGCCCGATCATCTTGCCGGACACGATCGTGCTGCGCGTTGGGGTGCCGTACGACTCGCGAACCAACAGCTGGGCGAGCTTCGACGGGCGAGAGCGCATCGAGCTCCAGCCGGGCGATTACGTGACCATTAGTGCTAGCCGCTTCCCGTTCGCTTGTGTCCAGCCCCATGGGAGACGCAGCGAGGACTGGGTTAACAGTATCAGTGGCAAGCTAGGCTGGAACAAGAGGCAGAAGCAGAAGAACGATGGCTTCAAGAAGTTGGACAGCTAGTTGCTTAAGAAACCAAAACCGACTTGGGTCACTTCTCCCGAAAGGAAAGAAAAAGAAAGACCCCTTAATTTCTGACTGCAGTCCTCTCGCTCGGCGCATGCTGCCGTTGTGGCATGCTGAGCTTGGCATGGTCATCTTGCGCGCGGCTCCGTTTACACTACGTTTATCGGGCTTCTATTTCACGTTACCCACGTGCGAGTAGAGAAGACTGCGGTTTTTTGCGCAATCTACGGGGGCATCATAGCTCGCGGGAACATACTCATACTCGGGATCTCGAATACAAGTCCGCGGTCTTCGAGCTCCTGGCCGAGGATGCTGCGTGGGACGTGCACTGGAGAGAACCAGTCTACCCCGAGATTCCGCAAGCTATTCCAAAGCAGCAAGCAAAGACCGCCGACAGACTACAAGCTACATCTAGTTCAAGGGACGACGTTCCTCGAAAGACTCTATCGTTTCTTCACTGGATCTAGAGCTGCGGTGTTGCGACTAGGTTCACCTAGACAGCAATCGGTGGCTTTGGCCATGTCCTACCTATCTAACGGTAGGTGAACGATCATATAGGTGATGACCTAGGTAGGCGGGTATTAAGTAGAGGCTCATTAAGACCCGCGAGAGTCATGGCGGATCGTTATATTAGTATTCTAAACACCCGGCTACGGCACACCATGGGTTCGGGTGGAAAACGGCCACCACTTTACGCGGCTGGCATATCTACGAACGAATGTTGACGGAATACCGTGCTCGACACTCGCAGAAGTCGCGGGATCTGGCTATGATATGGGGACCGAGACTACCGTGTGCAGGTCAGCAGGGGCAAGTTCGATGATCCTCTGAACTTGGCCATTCTTGGTGTGGTATTATGTTGCGATGGAGATGTACGGCGCGTTTACCTCCTGTCCCTCTAATACCTAGGTAGATACGGAGTTTCGTGCTCAAAGACAACACTCGTTCCGTAATCCAGGTTCGGTGAAGCCTCCCATCGGCCTCCTCATTCTACTATGATTACATGCGGACCTGCCATGTTCCTGGCGTCGCAAACGTGCGGGCGTCTAGATAACCTCTAAGCTGGCCGGATTTAGGCCTGTAAGGACGGGGATTTCGATGATGCGCATACCAATCGTGTGACGACATCGCAGTCTGTATTAACCAGATCAAACTGCGGTGGAAATATATATGTCGCTGGGGTAACTTACGCCACATGGTATAGATGACGGGAGGCTGGAAACCAATGCCTGGATTGCTTGACTCGAATACATTGACAGGGGTTACGAAAGTGGTGCCGGCTTGTGATGGGGTAAACACGGGTATAAAAGTCCTTGTACCGTAACATAAATACTGTAACCCTCCAAGTTCAATACGGTGTCTCTACCTATATCTGTTCCCGGACGCGCAATTTGGATATCTGCCTGTAGGACCCGAAGTCTTTGAGATGAGTATTTGAGAAGACATCGACGGGCGTATAACACGCGAAAAATCCGTCGTCGCAGCTTGCAGTTGGTACTTGTTATATAATTGCGTATCCCCGCTCCTGACTCAAATAACTTTCGGCCATCGATTTCTGTCTACGGTAGTGTACCCGTATTTACCTATCTCACCGGGAATCACCACATCCAGCTGCGAAATGAAATAAATGCAGCGCATCGAGCCGGGTCGAAGTTCCTATCGCAAGGGAGTGGATGCGCACCTAGTATCATGGCGTCTATGCAGATACGGTCCCGGCGGTCGGGAAGGACGGAACACCTCTGGAGGTGGAAGTACGTCTATCTCCTACTGCTGATCACCGCCTTCTGGAGCAGTCGAGGCAAGCTTCGACCGAATGTGCAGAGTCAGGCCCAGGATGACCAATCCGTTTCGCGATGGAATGAACTATGGACTGAATGGCTGGATGTGTGTGCACCCGAAGCCTCGTGTACAATATGAACTGACCGCAGTTGACATGAATAGATCACGCCGAGTGAGAAGCTTAGATGGCAGCCGTGCTTTGGGATATACGGCCCCAATCTTCAATGTGCCCGGCTCACCGTCCCCATGGACTATAGCCGCCCATTGAATGAGTCTGCTGAGCATCCAAAGGTGCATCTGGCGTTGGTGATGATCACGGGGGCAGGGCGCACGCAAGACCCATCCACTTACGCCGAGGCGCCTTTGCTCGTGAATCCAGGCGGTCCGGGAGGCAGCGGAGTCGTGTTCGCCCAGTCGAGGGCTGAAAGCCTCCAGCGCTTCGTCGGCGACCAGCATGATATTATTGGCTTCGATCCGCGCGGAGTAGGAGCTTCCACCCCCAGCGCCGATTGTTTCTTGTCACCTGATAGCCCCGATGGTGTTTCGGGGCGTAATGTCGCGTACATGAATAGACTCACCTGGCTCACCGGTGAACAAGGGGTTGGCTTAACAAATTCTAGCAACGTAGCTTTAACTATACTGAATGCTCGAACGAGAGCATTTGCTAAGTTGTGTAAACGGGTGGACGGACGAAAGGGTGATAACAGCATTTTCCGTCACATGAACACCAAAAACAGCGCACGAGACATGCTCTCAATCATTCATGCCTGGGATGATTGGAAATCGAGCAGCGAAACAAATCAAGACGCGCAACCGCCGGAACACGCACCCTTACCTGGCGACAATGGAATTTCTGGCGATGAGGATAGCCCGCAAAATCAGATGAGTCTGCGCGGGAAGCTCGTATATTGGGGCTTTTCCTATGGCACGCTTTTAGGAGCCACTTTCGCTTCGATGTTCCCCGACAGAGTTGGCAGGGTTGTCTTGGACGGCGTCGTTCACGCTGACCGCTATGTCAATCCCGTGTGGGAGAGAAGCATTGCTGATGCTGACGCTATCTGGGATCAATTCTTTGTCCATTGTGCTGAGAAAGGTCCTCTATGTAGCTTCTATCGTCCCGGCGACAGCTCGCAGGATATCAAGGAACGTTTCCATGAGGCGCTGTCGTCGCTCGAGGAGGAGCCTGCTGTTGTGCTTCTACCCGATACAAACCTTCCAGGTTTGGTTACGGCGAGTGACGTGAAAAAGGCCGTATTCTTCTCCGGCCTGTATGCGCCAGTCCTTGGGTTCCCCGTGGTGGCAGAGCTCTTGGATCATGTTGTCAAAGGGACGCTGGGCAAAATAACACAAGGATCGGGCATGGCATCACTCTGCGGCAACCTCACCTTACCCCTTTGGCCTGATGATGCCATGCAGGGAATTGCCTGTAGTGACAAGCGGTACAAGCTCAACGAGGACACGGCAGCGCTGCAGACTCGGTTTGAGAGCGCAGCCTCTTATTCATGGTTCGCGGACGTAGTAAGTCTCGCTGCGCCTACAAGAAGTGTCGTATGCTAATAATTTGTTCGCAGTGGTTCGATGCGAAGCCGAATCTCGGCTGTAATGGGTGGGAGATCGAAAGCAAAGACCCGCCGATGCGGTGGGATGAGCACCCCGTCCATGAGCCGGCACTTATAGAGACGAGCTTCCCTATTTTGTTCCTCACGAACACTCTCGACCCCGTGACGCCACTAAACGATGCGCTTGACATGACTCGGAAATTTGCTAACGCAAGCATTGTCGAGCAAAGGGCCCTGGGCCACTGCTCCTTGTCATGTGTTTCGGACTGCACAATCCGGCATTTGCGGGCGTATCTTAACGACGGCGTCGTTCCACCGCCGCCGAAGTTCAAGGCCGGCGCCGGCGACGATGACGGATGGCCGACGTGTAGATGCCTTGACACCCCTTGGGCGCCGTTAGCCTATGCAACAGATGAGCCCGCAGTGACTACGAGTCACATGCAGGCTTACGAGGAACTGCGCGCTCAGTTCGCAGCCTCCACCTTATCCCAGCAGCTGGACCACAGTCCGTTCAAGACGTATCTCCTTGAACGGACCGGCCTATTGGCTGCCCCCTACCTTTAAGAGGCCCGAGAAGCTGCCTGCCATGTACTTTAGATCGATGCGTTATTGTCTGTTCAACTTCAAGCGAAGGCGTCATTCCTCGAGTAATGAGGGCTCTCCGGGGGGGGATTCTCTACTGGGCCCCATGGGCCATAAGTGCTTGTGTCGAGTTGAGATCTCCTTAGGTAGTAGCTCTCACAGGTCTTCATTGACGATTTTACTTTACCTTTCGGCTCACTGCATTTCTCGGCCACCCAGCCAGTCTGGACACAAAATCAGGGGACAGTAGGCGAATAGTGCTCCCGGGTGGCCGAGTGATGTTCTGTGGCCGACTAGCAAGGTGAGCACGTTACGTTGGCGCGTTACGTTGGGTACGGCCAAAATCACGCGTCGCGCCAACGCGAATCCACCGTGTGGAAAGATTGGCTGTACATGGAGTTAGAAATATTAGCGAGGTTTTAGCTGCTATAACCCCGGCATAGTAATTCAAGGCAGCCTAAGCTTTAGCATGCTTAACGCTCAACTGCCGCTAGAAGATGCCTGAAGAACCAAGAAACACAGTCTCAGAGATTCGCGCACACGGTGCCCAGCAACTTAAAAATGATACGTGATTTTGGCCGTTTTCAATGTACAGGGTCTCCCTTATCTTATCGTACCTTCCCTCACCCGCCTACCACCAAATTTTTCTGGCTGCAGCTGTCAAGAGCTTCTGACGAGCCGGCGTCGAGGCGTGCTTGGGATAATTCAATCCTGCGTTGACTCCATTCCCGTCTCCCTCCGTCTCTCTCTCCACCTGCCCTTTCTGCGTTCGTTTGCGGCTTGCCAGTATTCTTAAGCCTATACGGCCTCTACCCAAGATGCCTGCCGCTTTAAGAACAATTGCGCCCTTCCTGCGCGCCTCGCGTCAGTGTCTCAGGCCCGGCAGCGCTGCCAACCCGTTGGACTTTGCCGGCCGACTCAACCTCACTCGATCCTATGCCGTCTTCGAGCGAACGAAGCCGCACGTGAACATCGGTACAATTGGTCACGTCGACCACGGCAAGACAACATTGTCTGCCGCCATTACCAAGAGGCAATCCGAGAAAGGGCTGGCCAGCTTCTTAGAATATGGCTCAATTGACAAGGCCCCCGAAGAGCGAAAGCGTGGTATCACAATCTCGACTGCTCACATCGAGTACTCCACCGACAAGCGACATTACTCCCACGTCGACTGCCCTGGCCACGCCGATTACATCAAGAACATGATTACCGGTGCCGCCAACATGGATGGCGCCATCATTGTCGTTGCTGCTTCCGACGGACAGATGCCCCAGACGCGAGAGCATCTGCTTCTCGCCCGCCAAGTCGGTGTCCAGAAGATCGTCGTCTTCGTCAACAAGGTCGATGCCATTGAGGACCCTGAAATGTTGGAGCTCGTCGAAATGGAGATGCGTGAGCTCCTCACACAATACGGCTTTGAGGGTGAAACCTCTCCTATCATTTTGGGTTCTGCCCTGATGGCCCTGGAAGGCAAGCGCGATGATATCGGCAGCAACAAGATCGATGAGTTGATGGACGCTGTCGACACCTGGATTCCTACCCCTGAACGTACTCTCGACAAGCCTTTCCTGATGTCCGTGGAAGACGTGTTCTCCATCGCTGGTCGCGGAACCGTCGTTTCCGGCCGTGTCGAACGTGGTATCCTCAAGAAGGATGCCGAGGTTGAGGTGCTTGGCAAGGGCGGTGATATCATCAAGACCAAGGTTACTGATATTGAGACTTTCAAGAAGACTTGCGACGAGTCTCGCGCCGGTGACAACTCAGGTCTGCTTCTGCGTGGTATCCGCCGAGAGGATGTCAGGCGTGGTATGGTCGTTGTTCAGCCCGGCACCGTCACGGCCCACAGCAAATTCATGATTTCCATGTACGTCCTGAGTAAGGAGGAAGGTGGCCGCCACACTGGCTTCCACGAGAACTACCGTCCCCAGATGTACTTGCGCACTGCCGACGAGGCCTGTGCCCTCTTCTTCCCTGATGACGTAGAGGATAAGGGGAAGATGGTCATGCCTGGTGACAATGTTGAGATGGTTGCCCAGCTGCACGCACCTATTGCCGTCGAGGCCGGCCAGCGCGTCAACATTCGCGAGGGTGGCCGAACTGTTGCCACCGGTATCGTTACTCGTATCCTTCAATAAACGATTCGCACTGCGCCTTGAATGAATTACCACCTTGTATATGAGTTCCGAGCGAGCTGGCAGCCTACTTCTGTTTTGATTCACCACGGGGGCGTAGGGGAAACCAAGGAGTTTGCGCTTAGATGGTGTATATGGGAGGGGGGAATCCGATCTGTACATTAGTAGCCCATCTTCCAGGGCCATTGTACGCTGTATGCCTCCAAAAGTGCTCGTTCCATCTCCCCTCTAATGACGAACTCTGTTGAAGCTTACAGTAGCTTAAACTTTACGGCATGAATGAATATCCAAGAATCAAATTAAACAGTCCTCCGAAGTTGCCCTTGTGCTTTACATTTCTACTCATCGTCCTGACGATTACTTGGCCCGGATTCCAGTTCATGTAACTACTGCTTCTGACCATAGGGTTGTTTCTATATCTCGTACAGACGTCGGTGACAAAAGAATGAAGACACGCCAAGACTTCCAGCTTGCCATCATACGGTAGAATTCAATTACACGCACGGTGCAGATTCGATAGCTCTCTAGGGGTTATGCCGCTGCAATTCATCACTACAGTGGCACCGTTGCCATGCTTGTGTACAGTATGACATGGTATAAAACTATATTACACACTGTACAATGGTCAGCAAAAGGGCTTAGGGAATCTCTATTCTTTTGTCGCCAACCTTCCAAAGTTCGTACGTGCTGTAAATAGGTACGCCCGATAACTATCGATAAGCGATAGCCAGTGCTTACGTACGCAGCAAGTAGCCTCTGGGCCGTGACGCAGTCACGCAGAATGGCACATGTGGCTTTATCTTCTGGCTTTGATTTCAAAGCGTTGTACGTGTAGTTTCCAAAGTGCCTACTGGACTAAAGGTGCTGATTACCAACAAATAGGTGGCCAATCCATCTCAGTTCTGTCTCTTCTCCTCGATTTCAGGAGTCATTTCCATTGCCGTAACGACGACTGCATAGCGGCTGTACAAAATTCTAGCATTTTCGTGGTTTTCAGTAACAATGGTTCTACTAAAGAGCTTCGTGCTCGCCAGCCTGACCGCACTGGTAGCGGCTAAGTCGGCTGTCCTCGACCTTATCCCCGATAACTTCGACCAAGTCGTCCTCCAATCTGGCAAGCCTACGCTTGTCGAGTTCTTCGCCCCCTGGTGTGGGCACTGCAAGAAACTCGCCCCCGTTTACGAGGAATTGGGCCAGGCTTACGCCTCGTCGAGCGAAGTTCAAATCGCCAAGGTCGATGCGGATGCCGAGCGGGCCCTGGGAAAGAGATTTGGCATCCAGGGCTTCCCTACTTTAAAATGGTTTGATGGAAAGAGCGACAAACCGGAGGATTACAATGGTGGCAGAGATCTGGAGAGTCTGCAAACGTTCATCGCAGAGAAGACTGGGTCGGGACCTAAGAAGGTGTTGCGATTGCCTAGCCAGGTAGAGATGTTGACAGACGCAACCTTCACGGAGACCATCGGTCACGATAAGAATGTGTTTGTCGCGTTCACAGCACCTTGGTGTGGGCGTAAGTGCCACCCGGCTCCAGCATTGAAATAACGTGCTAATTTCAATACATTTAGACTGCAAGAACTTGGCCCCAGTTTGGGAAACCCTCGCCACTGACTTTGCTGGCGACTCTAACGTCGTCATTGCCAAGGTCGACGCCGAGGCAGAGAACAGCAAGGCCACTGCAAAGGGGAACGACATTACGTCTTATCCCACCCTCAAGTTCTTCCCTAAGGGTTCGACGGAACCTGAGGAGTACGGCGGTGGCCGATCCGAGGCTGAGCTGCTCGAGTTTGTCAACTCAAAGGCCGGCACTCACCGCGTTCCCGGCGGCGGTCTTGACACTTCGGCTGGTACTATCGACGTTCTCGATAGCATTGTGTCGAAGTACTCAGCGGGCACGGACAAGCTGGCTGAGCTGACGATCGAGGCCAAGAAGGCTGCCAAGAGCCTCGGCAACGAGGTGCAATACAAGTATGCGCAATACTATGTCAAGGTATTCGAGAAGCTAGCGAAGAACGAGGGCTGGGTGGCTAAGGAGTCGGCGCGTTTGGACAAAATAATTAAGAAGGGCGGGCTGGCACCCTCCAAGTTGGATGAGCTCCAGAGCAAGTCCAACATTTTGAAGAAATACGTAGACCAGGCCGCTGAGAAGATTGTCGGTAAGGAAGAGCTTTAAAGTCGGTGCTGCTTTTTTTTTGCGAGATTGTCGTTGAGAGACACTAAATTGAGTCTGCTATACGGAGTGAAGGTGGAGGAGGCCTGATGTATTGGAGCACCATATGGTTACCACTGTTGTCCTCGTCTCCCAATAACTCCTACAACGCCATGCCCTAGTTATAATATACACTACAACAGCACGATACTCCCAGTAAAGCCGTTTTCGTGATTGTGATCATGACTTTGATGGCGAGCCGGGTGCCTTCTCCTCGTTGGCCCGCAGAGCGGCTTCGAGGCTGTCGAGCCGTCGCGACATTTCGTCCACTGTAGGCACTAGGTCAGTCGCACGGCGCGTCTCGTGGGTTCGCCGGTGTGCGCGCACGTACTCTTTGCAAACATCTCGCCCGACACGGTCGCGAACTTGTTAGACAAGGAGTTTAGGAGTTCCTCCACGACGGCGATCAGCTCGTCTGGGCTCTGTGATTACGTTAGCCATTGTGATATCGAGAAAGCGATGTATTGAGTGGGCGGGTATGGGCTTACATGGCCGGCCTTGTCGATCGTGGTCTCGTCCTCTTGGTTATTTGACGACATGTTGGGTTCCTTGTCGTCACGGCTTGTTTTCGGTGGATGGTTTATTATTGGTGTACTGGTCGGTATGGTTGCACCTTTGCCAGAAGATACCTACCTTGGTAGAAGCAGAAGCGGTCCGTGTACGAAGTACACGGATGCCTGTGACGATGATGGAGGACCGCTAAAGCCCCATATTTTAGTGGACTCAGTTAGTTATAGGCTTAGGTAAGCACTGACCAGCACTGGCGCAGTGACGCTTGCACGGACCGTGTCGGCCAGACTGTGTGATGACACGCCACAGGCCGAGCGTGCATCAACGCTCCTGCCGTTTCCGCGCGCAAACAAAAGCCTAGAACAGAACCCCGAATTGCCTCCGCTGCAGGCACCAAAACCCCGTCCACCCCGTCCACCCCGTCGCGAGGCTGCAGAGCTCCAAGACCTGGCTGCCCAGCTCGCATAAACTCTACCGCCATGCTAACTTAGGGATGGAAACCCAAAATTGCCATGCCGCAAGCTCAGGATAACGCGCGTCTGTTCTTCCTGGTTTTCCTCTTCTTCTGGCTCACCTCCAGCCCTGATGCTGGCCCGACGCTCATCGCCGGCCCGACGCAGTCTCGCAACCGCATCGCGCATCAGCGGGCAGCGCATGCCGTCCTGAACAGCACTGCATGGGGCGACTTTGCACCCCGGCTTGCCGATGACCCACCCGAGACCGAGCATAAGTACCTGAACCTGACGGGTTTTCGGGAGGAGGACAACTTTGCATGGGAGGATCTCGGCCGGTTCAAGAGTCGGTGCGATGAATGGAGCCGCAATGCCGTCGGAGATCCCGAGACACAGGAGCCTGTTTGGCAGAACGTAACTGGGGTTGTTCACGGCTTGTGGGCGCGCTCTAACGCGTCTGTCTCGAGGACCCATTCGAGCTACAATCTCACCCGCATCAACGCCGACATACCTTGGAATAGCTTCAACTCCGACTGGAGCAGGAATGTCACCGGTCGGGAGGGCAAGATCCTCGTGCGGATCGAGGATGCTGAAGATGCTGCGACGGAACCAGAACATCCGAATCTGAACATTCTACAAGAGACTGGAGTCCGGGCTCGCCACGTTTACACGACGGTCAGCGTCGAAGATGTCGCGGGGACTAGCAGCAGCTGGGATATGCGAATGCATGGCGTCCATTGGCCCAAGCAAGGTGTGATGCTTTTCACTACCACAAGTGATAAATACGATGGCATCTTTGGCCTTCCTCACCTCACCACCAGGCCAGAGTTCTTCGAATCAAGCCAAGCGCTCTTGAATAGAACGCTAGGGAATACATTGGACAAGAAGGAGAGCCGCGCTGCCAGCGATCAGTCCGATCCTTGGGCGTCAACTATAGATGCGCCGGCCGAAGTCTGGAAACCGTCTCCACACTGCGAGTATCTGCTTTACGTCCAGATCCATCCTTTGGATCATGATATACTTCAAGTTCAGCCTAGCTTTACCGGGCCGGAGAATATCGTCAAAGCAATTCACGACATCGAAAACGAGTTGCGTTTTCCTCAAGGAACACCCCATAGGTCGACACCACGACTGCAGATGTCAGCTGTACTCTACTCTCCTGACTGTGCTTTTTTCCTTGAGAGCAAGGGGTCTCCGGCATACCCCCCTGCGGATGGAGATCACTTGTCAGGCCTGAAGCAAGAGGTCTTCTTGCGCAATGTCAGCACATGGCTCCTAGCCCTTGCCTTGGTGATATTCGGACAAGTTCAGTTACTCAAGTGGCAGATGAGAGAAGCATCGACGCCGTCGACACTGGGCCGTGTTAGCTTCTACACAGGCAGTATGATGCTGCTTGCTGATGGCATCACTTTTGCAGGCTCTGCCGCGTGGAGCCTGTCCGCTTCAAATACTCTACTACCTTCTCTGACAGTGACCTGCGTTTCGTTCCTGGCTATGACTATATCTACCTTCTTTCTCTCGGAAATATACAAAGTTCAGGAGCCCGAATGGCGACGGCAGGACCGCGAAACTCAGAGACAGGCTACTCCTGTGCCCAATGCACCGAGAACACAGCCAACCCCTCCAAATCTTTCGACTACGGCTCCCAGTAGTATTCCTGCCGACAGAGTTAGGGTGGCATCCGTCCCAATCATCATCCCTTCGGATCAGGATATTGATGCTGAAATAGCCGAAGTCAATAACGCCACTACCAACAACAATCTTACACTGCCTGCGCCCGCAACGGCCGGGACACCCACAGTGAATCCACAGAATAGCGGGATGCCCATTAGCACTGTTTTTGGCCGGTTCATCCTTATTGGCATCTGCATCCTTTTTGTTAGTGTCGCCGCCGTTACCTGGAGGCCCGATATACGTTCAGCATATTTCAACCTGATCTCCTTCATCTATCTCTCCTTATGGGTACCGCAAATCTACCGCAACGTCTACCGTAACTGCCGGCGGGCGCTGTCGTGGCAGTTCGTCATAGGGCAGTCTATACTTCGCCTGCTCCCCATTGCTTATTTCTATGTCTGGTCGGGCAACTTTGCGTTTGCCGAGCCAGACTGGACTGCTTTTGCTATTCTAGCGGGGTGGTTGTGGACCCAAATTTGGGTTCTCATAGGGCAGTCGGTTCTTGGTCCGCGATTCGGACTACCGAAAGGCTGGATGCCAGAAGCTTGGGAGTACCATCCAGTATTAAAGGAGGACAACATAGAAACGGGTGGTCTACCCATCGGCCTTGTTTCGGTGCAAAACAGCCCGACTCTCGAGCGCGTCAAATCTGGAGATGAGAACCGAGATAGGAAACGGACGAATATCCACGTAATTGATTGCGCCATCTGCCGAGAGGTCCTCGAGGTCCCGGTCGTCAAGGCCGGTGAAGACGATCCAACAGCCGGCGGCGTTTCGGGCGTTTTTGCTCGACGGCTGTATATGGTCACGCCGTGCCGGCACATTTTCCACAGTGAGTGCCTTGAAGGGTGGATGAGGTTTAGACTGCAGTGTCCTATATGTAGAGAGGAGCTGCCGCCTTTGTAAATTCCACGACATTGTCGCCGATGGGTCTCTTTCTTTATGTATATACGTCGTGCTAATGCTATATGAATGAGCCGCCTGGCTAATGCTCGAGGTGGTTAAGCATTCACTATGATTCGGGCTTTGTGATCCTGACTTGGTCTGGGCTTGTTCATATTGTCTCTTAGGTAGTCTTACCGGGTGTCTAATGACGGCGCGGCCTTCTTTCATGGGGAAGACAGATTGTTTATGATTTGCTATATGTTATGTACACTACGTAGCTAGACTCACCAACTGGCCCAGTGAAGCTCGGCTCTACGACTACGTCCCCGTCCACATAAGGCCAAAAGCGCCCTTACGATAACTCCTTTGGGTGTTATAGACCGCGTACACTACGGATAGAATATATCTTCCCGTTTACTCGCACGAGTTCCTTAATAGTGTCAAGGAATAGTGTCAAGACCGGATGATGCTCGGAATTACTCGCTGATCGGACACTGCTAGTTATGCACGGGCTTACTGAATTTCAAGAGCCTAATACCTAGGTAACTTGGATGCGGTGGGGGATTGATCCTCCATGAAAGACACGCAGTACACAGCGAAATCCGCCGTGGGGGATGTATGGCCACCACCTGAAACAGACAAGAATCGACATGCTTTCGAGGGATCCCTTTTCGCAGATTACCGCGCGCGTAATGTCGTGTTTTGGTGTAAGGCCGAAGCCTGAGGATCGGCCTATTCTTGGATTGGGGAATAGGTAGACAAAGACAGATGGCTTTTGTGCTTTTCTTGGGTTTGATCTCATTTACTGGTGGAAGGATTTCTTGCTTGATTACTTTTTCATGGGATTCTTTTTATATTTGGTGGATGATGGGGAGGGGCGCGTTGTGCCGCGGTGCTGCAGTTTTGGTTCTTTTTCTACCTAGACTAATACATTATAGGTACCTGCTTGTTTCGATTTTCTTTCTTGCTCGTATCCTGGCGGTGTTGAGGCTGCGATGTAGTGTAGTGTTGTAGTACTGTATCGTGGTGACGTGTTTTTCTCTTCTGGCTTTGTCTTTTTCCGTCGTAAGCCGTGCTCCCGTGAGCTTCTTCTGTTGGCTATTCCACAGGACATGTAATGTTACTGGAATAACATGGGTAAATCCGTCTATTCTGCCATTTAGTCATTTATCTTTTATTTGTTTACTTTCGAATACCTCGGATCTACCTAGCGGCCTTCTCGAGGGAACTGCGGCCGAGTTGTGCGATTATGCGACCCGACGGGAAGCAATACATAGAAGCTTACTTGGAATAGGTAAGAAAAGGAGGATTAGCAAAGCCGTTACGCTTTCCCTGTTCGTCACCCGCCCATGCCCGTACATCCACGCGAGATGCCTAGTCGGGTCTTAGTTCCTCGCAATGCGTCGTTTCATGTTCGGAAACGATGGCGTTGGAGGCGTCCGCCCTTCTCGTAGTTCTGCCGTCTTATTTGCATACGTAGTGTCGTTCCCTTCTCACCGACGAGAAGCTACCCTGGGGCTTTTTCAGCTTTCTCCGACAATACATATGTCCTCGGTAGGACGATCCGGCGGCATATACCGAGCTGTTATAGCCGACCTACTAAGCGGCCTGTAGAAACCGACGTCTACTGTGATTTGTATCTCCTGCAGATTAGTTGTTGATGTGCTCTGGTTGTTGTACGGCAGGCTGATCCCCAAGGCATCTTGAGGAAGAGAACATGCTCATGATTCGCGCCGCGTTGCGTCCGTGCCCGTCCTAGTGTAGAGCACTTTATGCGACGTCAATACTCCGGTGCAACGCACTATGGGATATCAATGGGGATCCGACCGATGGGCAATTCCTCATTCCGCGTTCCCTGGTACGGTACCATGTGATCGGGTCAGAAGCATATTGACATACTAATCCTGTAGCAGACATGTGAGGAGACGAAAGGAGATTACAATAACAGGCCATTGTTCCCGGTCGTTGATTGCGAGCAGGTGGCTCGATGGTAGAAAGCAGTTGCGCTTGAATCGGTATTTTGTTGTTGATTCATGCCTCTTTCTCCAATGCGCCGGCTTCTACTGCGACCACTTCATTGGGGCCCGGACACGGCGGGCTTCCCCAGCTACCGTGGCCGAGATGGGGAGACGTTTCTACGGCGCGGTTGCACAGGCATGTCGATCACTCAGGTTTGGTGAACGTGATGCGGCGGATGATTTGACGCATGAATTGAATAGGTGGTCTGCAGCCTGGCATTGACAGAACAATTCCTGATGGGCGTGAGCATAGAATGTCGCTGCGAGCTTCGATCTAGTGGGTAGTGCCTAGAGGAACGAAAGCATCCTTTGCAATCGTCTATAGGTAGGTGGTATACTGCTATGTTTAGGACCTTGTCCTAATGGATCTGAGGCTCGAGTCAGCTTGGTATAAGACATCCATCGGCAATACGGGCCATATACACGAGTATATGCGCATCCTACTGAGAAGTGTGTGTGCATCAATGTACCTAATCATAAGTATGTAAAGGGATTTCAAATGTCGACGCCTATTACGAGCAGCTATTATTAGATTTCACTTTAGTCAGAGAGTTAACAACTTTAAACTTAGGGATAAGTTATCTTTTTGACTGCCCGAAGACACCAACTCGCTCACTTGCTTTACATTACCACTCCGTCAGTTACCGAGTTGGTGTCTTCGGGCAGCCAAAGAGATAACACTGGCTGGCAACTTACACTATCCATCGGTAATCACTGATCACAAGACGACATGGTGTAGCATTATGCCAGTATCTACTCTTAGGTGTTGTTTCAACTTGTAGTAGACACCCAAAGATATTAATACTTACCGAATTATAGCGCCGCTCGTATTTACTTACGCAAGATCACTCACTAGGTATTCCACATAGCATCAGCTGCCATCCACATCGTCAAGATAAGGAGACTCACCTACCTATTGCCAACATCGCTTGTCTCATCATTAGGAACTGCCGGTGGCGTACACCATAACAGCCGGTCGTCAAGTCTGAGGCTGCATGGCTGTTTGGGCTTCGATTGGGTGTGAGCGTACACAGTGAGTTTTGGAAAGGACTAGGCAGGTAGTCTGATATCCGGTGTATGGACGAAGTATGTAGGTAGGTATGATCGTTGTCATGAGCGTCGTGATGTTACTTGCAAGGTAGCGAACAGGTATCTACCGGCAACCCACATCGTGCGGCACCAAGCGGGCGTACGAGTGCCTCTGATTCCCTACGGGAAGCTCTTGGCCGCACTCTCAATGTCATGCGTGCCTATACGGAGGTAGATATGTACCCGAGATCCGGGGCATTGACGCATGACCCAAATTGTCGGGACAAGAAGATCTTCATCCTGCTGCACGGGGCTTGATAACGCACTTGCGTCTTATGTGCCGACGGGGTTGCTATCGCTACAGACTGCATTGTTGGCTCACTTGTCTCGCTGTTGGTTTATTCCGATGTTAGCCCCCAAAGACCCAGTGTTGTCGGTTAGATCCTTCGTGATTCCCAAGTAGGTGCGTGGCGCGGATATAGACAGGAGGGGCTAGGAATAAGCCGCCCAGCCTGGCGGCTTTGCAAAATTTCGTTGCATACGAGGGTTTCCAACGACCTAGAAAATTCAAGATGTGTCTCTAGGCTGGTCCACGTCGGCTCACTTTGCCGACTAACCATTCCGCTGTCGCCGAGGGCCTTGGTCTGACCAACGGGCTATAGTGTGAGAGGGCCAGGCAGACTTTTAGAGGGGTTGAGCGAAAAAGTGAGTTGGTTAGGAGCATTACGTCGGCAACTTTAGAGCCATCTTGGTTTGTACAGATCGTTCAAAGCCCCAGTGGAATGGACCAAACGGGCGGGGGGGGCGGCGAGTCAGGAAGTTGTTAACTTGTTCTGGGTCCGACTCCCTTGTTGTTTTATAGTCCCGAGATACCGAAGATGCCAAAAGCTTGCCGCAAGTTGGAACAGCAGCCTACCTAGTGTACCTAGAGGCTACTAGAGGCTAGAGTTGAGTTGACTGACTGAAAACCGTTACGTGGCATAGGTAATATCCCGCATCGTGAGGCACGTAGGCCTTGCTTAGGCCGATTTTAGAATGTCGACCTCTCTGAAAAGAAAAAGATATACGTAAGACAGGCCTTTGCGAATTTCGAGGCCCATCATCTTTCTTTATTTGGAACGGTCAATAGTTTTTCTCCGTGGGAACCTGCCTACGGTTAATGCGCTTTCGGAATTCCGTGCTCGTATCTTGTTAGTTTTCGAACAGAACTCATGATACCGGCGGTTTTTTTGGAGGGTTAAAGACCGATCTGTCCTCCGAGTTTTGGAGGTAGTTGAACAGACCAATCAAGCTCCACGTAAATGACTTTATTCTGAATTTGCTGACAAATATCTGACCAATTTCGAGGAGTCTGTAGTGTAGATATTCCGTACGTGTGCCTTACGGCACACTGCACAGACTCATAGATTATGAGATCTCTAGATTATACTCTTTTATTGATATGTTTCTGCGTCCTGGGAGCCAGCACTGCCTTTCATTAGAAAGCACCAAAGTACGGCATCGAGTGTAGCCTCATCTACGAAGATAATCGCCTCATCAAGGGTCCCAGGGCAACGGGCCATTCGAATGTTAGCGCCAACAGGTCGTTTCTTACGAGTCCCTCGACTCTGAAGAGTCTCCGAAACGGTTTTATTAGTCCGATACACTCCGAAAGATGGAGCGATGGATGATGGTCCGCAGGGATGGCGTTTGACGAGCTTACCAACTGATCCTTCACACTGATCGACGGGATTTGCAGGCCAACGTAATCGTCTGTGCAGTTTATTTTTATGTCCAAAGCAATTGGAGGTTTCTCGTGGTGAAGAATTGAAACGGAGATGTCACGAGTACACACTCAAGGCTTGACTAGACGCGGGTATAAGCACGGATGGGTGGGCATGGGAACAGAACACCTACATAGAAAGGCCTAAATCCCGTCTACTTAGTGTTGTACTATGTATTGCCTTTTCCACACTTTGGCGGATCAGAGCTAAATACGGGCCAATCGGTAGACAATTGGAAGTGCCTAGATCCGGGAGGCACTGCTGTTTGGTGACGAATGTGGCCGAGGATTTGAAGGCAGAGAAGCCAATGGCGGCAACCATGCTGTGCAGGTCTTGTTCAGCATAGAAATGTCTGCCTATCTGCCGATGCGAACGCGTAAACGGTGCCCCGTTAAGAACCCTAAGCGTTAGGTCAACTTCATGATGCCATGCAAGACAGCCACTTACACTTATATGAGATACGTCATCGTCAGCTTCGTGCAGTTCCGCATCTGCTGTATGGTGGGCGGATGCAGAAGGGCATTCGTAGGCTCTTCATCGCTGTGGGCAGCTCATTGACCGGGTTGTCACGACGGACGGTGTTGCGTTTTCGCATGATTGTAGAGACTCGTGAGTCGTCGGGGTTCCCCGGGTCTTCCGTGAGGCCGGCCTATGATATCTATTCATAGACACGCTAAAGTCTTTAATGGTGTAAAGTAGACCTGCTGATGTACGGATGCTTCTAGATGGTTATCAGGTAGACACATTTTCATCTGTTCTATCGCTCCAGCCGATGCGACGTAGGTAGTCCTGACGCCTCGAGAGAGCATGTATTGCCCAGGGCACTGGCGAGGATTGGATCGGATGGTATCCCGGATACGTTGGTTGACAACAGAAATAAGTTATAACGAAGCACGTTGGTGGCAGTTATCATCGGCATTGAGTTTGGGAGGAGGGCTTCTTATTATACCTCTGCTACCACCTGACTGAAAAAGAGATCACGTTGTTGTAACTTGTTGGTATGCGCCCTTGCCTCTACCGTACACTGCTTCGTACTATCGAGAAGGCAGCAGAGACGGGCGGAATACACTACCAGCTACCTACCTAGACTAGAGGATAGCTGTGACTGCGACTACGTACGCACGCGATAGGCAGTGCCTAGCGCACCTGCTAGTGTGCTACGTAGTGTAGGTAGTAGCGGCTATAGCGTATACGGTGCCTACCCTAATGCACAGGCAGGTTATCGGTGTGCACTGCCTATAACCACCTGCTGTGGCATGCCAATGGGCACCTTGTCCGTTAGGTACTCTACACTACACGGCGTTGGCGCAGGCATTTACCGGCAGTTAGGGTGTCTGGTACCAGACATTTCACTCTGAAACCGTAACACCACACCTACGACGTCTCTGCGACGTCTATCTCCGGTCTGTCTAATCCGTACATAGTAATACCTACCTGCCCAGTGTGGACTAGGCCCAATTCGGCCTTAACGCCGAATGCCCCGCCGCAGAGCACTGCGATAGTGTGTGTTTTAGTGCCGTAGTTATGCACTGCGCATAAGCTACCACAGTCCGCTCCCCAGCCCCTGCAACCGGCCCACGACGCGCCAAGGGTCCACCCATCCAGTTCTGCTCAGGGGGAGCCACCTTCAAACCACGCCCCCCTGCTTTTGCTACCTTACCTTACTTATACCCTACCGACTCTGCCATCTCACCTTAATCCAGGTACAACCGCCAGTTCTCTGCTTCTCTCGATTTGGAACTTTTGCTCTGCTTAGTATACGCATTCATCTTTGTCCCATTGACGGCCTGATTGCTGCCACTCATTCCTCTCCACGGTGTTTCTCAACTTCTCGAGTCCTTAGGGCCCTCCGTTTCCCTGATTACGATGTGCTCATCCCTTCAATTCTAAGATAGAAAGAGCTGGCCTCGACTCGAATCCTTATAACGTGTTTTGTTAGTCGATCCGGTTCGTCGATATATCAGCGGTAGCCAGCGTCCTTGAGCATTCGGAATTTCTACCTATCATGTCTGTCGACGAGCAACCCCGGCCCCTCAAGGGCCAAGTCGAACAATTGGACGGGGCAACAGTTCCCACGGAGAGTACCGTGGACAGAGCAAAAGACCAGCCGCCGACCGATTCCCAGCCCACTACGGAGAACGATCCCCCCCAACTGTTAGTAGACGCGGACGAGGAACATAGCCTAGTCAAAGAGGCGACGGTCTTAAACACGAAAGATGTAAAGACGAAAGGAGACATCCTTGAACCGCCTGCCATACCGCAAAGGAACGCTCTCAGGACATCGCAACTCCTCGATAGTCTAAGACTTAACTCGATCAAGTCTGTCACCAAGTCTCTTACCACCACACATCCGGTATATATGTCGTCCGAAGAAGACGCCTCATCCTCAGCCGGCGAATTTTCAGAATACGATTACGAATCCTCAAGCGACGAGTCCGAGGAGTTACCTATCAAGAGGAAAAGCCAGGAGGTCACTGCACGTGCCGTTTCAGTCTTGTTCATAGGTAAACCTTGCGTGGTCGAGCTAGCAACCGCCCGAAGGTCAGTATCCCCTGCCAAAAGGCCACAGTCTGAATTGATTAGCCGGCCGGGTTCGTCCCGGTTTGGGATGGATTCACCACGGCCCGGGATGGATGCACTGCGCGGTCTTCCGGCGCCACTCCAGACACCCGGCTTGGCGCCAATTAACGACCCCCCAAAGGCATCCCCGAGTTTTCTAAGCCAGGACCCATTCAGCAACAGCCCATATATGAGGCGCCAGTCAACTTTGACGATTGAAACAAAATCGCTATCGGGCCCATATTCACAGGCACCAAACACCCCGACAAGTGCCTTCCAACGAATTCAGAAAACTATTAATCTAGCGAGGAAGCGCAGCCGCCCGAATCTCAAGGGCACCAGCTCGAACAATGCTTCGACAAGTAGTCTCTACCTCCCGAGCTTAAATGCATCGCGAGAGTTCCAGGATTGCACCGTCAGAGCAGATATTACTTCGTCCCCTATGCAGTCACCGGTGACCTACAACGAAATTCTCAAATCCTCGCACAAGAACCATCCTTTTCCCAGCACTACTGCCCGATCATCGCCAGTCGAGGACCGGGCTGCTCCCACCGCTGCTCCCACCGCTCCCACCGCTCCCGCCACAACGAAACGGGGCATCCTTAGAGGATTGAACATGAACCGCCGGCGCAGCATGAAGATAAGGGCATAGGCTTGTCGTCTTTATATATTTCTCATTCTCGTCTCTCGCTACTCATTCTTTTCAAACGGGGAGGGCCACCAAGCACAATGGCGTTTACAGTTTACACATGGGCAGGCGCCCGGCTGGGCGATATCACACAGAGCCGGCGTTTCTCGGGATTGGCGCAAATCTTTTTTTTTCACTTCGCACTACGCGTGCATCGTTTTGAGTGCATCGTTTTGACATGACTGTGGACTGTGTTCCACGTGGAGCGTACCATTGGGGTTGCTGGATTATTTATGGGGGGTTTCTTGGGATGGATCACTCTTGTACATGGGTGACGGTCGATTGACACTTGATGATCTGTTGGACACGGAAGTAAAAGGTCCCATTGCCGGGATCCAACCGGAAGCTATGGAAGCCCAAAGTAGGTGCTCACAGAGGAGATTTGTACCTTTGATATAAGAGGGATAAATTACGGCAGAAGTCATATGCCTGCCTACCTAGTGTACCGTATGTGCGTGTTGCCGAACCGCACGCTACGTGTTATCACGGGATTTCAGAGAAAAGGGACTTGCTACCTATTGTACGGTCCTCGCACGCACGCGCTCTTCATACGTATGTCCCGGCCGTGATTCATCGCCTGAGTGATCGTTTCGGGACTTTTGAAGTAGTATCGCATTGTATTCTTACCATTTTTCCGGTTCTCGCCTCACGTCAGCCTTCAGGTCTCACATACGCCGGCGGCTGTTCTGTCTAGGGTTAAGCTTATTAGAAAAGGATGCTTGAAAACGTCGCGCGGGCGAGACACTACACTAGGGAAGTGACACAGCTATACCCGACGCGGCGGCGAGGGGTTTCACTTTTTTTAGTGTTTGGGTTGGTTTGGTTTGAGTGGGGGTTCTTTTCTTGTTGTGGCTATTGAGGGTTACGCTATCGGAGTTGAGGGGTTTTCTGTGTAGTGTACACTACGGTACTTGGGTTATTTTGATGGGTGGCGGTGGGTAGTTCTTTGGGTTTGGGTTTGATTTTCGCTTGCTCTTTTTTTGGGCGGTGTTTGGTGTTTCTTTGGCCTCTTGTGGTTTATGGAGGGGTTGGGCTTGGGGTTGGGGGCGAGGGTGTAAATGTAAATGGTTTCTTGGGTGCTTTTGTTTTGGCGATCCGTTGAGACGTGTGCTAGGGAATAGATATTACGTCTTCATTCTCTGATGTGAGTCGCGATGTGTTTCGCCTTGCCCTGGTGTTGCGTTGCGCCGGATGTGGTGTAAAGTATTCCATGTGCCCGGGCATGTTGTGCGGAGGTGCGTGTTTGCTTGTAACTACCTATATATACCTATGGTCTCCGTATAACAAAAGAGGGTGAGGGAGGATGAGGGAGGGAGAGTGAGGGTGAGAGAGGGAGGAGAGGAGGGCGAAGATGAGAACCATCCAAAGCACCAGTAAGGATCGCCAATCCCATACCCAACCACCATGATTCTCCCCGCCGCCATCGCTTCCCCTCACTTCGTTGCATCCATCTTCGGCCGGTCCCGCGTCCAAGGGGCGCTCGATATGCAGCATCTAGGGATCCAACGTCGATAAGAGAGGAGAAAGGACAGACATAAATGTAGGGAGTCATGATGGAGTCGGCGTTCTGCGATAGAGCTCGCAACCCAACAGACTCGCGATCGACTGTGTCTACACCCTTTGAGACAGCACACGCGCACGCATGCACGCCTAACTAGGTAGACTGACGATACCTCGTGTAGTTTCCGGGTACCTGCCATAAGGACGCATGGCATGCTGCAATGTCGTATGCGTGCGTGGCTTCGTTTCTGCGCGGTGACAAGGTTTGTGCTTTACTTTGACAAGTTATACTTAACCCGGTCTGCCTTACATTACGAAGTATGCTACCTTATGCACTGCTTTGTTGCGGTGTATGGGTAGTGCCCCCGGCAATTCCTGTTTAGTTATTCTGTTTTTTGTTTTTATTTTGTGTCTAGTTGTAGAGCTAGGATTCTTCTCTGATGGACTTTTCGTCTGTTCTAACTGCGCTATTCCGTACGGTCTTATACCTAAAGCAGTTACCTGCGTTGCTCGGTATTCCCAAAGCGTCACATGCGTGGTGGGTAAATTCATGGATTACGACCCGAGCAGGTCGTGAAATGTACACTAATTAGCGAGTTGTGCTCGTACAATTTAAGCATCTCCGCTGCCCTTTTTTCCCTCTTGAAGAACTACTTCGTACACTACACTACGGTACCTACACTACACTAACCTACATCCGTAGTTAGCTACCTAGCTGTTCATGCAGGTGTTGTGTCGTCGTGTCTGTCATCTGCCTAGGTTAATGAGCTACTAACCTTAAGTAGTGTAGTTTAGACAACCCAACACGTTCCCCTGTTACCTAACTCACACGACAGACTTGATGTTCTGCCGTATGCTGACCAGTCTAGTATATTCTGGAGATTTAGGTGTAACTACCGATACCTACTTATTAACTTCCTTCGAAGGACTGTAGTTCGTCTTCTGTCGATAAGTGCTGCGCCAACTGCTCAGAACTAGTGTTGCACTTCGTTTTAAACCCAAAGAAATAACACACGTTTTAAACCGGTTTCAAACCGTGCTTTTGGGAAAAACGTATTTCTCCACTTAAATTCTCACTTAGAGCCTTGAAAAGCTGGGCATGAGATTGCCCAGAAGGTTGTGAAACTGCTCGGCGCCAACCACTTTATAGATAGTTGGGTAGAAGTTAGTTAATAGTTCGCAACGATGCTTTGATACGTACCGGTATTGTGAATTAGATCTGAAATGCAGTCTCTATATGGACCTCCCTTAAGATGTCCGTATACGCAGACGCGGTGCGCAGCACCCTAGCATCAAAGCTAGCCCCACACAAAAACACTCAATAAAACAGCTTGAAAGCCCTCAACATAACAACCTTCGGTCGGAGAAATATAAAATTAATATGAATCGAAAGGCAAGAGGAAAAGAACCCAGAATACGCAGTTTCAATTGAATAGACCTAACGTTGCGGTGGTGGGAGTCGATTACCCAAGGTTTGAAACGGACTTTGTATGGGGCTCCGTTTCAAACCTACGTTTTTCCGAAAAACACCGTGTTTATGCAACACTACTCAGAACCAACATGAAATGATAGCGCCCCATAGCGCCGAATGTGTAACCTTAGCGCACATTACCGCAAACGCCTCCGCGATTCAAAACCGGGAAGATCTTCGCTGCTGATCGTCCGCGGGACTTGTCATCTCTGGTTCGCATTTCCTTTGCGGCTTTGCCTGCTGGTGTACTGTGCCTTTACTGTGCGCTTTACCGCCTCTTCCGTCCCGCACTCCACCCAGCCCGACCTAATTACAGTGAACAGATACCTCTCAGGCACTGTGCGCTATAGCTCGTCAAAAGCCATGTACGGACGTATTTGGTGACTACGAAGTACCTATAAGTGTTACGAAGTCCGTACGAACGACAGTTTACGGTAGAATATCCCGTCAATAGTCCGTAACTATAACTAGGCCGTACATATGCGCTTCTTCAGTGCTTTCTTAACACATCAACATACGAGACTGCCTGCGTAGATACGGACGTCGTTACAGCGTAATCAAATCCATCATCTGCCTAGTCAAAAACATTATTACTACCCTGCTCGTACGTATTTATCCGAGCCGCGATGAAAAGGATGATATAGAGCCATAAGTGTAGGTACGTAGGTATTGGCATGGCAACCTAGCAATCCAGGTTATCGGGAAGCAAGAAACAACATTCTACCTGAGACGAAGCCCAATAAACAAAATGCGCTGACGAGAGACTCCGCGTAGCATCGCACCAATTTGCGAACAGCGTACCATTCCAACGCGGGGGGTTGAAAACATATGGCGATTTCGGCTTCCTAACGGTGGTTCGTGGCTTGCGTCCAGATATTAAGGACGGCGGTGATGACGGTGTCGGCTTGGGCTGACTGATCTGATCCTTGCGACGTAGTTCTTGTTGTAACCCACCCGAGCAGATATATGTTATTGTAAGCCCAGACCCGACTATGAATTGCCGTCTGGGAGATATCGGGGCACATGAGAAAACTCAGCGTTGCAAGTTAAACACATCCGTCCATCTATTCCGCCCCATCGTTCGGCCCGACGTCCCCGCCCCCGAGGCAGCCACCCAAGCGCCTCGCCCTCGTACGTTCAGGAGATGAAGCGGTGTATATAAAAATGCCCATCCCGACCCGAACGTCGAGATTGGAACGCAATATATAAACGCAGGCCGGGTAGCACGTAATCAGCATACAAACAGAGTAAAAGAAACACCAAGGCCTGCCGCGCATTACACGGCAGCAGTGACTACACTAGTTCGGAACAGGAATTCGGGAGACCAGACAACCCTCCGGATCAGCGTACCTCTCCCCGCTAAGCGCGTATCATGTAAGGGGCGACGGATGACAATGGCATCGTCGCACCGATGCGACGGGACAACCAACCAACCGCCCACGACCATACCGAAACAGCGGTTCATCCACCACAACTGGCGGGTGACCAGAACTGCCGTGAAACAAGGCCTAGACGGTTCATCACGAAGCGTACACGTGCATGAGAATTTACCCGCGCTGGGATTGGGATAAATACCCAGGACGAACAAACCCCCAAATCAACTCCCGTTGGGGGTAATCGGCAATTCATCCCGAGATTGAGGACCGGTACATTGCAGGAGACGGGGGCGGGAGATGAGGTTTGAAGGTCTCGTTGCGCTGAACTGATACTTGTGATTATCGCTGTAGCGGTATGCGAGCATCATCACAGAGGCAGCCGGTATATCCGAGGGTTTTGTTTGTCTGGCCCTTAGGGAACTCGGAGCGAGTGGGTTTGTGATCTTGGAATTTAGCGACCGCCCTTATTATATCGTTTTCCCGTCCGCCCGTATGGTTAGGACGGGTCACGGCCGATCACGGGAAGTGCGGGCGAGGTTTGCCTTTGCCCTCGTCACGCCCATAAAGCTGTGCACGGGAGCTGGAACGTGATTGGATTTAATGCATGATTTATAAATACATCAAGACGTATGGAATATAAAGCCAAACATGGCGAACGTTTCGCTAAACTCCGATATACTGATGATCCTGACCCAACAAAGCATTGATGGCGATGGTGGCAATCTACGCTCGGACGGACTCGGTGCTAGAAACCGGTTCCTACCCCTGATGCCCGCCTCGTTTCACGAGTGCGACTTCCCGGTTCTTATAACCATGCTGTGATTCATTCCGCCGTTAGGCTACCCGGGATACACGGTATACCCCCGGGTTTGAGCCGGCGGTCTCAACAAGGCAGGTACGGAGGTAAGACACCGGATCCGTCCCGGGCCAGAAAGACCAAAGCCGAAAATGTAAAGCGCGACAGATTCCCCGCCGACCAAAACGCCGCACAAGAACCCCCAGCCTAAACCAAAAACATCAAATCCCAATGGCCGAGGTATCCCAAGACAAAAGATGAGGATCGTCCCAGAACGAACACAGCCGCCAGTCCTCGCTCGTAAGATCAGCGTTATACGCACCAAAGAAGTCCGGCACGGGCGGCTGCGCCACCTGTGACGGCTCCGCCTCCCGATCCTGCACGATCTTCGCCGCGTGCCGCCGGGGATGAGCCCGCTGGCCGCCCATCCGCGCATCAGGGCGCTGCCGGGACGCCTCGAGTTTGTCCCCGTAGAGCCCGCCGAGCGGCGCGTAGTGCACCGAGTTCTCGAGCACGGAGTACTCGGGGCGCGAGCGGCTGACGGTCTGCGCGCGCGAGTTGATCACGCGGTCGTACATGTTCTGCGCGGCGCCGATGACCTCGACCCACTCCTCGCCGAGGCGCCAGAGCTTCGCGATCTTCTCGAGGTCGGCGAGGTTCTCGGCCGCGAGCTGCCTGTGCAGCTCGCGCGCCTCGACGCGGTGCATGTGCGGGAACTTCTCGGCGTACCCGTTCATCAGCGCGGCGGTGAAGACGCAGAGGCCGCTGAAGGGCGTGTGCAGCGCGATGTCGAGCTCGTTGAGGTCCGCCATGATGTGCGAGATCTGCGCCACGGCTTCGAAGAGCTCGTCGGCGTTTTGCCGCCACCAGCCTGGCGGGGCTTCTTCTGCGTAGAACGGCGGGTCGATGGGCCCGCTTGGCTCTTGCTCTGCGAAGGGGAGGAGGGGGATGAACTCTCGGCGGATGAACACGATGCTTCGGCGTGTGTTAGAATGCGTTCGCATAGGCTAGTCATGGATGGACTTACCAAAGGTAATATAGGAGGTTGATGTAGGCGAATACTTCGCCCTGTCTGAAGTGGACGTGCGCCGCTACTTTGGTCTCCGGGTACCTCAGTCGCGGGTCGTGGTCCTCTCGCCACCGTAGAAGCTGCTCTTTCAGCTTTGCCCACTGAGACGTTGGGTTCCAGGGGCAGTTCTCCGGCTCCGTCATTCGCGGCAGTTTTCTACCGCCGTCTACTATCCAGCTGTGGATCTTGTGCCAGATATCGAGACCGCGCACAAGGGTGCAGAAGTGGAACCCGGGGCAGGACATCCGTTTGCGTAGGGAGCTGTCCGCCTGTAGCTCCTCGAAGCTGATCGATTGCCGCGGTTCGACCCCGAAGACGAAATCCTCCTCGCTCTGCGGCATGCGGACTTCGATATCCTCCGGCTTCATCATCGCCGGGCGCTGCTTCCCGCAGCTCAGCAGCTTGTCGATCGCGAAGTACGTCCACATGGTCCTGATCTCGGCTTCGGATAAGACGGCGGTCGCTTTCGCGTCTCGCTCGCTCGTTTCGGTTTTGGTGGCTCGGTAGACTTGGGCCATTCTTGCGGCTATGCCTGCATACATCCAGGCGCTATACCCGACTCCCTCGCCCCATTCGTAGAGCGCCATGATGAGGAAGCATTGGATCAGGCCGAGGGTTGGCGGCGCTGTGATGCGCCATTGGAGCTCACGAGTCAATAACGCGGCATGTTCGGCTCGACGGCCGTCCGCGGCCTCCCCCAAGTATCTACAGCTGACGGCAAGAATAGCTATGAGCCTCAGCTTGTCATCGTCAGGCATATGAGCAGAGGCGCGCTCCAGGTCAGACGGGTGGATGAACCCGCACTCGGGAAACTGGACGCGGAAAATCGCGACAGCCTGGGCGAAGACGCCGGCGTCTATGCCGGCAAAGTGGCTAGCCAGCCCATCGGCAGCAGGCGACCAATCAGCCGGCACGACGCGCTTATTTGCCGCTTTCCTGGGGCTCAGAGGCGACAGCGACGCCGACGCCGACCTCTTTCCCGAGGTCTGCGGCTTGTGGGAGCGTCCGGGGGCCACGGCAGTGGGCGTGAGGATGCAAGTGCCGGAGTTACCGCTCCTTTGACAGCCGCGACAAGGCGATTCGCCCAAGTGGTGGCATTTCACTTTAGACCGCCTTGGCCGGGTTAGCGACGGGTTTGTGGTCACGTCAACGAGGATTGGCGGGCGGGCCCGGGAATCGGGTAATTCAATTCATACCTGCACCTGAGCTACGGATCAGCAATTACCACTTTGTTTACGGACTATACTCGACGGGCCTCGGGAAAGACGTCAGAGGTCGTGATCCGACTTACCTCTCGCACGCCACGGTTGTCCGCATCTTCAGCTCGCCTCGCCTTGTTTTTCCACTGCTTGGAATCGACGGTCTACGATCCGGGATAATGGAGGAAACGAATTGATTGATACCCCATGTGCATGCGCGGCGGTCCAGGCTATTCCCGACTTTTCCGATACCGGATCCCGCCTACAGCGAGCTTATTCATCCATGATACCAGAACATGACCGCAATGAAAGGCCGGGACCAGTTCACGGCTAGAGGGGCCTTTGATTAACGCATATGGGTAATCTTCTGGAGCTGCTGGTATGGACCGCAAAGGACGTATTACGTCGCAAAGCATCGAGATAGGACTACGTATCCCGCCGGTGACGGAGTGGACGGCGAATTGACCATTTCGGGTCAGATACCAAGTTGCTGGGCCAGCTATTGATAGATGCGGAGTAAAGTTCGAAGTACTATACAGGCAACGACACGGTGGATCACATCGCCACGTAGGGGGAGTACTGATAAGAATTGTACAGGACTAACCAACTCTAATGGTAGTCATCCCTCGTAAGCTGTAACTAAACGCAATTGGATACCTCCTAGAGTCATGCTGGCGGATTGGAACCGTTGCGCTGTTCTTATGTTGCTTGTTATTAGTGGAAAGAGGGTGGAGGGACTCCGGCTGGCCTGCGGTTGGCTGTGTACTACTGACTCGACGGTAGAAAACGAATTCCAAGGCATCCGTGTTCCCGATAACATAGGCAGAGCTATGGCCAAAAGGTACGCACGTTGGGCCTGGTTGCGTTCACGTGTCCAGGCATTGCACAGGCGTATGTGAAATGCACGTATAGGTAGTATGGAAAACAGACGGTAGACCGAAAATTGTTTCTTACCTACTTGGCTTTGGCATATGCCATTCACCGCAGCAAAGCAACCTGGAAACGCCGGGTGAGCGAAGGTAGATAAAGGGTTTCTCAAGTTCCAATTCATCATACAAGCCCTCTCTGCCTATCATCCTAGATATCGTGCCTCCTTTTCATATCTTTTAGATTTTGCTCTCCACGGGTGGTCTGTCGAATTATAAGCTAACATCTAATGCAAAAGTAGTGTCCGTTCTATACTTACTCACTTAAACTTGTTCTTCATCTCTCGCAGTGCGGCCATCACCTCAACAGGGTCCGTCTTACCGGTGGCCTTATGGATTTCGGGATCCTACAAAGTGAGCTTTTAGCCACTCACAACCCGCGGCAGATAGTTTTCATGAATGGCAGGGTACTCACATCTACTCTCATAAACACATTGTGTGCCTTTTCGTCACCAATAGTGAACTTGCCTTGTGTCTCCTTATTGTTCTCGGCGAACGATTGAAGCTTCTTGATCGCCTCATTTTGGAGCACGGAGATACCAAACTTCACGTTTGACTTGGTGTATTCATGACCCGGCTGTGTTTATCGGCGAGTAAGCTTGATGAAATAGACGGTAGGTAGGAAGGGAGGGGCAAACTCACGTAAACCTTGGTGTCGTCAGGCAGGGACGCAAGAGTCTTGTTCAGGGCGGTATGCATCTCTTCCGCGTTGCCCTCAAAGAACCGCCCACAACCTTGAAATATCACAGTTCAGTCATCTATCCTACGACTTCACCACCACTGACGCTGAGCCTGCTTGCCGGGTGAAGACTTACCACCGTGGAACAGTGTGTCGCCAGTGAAGACCACCTTTTCGTCGCCATCTTGCATAAACCAGCAGATGCTGTCTTGGGTATGGCACGGCGTGTAGAGCCCTTTCACGGCAATACTTCCAATTTTCCAGGGTTCGCCGTTGGCGGGCGTCTTAGTGACGGCCTCGCAGTTCTTGCCACCGATAATAGGGAGATTTGGCGTGCCAAGCTCGGCCAGCTATTCACACCACCTGCGTTAGACGGCCCTTAAACGCACCATGTGGAAGGGCACTGACCAGCTTCTTGTTGCCACCGGCGTGGTCCCAGTGGCTGCTGGGCATTAGTCTATGGTCTTAAACGAGAGCATAGACATGTGAGATGGCGACTTACTGGTGTGTGTTGACGATCGCTGTGAGATTGATCTTGCCGGCCTGGCTAGCCGCCTTCAGGACAGGGGCAACCCTACAGCAGCATGTCAGCCACGTGAATGACTTCGGGCACACTCACCAACCCGGGAACATGAACGATTAGAGGACATGCCCCCGGGGAGGGTCACAGAAACCAGGAGGGCATTTGATCACATACTCCTCGGGGTTTGCGGGGTCGATGATCACAGCATCCTTAGACTTATCATCAATGACGAGATACGCATAGTTGTCACTCGTCCCCGTCCCTATAATGTACAGGACTCGTCGTTAGCTTTAAGTGATTGAGCGCGTATGAGTAGTATACGCGGGCCCATCCGTTCGTCCCCAAGCCACACGCAAGCTGTCGGAAAGCCAACAAGGTGCACGCATTCAATAGTCCCAAGTAGAGAATGCTTACACATGGGAATCGATTGGATATGCATTGTGCGCGACGATGCGAGCTAGAAAAGCCGATGCCGTTTCATTAGTCGCTGAATGACTGAGGTAGAGGCACACCCCGAGACCTCATTCGCCTCCCACGCCTCACATCCCCCGAAAGTCGAGCCCGCCCAATAATATACGGCCGACGCCATCTAGGGTGCCAAACTCACCGGCGTGCTCAAGGATCTGACTTTAGCGGTGCTGAAAGCTAACGGTCGTGCAGCAGCTCTCGCGAAGAAGATCATGAGGAAAAGAAAAAAATGCAGTTTAATCACCGGGACCCCTCTTTTGGCTCTGGCGCCTTTTTCCGTTTCTGCGCGCCCGGCTGACAAATGCGGCGCTTGTCGTATGAACAGCAGGTGTCTTGATGTAATTGTCGCGAATTATTAATGCGGCTTGTGAGGAGCTTTGAGATGACGGCTTGTTATGGTAACAGGTTGGAGTTGGGGCACTTTTGCGCGGACTTGGCAGCTGGCAAATCGCGCTGCTTAGGTGGTGGATAGCGTACGTAACATGTCAACCGCGTTGCTCGGCCACCGGCTCTCTCAGGCGAGTCAATCAAGCGCGTTGATGGTGGGGTGGCCGAGCAGTATAGTGAACACGCTAACTTGCACCATTCAGACTGGGAAATGACGTTATACATTCACCACCTGGGAGGGTAAAGAAGCAGGGTGCAGAGAGTGTCGATTTGAATGTTGGACAGTTGTGAAGCACTTGACAAAGCTTTATTGGTGATGATGAGGCCACGAAAGCTGAATCATTCCCAAGTTCACCTACGTAGATAGCCTTAAGAACATGGATAAGTGTAGGAAGTTATAACATCTGCTTAGCTATAACAGTAGTTGCAAACTTCTAATAATTACACTATTCCTATTGGTTTCGGTGTCCACGTGCCTTGATACCGAGTCCAGCCTACAGACTGACTTGATGCCTCACCAGGTGCCTCGGACGGTTGATCTACACGCCCTACCTGTGTGCATTCGAGCTCCTGGTTCAATGTCTGCAATTCCACCCGAACGGCCTCGATATTCTTCGACTCCGGGTTTTGGATAGGTGCTGATTCCGTGGCTGACGGCGATTCAAAGCCACCGTCTAGTATTGTGCGAGAAAGCTGGAGAGCTCGTAATATAGTCCGTGGCTCTACTGAAGACTCTGCGATGTCCGCTAGCATCCGTAGCAGAGACTCCCGACTCCATGATTGAAGCTGCTGTTGCATCTCCACCTTGAGCACCTCGTCTTGTTCGCCCAAGTACCTTACGAGCAAGTCCCTCCGCAGGTCTGATTGGATGCCGTCCTCGGAAAGCCCTTTGTCTAAGGGGTTAAGTTCCTTCCAGTAAAAGTTCCAGATCCAGGCGAGGGCGTTTTTAGCGGCTGACCTGAGCTTGGAGAGCGAAGGGAGTTGTTCGTGCGTGGCTTGGTGTCTAAGCTCGACGAAGGTTGCCGGTAGGCCGATAGTCTTTGCTATCGAATACATGCTCATCTTGCGGAGCTTGTCCTGTTGGCCATCCAGTAAACCAGTGACAAACCTGTGGCCGATACAATTAGCAGGTCCGTAGTAACTATACTTCAACTCAGGGGTTGTCGTAGAGCACAGTCGACACAATTGGTTCATGTAAGTGACACATGGCACTCAAGCTCGGAATGCAACATTCAACCCACTGCTGCGCAGGTCCTGCCGTCTCGACTCTTGAGAGGGCGGTTCGCATACCGGGCGCCTACGTCTCGCCAATGGCATCGTTCCATGGACTGTCGGATTTCCCCCTGGACATGGCCTTCCAAATGAATGAAACGAAGGGAAGGAACCTGCAAGCCAAGGAAAACGGGGTTGCAAAGAAGAGAGAACAAACCCACCGACTGAATGCGGCCGAGTAGGCGGCTCGGATAGCGTAGGATGACGAACTACTTCCGGTCCTGGACTCGTGGAGATCGCTGAGAACAACAGCCGTCAAGAGAGCCGTCGACTCGACCAAGTGGGGGCAGCCACCGCGTTGCATCCACATGGAGACACGTGAGACGGCATCTTGTTGCCGCTTCTCGGCATCCAGAGTGAGAGCGAACGCAGAGTGCGCCCCGGACGCGTCGGCATCGTCCTCGTCTTGGAAGTTGATCGTCAGCCGAGGACCAGTTCCATGTGCATGCACAGCATCGGATACGGCGGCGGCGGTGCTAGCTTAGGTACTTCAACGACTACTTACAGCGCGTACTTGTAGGATCGTTTGGCTTGGCGTTGGTGGATGACGGGGACGAGGAGGGATAGAATTGCTGGCGGACTCGCAATAGCTCTTGCTGGTCCCGCCAGGGCGTGTGGATATACTGAACCATGGTTTTGGATACGATGGGACAGAAGATGGAGAACGGAGGAGTTGAAGGTGAAGGTATTGACGAATAGTCAGGATGGCTTTGGCTTGTGTTTAGGTATTACCTATATCGACACGCCTTGCTCACCCGATTCATTAACCGTGGGCTCGTCTCTCTTTGCATGAGATTATGAAGAGATACGGCAGCGGGTAATCACCGTACACCACTATGTAGTGTAGATAGATAGTAGGCGGTCTTGTCGAAGTGCCTATCTGGGTATGAAGTACCTAGGTATATGATGCTTGAAGATGTGTATTAGGCAGCGTCGGGTGGGCGATAAAATTCTGTTAGACTGGTCCGCGAGATTACCTAGCACCATCGCCGGTCTGTAAATGGCCCAAATACATTAATAAGGTGTCAAAGGGCGGTACATAGGTAGTAGGTATTCCTGAAGGCCTCATTGAAGTGAACGTGCTCTTAATGAAATCACGTTAGCAAGTCTGGAATATCAATCAATAATTGTAGACCAGTGAGTCTGTCGATAAGTCAACGGCGTTCTGATTTATCGGCCTTCTGTGATAAGGTCAGCAGGTAGTTACCGATTATAGGGAGGACCAGCGCTGTAAGATAACCAACCGCCCCAGCCACGGTCCAGGGACCTCATCTCATCGACCCCCCGTAAATACTGCCACCCGACCTGCTTTCCCGGTCCATCCTACCAAATTGCGTATCTATCTATCTACACTATTGTACGGACGTAAATACGAAGCATACGGCGCTCAACTCTACACAAGATGCTAAATCATTCTTACAACAGGCCGTGGTCCTCCTTGATCAGATCCGCTGCCTTCTCCGCCACAGTGTACACCGTCGTCTGAATGTTGGCACAAGGAGAGAGCGGTATGATGCTGGAATCAACCACCCTCAACCGCGCAACCCCGTACACTCTGAGCCTCTCGTCCACGACACCACCGCTGGCGCGAGGCAGCATCGCGCATGTTCCTACCGGGTGATTGGATGTTAGCGTTGCTTCTCTCAGGTACGCCTTGGCCTTTTCAACCGTGTCCAGACGGGGTTCGCCAGGCTGTGCCCTCCTCCCACCCGCCTTGAGGTAGTTGGACAAAGGCGCCGTCTTGGCGATGATTTCGATGCTCATGAGATGGCGCGCGTAGAGCTCGACGTCAAGCGGGTGTGAGAAGTAGCGAGGGTCAATGGTTGGCGGCACCGATGGATCCGATGATGAGATATGCGATGTCCCTCGAGAAAGAGGCTGCTGCAGCGCGCCGCCAAAACTGACAAAGTTGCCGGGCTTCAGATCGGCAAGCATTCCGGACTGCTTTGGTCCGTTGTGTAAGTTGACTTGGGCAGGAAGCATAAAGAGGGCCGCCGTCGCAGCATCGAAGGGAGAAGATGAATACAAATTCGATTTGACCAGATCAAAATGGCGCTTTTCGAGCTCAGTCTTAGGCTCGCCGTCGAGCTGGGCCACAAGCTTCTCGAGACTGGTCTGGAGCCCCGGCTCAAGCTGCTCCAGAGCTTTTGACATGACGGGCATGTAAGCATACGACGCAAGGCCCTGCGAAGCGAATGGCCCGGCTTTCTGTTCCTGGTACATCTTCGCGAAAAGCTGCACGAGCTCGGGGTCTTGACGCAGCAGGGCATCTCCTGTCATGACTCCGTCTGCGGCTTCGAAGCTCATACCACTCATCACACTATTGGATATCACAAGTTAGCAATCCACATGTATAGTGATGGCATGCCGCGTTCTGGGCGAGTTTCAGGGGTGCATAGGGCCCAGTTCTACGAGGACGCCCTTGCAAAACATAAGATCCCCGGCTTGAATGCTCACTGGTCTTGAAGATTCTCGCCGACATTGGCGTTGTCAACTTTGGTTTCGATGTTCAACTTTCCCAACAGGGTTTTGTTGCCGATGCCGGACAATTCTAGGATCTTGGGCGAGCCGAAAACACCGGCTGCAAGCACGACTTCCTTAGCAGCCTTGACACGATGGCTGCTACCGTCTGCAAGCCTGAACGCAACACCGCTTGCTGTAACCCCGTCGCGGGTGTCTTCGAGCAAGATCTTCTCCACGTGAGCGCTAGTGGCGACTTGAAGATTTCTTCTCGAGCTAGCGGGCTCCCAGTATGCTGTTGCAGCATAGCTACGTGTCCTCGAAGCCATATCAATGGCACCTGGAATGCTAAATGCTCCTGCTACTCTGCCGCTAAACGGGTCACCTTGAAGGCCATAGCCGAGATTCTTGAAAGTCTTATGCCACGCTTGACTCAGAGGGTCCTGGACGGTACTGGTGAAGCCGACCCGCACAGGGCCATTCACACCCCTGGTGGAATCGTCGATCCACGTCAGGCCCAAGTGCTCCTTGAGGGCCTCATCCGGGACCGAAAGAGTGTGATATTTGCGGAAATACGGAGCCACATCGCTCCAGGCCCAACCGGGGTTGCCAAACGACCTCCAGGCGTCGAAGTCACTGGCTCGGGGTGGTATAAAGGCTCCGGCATTGATAGCGCTAGATCCTCCCAGTGCACGACCTTGTGGGTGGCCAATCTGGCGATTATTCATGTTTGCCTGGGCAGGGCGAGAATCAATAACTCTTGTCCCCCCATGGCACTGTTGCTATGCTCGAACGGGGAGTATACCTGTGGAACCGTCATGAAGTCCCAGTCTCGCTCGGTGCCCCATAGGCTGGCCCACCCCGCAGGCATAACGACCCGGGGATCCTGAATAGCATTTTCGCCGGCCTCGAGCACGAGCACTGAGACGTTTTCCTTCTCGGTCAGTCGGGCTGCCAAGACCAGCCCAGCGGTGCCTCCGCCGATGATTATGAAATCGTACTTGTCTTGAAACACAGCCATGTTCGATTATGGGAATGAGTCGAATGACAACATTTCGGGAAACTGTGCCGTGCCCGAGACACCCGTTATATTGAAGTTAGATGTCTATGGGTACGAGTCATGACGGTAGTAAATCTTCCAACTATGAGGGTAACAAGATGACCCGTCGTTGTTATTCTTATCGACAGGCGTCACCGGCCTTCCGTGAATAGTTACATTGATGAGTCCAACACTTGTTACATGCTTTTCCGCCCTCCAGTTCGACGATTTTCTGCACGCGAGAGAGCATGTATTCGAGCCCCTTTCTGAAACCAGCAGCCGCACACGTAAGTTGCAGAAACGCATAACTAACTGCCTACCGGTAGCCAAGCAGTTACCTTTATGATATCAGTGCTGCTAGTCATTCATACCAGTGATTCCATAATAAGTTCAGCGAGGATGGGATGGCTCTTTATTTCTCTAGCTCTCGAGGCCCTGGTGTGCTATGTAGGTAGTGTATTGTATAAAGTAGGTCGTGTAATATACTAACCACTAGAAGCATGCGAAGCCTCGTTGGCGTCAGATTGCACACTATCTAGGTAAATTCCAAAAAAGGCTCCGGAGAACCCATACCTAAAGTACCTAGTAGTCTACCTACAATGTTAGTGTACACACACTACTCAAAGACATCGTGAAAACGATAGCGTAGGACTAGTTGATGTATTAACACGTCAGGCTTGATGGAAGGGGGTGCCCATAAGATAAGATCCAGTTTGAATCGCCGTACTGCTTCGGGTTACGGTGCGCAGGACGCTCCGCAGGGATCTCACGGACCCCCGGCAGGCAGCGAGGCAGTGCATTCCAGGTCCGCAGGGCGCTTGTTGCACCGACGGCGACGCTCACTAGATAGATATTTACCCTAGAGACTTGTAACGGCGCGGAGTGATGGAAGTCCAGACACTGCATATCTTGGCTTTAGTTAAGGGGTGCTTCCTCGAGCCACGCTCCGTCAACTTACACGCCCCCAATACAGAATTTCTGACCAATCCTGGTTCGGTGGTTTCTTCCTCTTGCGCCACAAAAGCTGCATGGTGTTTTGGGGATCCTATCTTCCCCACGATGGTTTACCTACACTATACTACCTACCTGCCGTATTATCGGTGGCAAGTACTGTGATGAGCACCACGTAGCAACCTTACTATCCAGGCTCTTGAGTAATACAGGAGTCGATCCGACGTCTGTACACCACTATGATTGCATCTAGACTACATACTTACGTTTAGGCATTCGTAGACCGGAGGTGCATTACGCTACGTGCGCCTCGAGCTGAGCGAAAAGAACGAAGGGGATATATTTACATTTGTAAGCGTCGATGGAAGCCGGGGTGTTAGGATCGTCGAGGTACAGTGTTCGGACGTCCCGCCTCACGATTTAAGAACGAAAAACGAATGGCCGCTGCCAGGGTGTCTTGTTTACTATGCGTACGGTACATTTGTCTAGGACTGCAGTGCAGTGGTAGGTAATTGTAGCATCGCATCAAGACGTTAGGGCCCAACGGAGCGTAGCATTGGCGCCAGAACCCCGATCCATGCCGGATTAAGTTATATGATCGAACTTTTTCCCTGCCCGCTCAACTCCTCGCGCCAGTTATGTAGGAACCCTACTGACGGTACGACCTAAACCCGGATCGGTAGGAGGTGCTTTCTTAGCGCAGCGCAAGCGGCAAAAGGGATCCGAGGGCGAAATAGTCGTCCCTGAGAGAACGGAAAACGGCGTTTGAGCATGTGATGCCGCAAGCGCTTATTCCTGCGGTATTGCACCCCTCCCTGGTTTCCACCAGGTATTTGTTAGGTACACTAACTTGCTCGCAGTAATACCGACCAGAACCGAGTATGACAAAAACGGACGATTTGTTTGTTGGCATTTGCTCGGTGAGACGATAGATCAGGAAACTTGTCAGTTCCAATCTTACCGCAAAATCGACGGGAGGCTACATACACTACACTACATACACCACCGGTTAACTACTTACCTACTTACTAGTAACTAGAATTGTAGGTATACGCCACGAAAATGAGCGTGACTGACCGTGAAGTTGTCCATCGTCAAGATTCTGTCATGCACTAAGGTACCTACACGACCATGCCTTAGCAGCAGCATTTCCCCTAAACTCGTGCCTAACTGTAAGTGCCTCAGGTATTATGGACAGAAACAACTACACTAACCCAAGCATACCCACAACCCAGCACGTGCGGAAACACTGGCTCCCATATCAGGCCAATTAGTGTAGTTGTACTCAAGTTAGTAAAGTTAGCGGCACGGTCTGTATTTCCAACCCCCACCCCTCGCCAGCGGGGAAAGGATTTGAATGTCTCAACTCGCAAGGGGCTAGGCAGACGAATTACTACCTATGTACATACGCTACACCACTACCAACACCACTACCAAGCATGTACTTACTTCGTACATTAACGCGCCTTAGTCACCACTTAGAAGCAGACCAAAAGCAGAGATTGTTAGGGCGCGGGCTTTGCTCCCTCCCCCGCTCGCCCCCTCTCCTTTCTCAAGAGATTTGGAAAGCCAGGAGGTGATTCCGTAGTGTAGTTGAAGCCTGAAGGTTTGACATTATTCCGTGGACACCAACCCCGGTAGCGTCAGAGCATCCCTGTCCGCCCTATGCATGTGGGGTGCGGGATACAGTACGTCGATACTTTTCGCGAATGCTCAGTCGCAAATAGCATCATCACTATCCACGCGCGGCTTATTTACTCTGTATAGTAGCGTGGACTGTACACTACGTCGTCGTGTGGGCTAGTCTAGGCAACGGGTTATGGGATTCGGAAATTGGTGGGCCTGGGTTGTGACTGACTTTTTACAACGACCCGTCATATATACTACCTATTACACTAGGTACCGGTAGGTAGAACTACGAGCGAGATATGCATGGTGTTCGCAAGCCGTCGTCAAACGGCACCGGGATTACACAGTTTTGGAACAAGCCAGATTCATTCAGCCAAGTACTTCGTACACTAGCTTTATTATCATATTTTTTTAGTCCCATGCCATGGCTAAGCCTGTCGCATTCCCTTGCAGCAACCTTTACCAGGCAGGGCGTTTCCTGAATTTTACTGTTTTGCTTTGCGTATACATTGCCGCTCTCGCCCAAGCGTCTTAGTCATCCTGGGCACAGCAGAAACGGCAAAGTTGGTGCCGTTTCATATCCAAGACTGCTGTTCCGGCGGCGAGTCGGTAGTTTTGGGCTCCTTTCCCTGGTCATCCTCGTCGTCGTCCTCATCGCCATCGCCGTCATCCTCGTTATCTTCGTCGTCCGTGGCCGGAGGTTCCCAAGACTCTTCTAACTTCCACCCTTTCCCATTCCGGTACGTCGTGTTCAGCAGGTGCGACGTTGTTGTGCGGTAATAATCCAACTCCGGATCCGTATCTGCCTTGCCAGGCGTATCGTAGAGTCCCATCCCAATTAATATTTCTCCTTCCTCCTCTTCCTCCTCTGCCTTGCCGGCTTTGTCCAGTGATTGGTATGGTATAGACTCCTCCGACGGCACTGTCTGCGGCTGCTGTATTACCCGAAACTCATCCGGAGTGGGCGGTGCCGTGCAAGGCTCTAATTCATGAGAATACGTGTGCCAGTCGAAAGGCGTTTGATTTATATATGTTCCGTACATTTCAATGGGGGTGGCGGCGCCGTTCGCATTCGCACAGCTCGATACCATGTGCGGCGATGGCGCCCACGAATCCGGTGCGACATATGCTGGCATGATGTTAGGCTGTGGTGCTGGGGTGGTGTAGGATCCGAATAATGGCGAAAAGCCTGATATTGGTGAAGTATGTCCCGAGTATGCTGCTGGTGTTGGTGGTAAGTTTTGATACCCGACGGAAAAATCATTCGGGTGATATGGTGTTGGCACGGCCATAGTGTATTGACTGAAGTCAACTTGGGGTATTTGCAAATGCATATGTTGTGCCGCCGGAGCATGCGAGCCTGGATGCCAACTGACGGGACGGCCACTCCGCCCGACTAGGTCTTGATGGCCGATATGATATGATGAGGGATCTTGCATTTGTTGCAATATGGCTTGATTTAGAGCTTCCTGGCGCCGCTGAGCTATGCCACCATCGTTCACCAACGTTCTTCGCCTAGTCATCATGGATTGTGGGCTATTGTTGGCACTGCTGGGTTTCACCACCCGCATGGCATTCGGTGTTCGCTGCCCATTGTGAGAACGGGATATCCTACGGCATGAGTCCGCGTAAGCTTGTTGTGGTCTTGAGTTTGAGAAGTCGTCGAACATCGGGTGGGTTGCGTATGTGAGCGGCGGGCACTGGGACGCATTGGCGCCGTAGACTGAGGTCATCATGTTGAGCTGACGTTTGCTAGTAGAACCTGTGTAATTCGTTGCATGAATCCAAGCTCATTACGACTGAGAAGAGACAGCAGTGGACTGCAAAGCAAAAGGCTCGGAAGGAGGGAGAGGAGGGATTGGATTGGTAGTTATGTATTGACGACGGGAAAGGAGTAGCGTCGGACTAGTCAACCCAAGAATGTCACATAGTCGACGGGAAGCTAGATCATAAAAGCGTCAATATAGCCGGATGAGTGCTGTGGCAAAGCTACCGTGCCTAGCAGCATCAGGGCGGGTTATATTGGGTGGTAGGGCCGAGGAGCAGTTCTGCTTGAGAGACATTGGCGGCTTTGGCATGTTGTGTATGCAAGTGAGCGTGTGCTCATGTGGCCGCTTCACCTGCATGACGGTTCGTCGGAACATTTCTTTCTGCGTCATGGTTCCAGCAGGGATCTGCCAGATTGGTACGAGTGCCTGGGTCAGAGGAAGATCCTACCATGGTGTAGCCTTCATTGTGCCCATGGTCCAAGGTCAGGTCCATGGTCCATGGTCCACGGTCCATGGTATGGGCCGGGGCCGGGGCCGGGGACGGGGACGGGCGCGCTGGATGATAGCGTTGGTGTAGGGAGTGGGTTAAGACTAGGAGGTTGCGAGAAAGGGCTTTGAGTCTTGACCTTTTTGTTTTTGATGGCTCGCATCCAAACGTGCAGCGCCGCGCTAGTGGGCAGACCCCGGTCAATGGAAGGAACGAGTTTGGAACAGTCCGCAGGACCGGCATTCCTTGCTGGCGGGAATCCCTGGGCCGCCTGGTCACCTTTCCGTCCAGGCGCTCAAAGCCTGGAGCCTAGGTAGCCTGCAGGTAGCCTGAGGTATTTCATGGACTGTGCACGGTGCGTGCGGCAGGGGTACGTCCGCACACGGCCCACATTTGCATGTGGTCGGGTGTGGATTTAGCGGGTCCATGTGCACCTAGAACTGAAATTGGAAGTTCCTCCACTGCAAGACCCAGGACTCAGGAGGAGGCCTAGAGGTTTCTGAGGTTATTATGCTACCAGAGTAACCATCAGCAACCTACGTGTAGGTGTAGGTGTACACTACACTACGTTGGATGCTGCAGTAGGTAGGTAGCAGTGTGTGGCGTACGTACGAGCTAACACTACAAATGGAACTGGACTTGGGCGTACTCGCACCTCGGGACGTACCTAAGGTGTACCATAGATAGTTACGTAATGCGCTGCGAAGTGTCTGTATTGCGTTGTGCGCGATTCAAGCCGCCAACTAATAGATAGTGCACTCACACCAACCGTACTGTGCCTTCCTGAGACAATAGGCACAGTATGAGTCCACATAGCTTCGTGTGGTACCAACTGGGTACTTGAAGTACGCCGGCCCTGTGTTTTCAATTCTTTGCCAAAAATACGGGGTGCCACTGCACTGCATATTTCGGTAGCACTAAAATCGCCTTCTAACCCCAGGGCCGTTCCATCACAAGGGTAACCCTACGTAGGTAGGCCATGGCCACTAATAGGCGCGCTACTTTATCACTGTAGTGGACAGTACATAGTACACGTTTACGTACTTCGTTCAAGTAATAGGTACGCATACCATTCGAATTAGAACCTTTGAATCATTACAGGCTGCACTCCGTACGGACTAGGAGAATCTTTGTGTATTGCGAAGCGCATTCATGTCTACAGACAAGGCCAGCAGGTCCGTCAACGAGAATGTAGTGTAAGTACGGGCTTAGAATGTCTCAAGCGGTAGTTAACTACAACGCTAACCTTAGGTGCACTAGCGCAAGCGCTACACTGACCAACCTATTAACCGTACCCTGAGGGGTGTTTTGATCTGTCGAACAGCTCCACCAGAATCTTCAGGCCAATTTTTGTCAGACAGAGAACGGCATAACTTTGGGCTGGGGTGTGACGCATTCACCTCATTGCTCGGCCATCCAGGGGCGCCATTTACAACCAACCCCTGTCGCTGCGTTAGAGTACGCTATGTAGGTTAAGTGGCCGAGCAATGCAGTAGGCCGAACACTACGGATACCAAGGTAACAACGTTACAAGGGTGCTGTTTAGTAAAGTCCATGGAAAAGTTGTGCTTGCTCAGGTTATTATCACCATGATTTTAGGTACGGACTGCGTTTTTAAGTAATTGACAGCCCTGCTTTCCGCCCCGCTTGCCAAGCGTTTTCAGCCCCACCAACAACTCAGGTTCAACTCCGTCCCTGGGCAATGCACGAAGTACCTGCACGGTTTAGGAACTTACGGTAACTGGCAATCAACTTGTTGCTCATCGTTGCTAGTGGAATTTCGTACTACACTACACTAGATAAGCAGTAGTACGTACTCAATGATTTGGACATGCATCAGGATACAGTCCGGTGCTGTGGTGCAGTCGGGCAAGATCCCATTTTCAAGTACGTCCGTAGGTGAGTACCTACCAATACCTACGGGCCCAATGTTTGCGGGACCCGGCTTTTGTTTCGATATTTCGATCACCGCGTCACGAAGGTTGACGACAAAAGAATGGGGAGCCGCTAAAACCTCTTGTTGGTTAACTATGACACAGTGTACTTCATACTCCGTAAGCACCGTCGTTAGTTGCCATGACTCCTGCTGCTGAGTCCTGATTCTATTACCAACACAGTACATATCGTGATCAATTGAAGAACTCGGTGTCTCCATTCTTTTGTGAATTTAGTGTAGTAGGCTTATGTACGAAGTACACACCGTCTGCAATTGCTGGAGGGTAACGGCTGAGAATTGCAGCTAAGCATCGTACCTAAAGCCTTGGCATTAGAGACGTACGTCCGTACAATTCTGGCGTTGGTCGGGATAGTTACTTCGTACCGTTTTGATCGGCCATCCAAGGGCCTTGCGAGTCACCTACCGGTAGGTATTACGAAGTATTATAGGCAGTTAGCCTCATCCCTGCCAAGGTGACCGAGCAATGCGGTAGTTACTCCGAACAAACGTGTAAACTGTACCTAGATATAGTAGTAGCCCGGGTAAAGACGTTAATGCACTTACCTCTATACAAAAGTACCTAGGTAGTGCCGATGTGTACGTAGACTGTGTACCTACCGGTATCCAATCCATCAGAGGCCCCTTACATGGTAGGTACCTACAAACTAATGAGATCTGACTTACACGTATGTACCCTGCATCACAGGCATCCTTAAGATTGAAATGCAGTGATCTGGATGAGACAGGTCGTCGTACCTTGAACATTTTCACCCTAATATTCGGCCAATAAAATTGCTCGGCCACTGAATTCGCTCAGACATACCGACAGGGTTAACAACAGGCGAGTGATGTCCCTGGATAACTGGCCAATAGGGTGACCGCGTTAGTTAACGACATACGCATACGGACTACGTGGGATTATACATAGTATTCTGCGTATAAGCGGTAAAAGCACAGTCGTAAATACTTTATAGACCCAGCGGTTGCCTGATATGGCAGGCCGTCAGAGAATTTGCGGCCCGAAACGGCTCAAAAGGTGTCCGAAGAACTTTTTATAGCTGCTCGGTTAACACGCTCTACGTAATTCTACGTCCGTACTAGACAACTGCCTACCATGCAAACAATAAGCCGACGATGTTGGCCTAACTATTATGTACGCTACCTACTGGAGATAGCGGGCAAAAGAAGAAGGTTTGTATCAAGAAGCGTCCCTTACGGAATATAAAACCGGTATGGTACCTACGGCATGTGCATCACGGACTCGCCCGGTCAATACTGATAGGTAGGGACATAGACTTTTAGGCTAATACCTAAGTCTGTCGCTATAGACCCAGCATTGTCAAGATAAATTGGTTGAGGCTCTAACTTAACCCGCAACTGCCTACCTATTATACTGTAGATCTAGTGTAGACTCCAGCAGAAACACCAGGTACCTAGCATGTAACTATCCGACGCTTTGCTCCGCGTGAAAACCCAAGGTAGTGTACGTGCAGGTAAGCATGACTGTGGGGAGCGTCCGTACCTATTTCGTACAGGGCCAACGGTTGATATTTGCCACAGCTGCTCTATCGACTCGACCTAGGTATTGACTCACACGTAGCAGTGTAAGTAGGTAGCGTGCAAATGGAAATATCCAGGAGTATAATGTACATCCATGAGCAAAAAAAACAAGCAGCCCGGCCGCCTAACCTTGAAGCGTCGAGCAGGTCGGACGTATAGTGTATAATGACGAGGCATGCGAAAGGGAGTTAAAAGCTTTCAGTATCGGACACCCTCCGCGTGGCTAGATAGAGTGTGGATGGAGTCCGATTCCGGCCAGCGCATTTTCACAGAATATCATCCTCTTATGATATTGGGCTGAAGCACCGCTTGAGGAATGGCCGACGCCAAAACAATGCCGATCATCTACCTAGGTAGGCTGCGCAATGCGCCGACATGACAATGCAGCCGAACACGAATAGCGAGTCGATTAGCGAAGTATAGGTAGCCACCAACAGGAGGCGGCCGACTTCGTGTGTCTATAAGAATGGGGAATGTATAGGTTATGCGAGTTTTGAGGCCGGGATTGAAGCTCAGCCGTGCCCTCCCCTAGCCTAGCCATCCGGAGGATGCTTTGACACTCCAGCCTACCGTCTAGATACTTATTATAGGATGTGTGCTTGATACCGAGTCAACGTGTTTACCGTATTGCTCGGCCACCCATGAGCACCCGTACACGAATGCAAACCCACTCGACTCCTGACTCAGCAAGAACCGCGACAGGCGACTTCACATGGAGCCATGTCGGCGAGCCCCGTTGTGTATGTTGTATCCTATTTTACTATTTAGTATTGCCTAGGTATGCAGTTGTAGCCGAAGGGCCGGGGTGGTAAGTGGAATGCTGCATTGTTTACCTACTTGGGTACTTGTATCAGTCTTATACAAGTTGGCAGTGCTATCTAGTGCACACCACAACCCCTTGGCCGGGGTCAGCTCGCCCGTGATATTTATAAGTGCACGGCAGCATGAAACCTCCACAGTGTTCCCTGCTATCAGGGGGCCGCGCATCGGCCTCAGACGTGCCTCAGCCTTGAACAACCTCGGCAGAGACATGCGCCGAACCAGCGGAAGATGACGGCATGCAACCAATTTACCAGAACACTCCTGCTGCTAGGTAGTAGCTACACTCCGAGGGGATCCTATATTACATATATTACATATGGCTGCTGGCTGCTAGGCATGCTGTCCTGACTCAACCTCGTAGCGCTGACTTGCAGGATTCGCGCATGCTTCGTCTGTTATATGTATCATGTATCCCTACATGAAATACGTCGTACATGTCCCAACAACGATTTCAAGGCAGCTTGTTGCCATAGGCACGGACGGAGGTACGGAATACATGATGTTATCATTCATCTGCACAGCACGCGATGCACAGCACATCTGAAATCTCCATTTCCACTCCTCCTGCCAACTTGCCCCAGTTACGGCAAACAGCCGACGTACAAACCGTGGACCAACTTGACCAAACTATCTAGACATGGTACGGGGTGGCGTACATAGTAAGAAACTACCCACCTAACACTAATAAAAAGTGCAGACGATGCAAATATATCCCTTCCTGCGGTGGCTAGGTGTAAGTCAGCAGTATCCGTCGAGCGTAGTCCGTCCGCATTACTACCTGGTAACGGTTTCAGTGTCAGTAGTGCATGCACTGCGGGTTAGGCCCAGCTCCAGTTGGACCTTGATGAAATCATTGCAAATGGCACGATGGGCTTGCCCGTTTTGATTCATCCATGACTTCGCACGTAACATGACATACACTAGTTGCCTCTAACCATCTATTCGTGTCTAATGTGCGCCCGCAGTTGTAGTGTAGGGTAGTATAACGGCTCTTCCCCGATCCAAGGTTTGCCTTTTATAGGCGTGGTGTAAGTACCACACTAGGTGCATAGAGAGCGTCCCGTAACTTATTATAAGTCTTGACGCAGTCGTGTCACAGCCCTCCTAACCATTCTGCTATAGGAAATTCAACATAATGATCTTTCATGCGGTTACATGGAACTATGTGGCTCCAACAGTCGGGAGAACCATTGAGAATACCGCCGAAGGAAACCCACGGGATTGGGGAATTCGCCGGAAACAGTCGCCTAACCGCCAGGACCTGCCCGAACCACACTGCTGCCAACAGAGTTCACAGCTTCAGGCTCCTATCTTAAGGGATTGGTCATTTTCTCGATCCTAGGCCTACATTCTTCGCTACTACCTCACTACTTACGCATGCAGTTCGATAACTAACCGCTTCCTACCTACGGACGTCCACTACATACGTAATATACCTAGACCTGCCCATACTTCGCACTTATAACCAACATATGCGCCGTCACTCGTTAACCGGCCTCGCCATGTATAAGCGCTCACATACCGGCGGATGTTGCGTCATGCTTAGCGCCGCCACCTGGACGAAGTAGGTACATCATGCGAACGGCCTTGAGCTTCCGGAGCGACTCGCCCAGACTGCAACCGCTTCGTACATACCTACCTACTGTACCTCCCCATCATCAATATTGAACCCCGCGGACTGTGGCTACGTAGGAGGCAACCTTCGCTCCGGCCCTTCCAGCTACTGTACCGCCTCCTTTATTGGTGGCACATTAAAGTTGCGGCATAAGGGCAAACGTAGCGTGCCTACAGACTTAAACAGACCTTGGTTACTGGCATTCCGGTACTGTGCCTGCTGTACCTCCCGTCTGCTGAGGGACTTTGACAGGATTCAATCAGGGCTGGGAGTCCACCGTCCACGCACCCATGTCGGCCGCACATCGTCCCCCGAAGTTATCGTGACTCACCCTTGCCTCTGTCAGGATACCGAGCCGAAGATGAGTCTGATGTAACGCAGTTGATCCTCGCTGGCTGTTGCCTTCCGAAACAAGCTGCTGAGACCGTCCATCACCGAGAGCACAGATACCCTATCTATTGCATTCGTCATGAGACTTCATGAGGATCTTCCGTTCAGCCCATCCCTACCGTTACGCCTAACTAATCTCACCTACATAGTGTAGTAAAGGGGCCGGTAGGGATGCCCTAGACTCCCTGACGTGCCTCCAGCCGACCAGCCCGAGTCACTGAGCTTCCTACTACGGTAGACAGTACGGCTGACGGCGCGCAGCGCCCCAGTATTTCGGGGCAACCCCATGGCCACACGGCTCCGGCGCTCTCAGGAGTCAGGACGGTGAAAGCCTGGGTGGTATCGCATCCTAGGCCTCTCTGAGAATAGCCCTGGTGGCTTGCCGCGCGAATGATAGTAACTATGTACGAAGCAAGGTGGCTACTCAGTGCAGTGCAGAGCCTACGGTAGCATGCACCGCACATCCCGGCCTCTGATGACGAGAGGGCGAAGGCCTCCCGACCATCGAAAGGGCCACTATTCCGTACCATTGCCTGACTTACCTGCTAGGCGGTACTTTACGTGTTTGCAGCGGCCCAATTGCAGTCGACAACTCGGTCGCTTGTCGCTCCCTTCCCATGCGCTGCTACACGCCCCCTGGTCATCTTACTACAGTTCCACTGAGTTGCTGAAGCTCGTGTCTTGCGTCCCAGGATCCATCACGTCCTGCGCACTATAACATGTGTACCAACACAATTAATTCCAATAGGGCCTCACGCAGCCGTTCAATCCAGTGAATCCACAGCGAGTCTCAACATCTCACCGCCTTTATCGCCGCCAATGTAGTAATGAACAACCCGGCCTAAAACATCCTAATCCCCTCCCTCATCCACATGTCTTTTTCCTCCGTCGCACGCAGAACGCCAGATGCGGCATTTGTCTACGCTACAAATAGCAATGCTCAATAGTTATTGACTTATGTGCAGCCATCTAAATGGTACGTACGCTCGCGATGGGGGGGCCTCTCAGCCAGTCTTTTTCCCGCATCATGAGATCACCTCAGCCATTGCGTTTCCTCTCGCTTGTTTTCTTTGTGCTCTCCTATGCGGTAGGCGGCGTGTGATCACGGGTCAATTTATGCAACCTTCCCTGCCATCCAGCTGTACCCGTACTTGTCAAATTCGGAATCACTGCGTAATCTGCTGCGTGCGTAGGTATGTGTGTAATTCGATTATTAAGTAGGTAGTCCGCCTGCACCGAGTACCGTGACGGGATCTGGATATACATGATTTTCATATCCTCATATTGGCAAGCCACCTCTTTGCCGCATCCTTTAGTCAGGTCCACTTGTTCAACTGCGGTGCGACGCCGTCGCCAGACGTCTGAAAGCTTCGAAGCCAATGCCGTTGAATCCTTCCTGTTGAACCTTGCACGTCGCCAACTGCACGGCGAACCCAAGTTTCGCCTGGTTGTCCCAGTCGTGCTCGTGGTACAGGAAGCCAAACAGGACCCCGGCGATGAACGTATCACCTGCTCCAACAGTGCTACCTCATGGACATCGTCAGCCTCCATAGCTCGCCGTTTCCCGCCTGGGGGTGATTGACGTTCGCGTATGTATCTGTCTCTAGCCCGTCTAATAAGACGTGCAACGCGAGGTGGGGGGGTATGACCTACTCAATTACGCGGATTGTCTGGCCTGGTTGCGTCGCTGGGCAAACGGTGGCCCCCTCAGGCGACGAACATGCCGCCCCTTGTGCACCCCACGTACAGAAGAGATGGGACCTGGAACCACCATCTGGTCAGTGCCGGCTGCGGACGGACGCGCGGTTGCAACGATTCGTGCCCAGCGTCCGTGGTCGATGCGACTTACCCTCGCCGGGCTTTCGCCGATTGGGCCGCCAGACATTGCTCGGCACTGACGTACAGCTTACTCTGGACAAGAGGTAGGTGGCTACGGTCAATCAAGCAGGCTCCTCGAAGGGTTGGGGGTGGCGGTCGCCTGCGGGAGAACGTGCACAACGCACCTCAGCCCAGCTACGTGAGAAAAACACCACGTCGGCCTCAGCCACCAGCTCCTCTAGTCCCTCGCGGCCGGGTTTCTCGACCTCGACGCTGACTCTCGCTTTGGGCTTCGCGCGCCTCAGCCACTGCATGCACTGCAACGTCGTCGCTGGGATTCGCCCCTGTGCATGTCTTAGAGAGAGGCGCCCTGCCATGCTGGAACGGGTGATCAATCGGTTGGCGTGCCTACCTCGAAGTGGAACCAGGCGTTCTCGCCACCCAGGCTCTCGGCGGCTGCAACAAACTCGTCCAAGGTCATCTCAGCCAGGCCATTGTAGTTGACCAGCGTGCGGCTGCCGGTCGCAGCGCTGCGGATGATGTAGCTGCTAGCCGGCTCCTGGGTCTCGTCCCGGAATATGCACCGCGAAAAGCGCACGGGCGAGTCAGCGCCAAAGGACCCGATGATCCTCGCCGTGGCGGGCGCGTTGCGAGACGGTAAGCACGACAGCAGATGTGGCTGGACCTTGGGACTCGCACGTGCACCCTGCTCTGCCCGGACGAGCTGTTGGAGCACCTCGAGCGTATTCGGACAGTTGCCGCCCCGCCGGACTTGGAGACTGGAGGCACGCAATTTGGAGTCCTCGTCCGGATAATGGGGCACGCTGCGACGGGACCAACAACGAATGAGCAGCAGTCCTACGCGCGTAGACGCCCATGCCGACCGAGGCATGCTACTCCTTGTCCAGAAAGGGGGGACGGGGATACTTGCCTCAGGATGGTGTCGAGGTAGCAGGCCCCTGTACAGACCAGCGTCGTCGTCATGTCGCACGGCTCTCACGGCTGGAAGAAGATGGGATTCCAGAGAAAAGGGGTCGACGGTGCCGTCCTTTCCCGTGCCACGCGCTTGGATTAGGTATACTTGGTGGATGTTGCATTCTACTACGGGGAGGCAGGCTGTGGACTGTGGACTGTGGACTATGGACTGAAGTGTTGGCCCTACGCGGCGATGGAGACGACCTCAAGAGGTACTTCGTACGGATTACACGAGCCACAGTAGCCGGCGTAACACCCCCACGGGCCACACCCGCCGTATCTGCTCAGGTGGTAACAAGTGCCAGGTCCCTCGTCCGTATCGCGGAAGCAGGCAGACTCGGTTATTATACTATTTGCATTTGCGGACCCCCGTCCCGACCGTCGGGACTGCCTATGCCGTTATCGAGATGATCCCATGGCCGGGCAGGACGATTATACAGGCCATCCCTGGGGCATTGCCTCCGTACACCACATACCTAATACCTACCTAGTACCTTACACTATAGAACCACATCGTGAACTTCATTATCAAGCGCCGGCCTACGCTACTACGGTACACTACCTTGAAGTACCTCTCCATCTACATTCTCTGCCTCTCGTCACGTCATGCTGTTAATCGCGCCCCCCGCACTCGCAGTGTACCTGTTCGCACCGGTATTCGCCAGCCAATATATATTAGTCGTCGCGCATGTCGCTTACTCTGCATCCAGTATTTCATGCCACCCATACGGCCCATACCTCACCTCACCCATCTGATCTGCACCAAGCTTCGTGAGACCAAAGCTGACGTTTCGTTCCCCCCCTGGCTTCGGCCACTCTCCCTCGCCCTTGTGGCGCTGTCCCATCGGAGCCAAAAAAGCCAGACGCCAACCAAACAGAAAAAAGGAAGTATCGGTAGTATCGCAGTCTATGGGACTGCAGTTAGGCGTGCCAATGCCGATCTTCGTATAGGCCGAGGCTTTCCCACCTGCGTGAATGATTTGGAGGGGTTGCCTTTTTCCCTTGTCCAACCCCGTCCGTCCCGCTGCTTTGTTTTTCTGTTTTGTCATATTCGTTCATGCACTGCCCATCGACCTACCCAGCCCAGCGAGTGACCAGTCGTCTTCTCCAAGGCGTAACCGACTCTGCTATTTCGACGGGCATGTCCTACACTACACCACACGCCCACACACAACAGCCCCGACGTACCTAGCTTAATGAACAGGTAGCCTTCCCTGGCGCCGGGCCTTTCAATCTTTTCTCTTCCCTTGGGATCGGCAGGTGGTTCAACTTACGTGGCTCCTCCCGGGAATCCCAAACCCTCTGGCGGCCCTGTTTCCATAAGCGAATATCCTCGTGTCAGTTACACCTGGGCTGCCTACTTAGACAGGCACACTTTGTAGCATCATGCGAAGAGCGGCACCCCACCTTGTTCGCCCGTGTCTTGAGATCCAACGTAGCGAGCGACTCGTCAGATTCACTATTGGCGTGATAGTGGCGCGCCGTTGGGACCTTCCAACGCTGGCTCGTACTTTGTACTTGCGGGGTTGGCGGATATTGATTGACTGACTGTCCATTGTTGGCGCTGCTTGCCTCTGTGCGAGGGCCATGCATCGCATCGTTTCCTTGAAGAGTGCCTCGAAAGGAAGGTGCTTATCGCCGCTGCGACGGCGGTGTGGTCTCCTCTTCTCGTCCGTACGCGATGTGATACCTAATAGAACTGGCACGTTGTCTTGCCTGTAGAGCCGAGCCGTCGGTCTTTTTGACTGGCAGTGCTGGTATTACTTCGCCCAGGGGCCGTGGCATAATAGGTATTACACGTGCATCTCGCTACGCCGACGCCCAGGCAGAGCTGTACCGCCTTCCGACCAGTCAGAGCTCAGCTTTGTCCTCTACCTTCTATTGTGTGCCAGAGCCGGGGGGCAGCCGGGGGAAAAGCCGGGGCAGAATGCATCTATTATAAGCTGGGTGTCAATATCGTTTCAAGCCGGCACAGGGTTTCAGGTTCCGGTCCAGTTTACAGGAGGCCTGAGAGCAGGAAACTCATGCCCGTGATGCGGTCAAAGCCCGCCGCCTCGTGGTGGTGGAAATGAAGCCCGTTCCACCCGTAGATGCATTGCGTTACCATCATGCTCCTGTGCCTGTTCGGCTGTTGGGATTGGTCTCTCCTACGACATGCCCTTCCGATCATACTGTGCTGCGTCTGACCAAACACGTCAAAGACAGAGCACAGGTCGTACCATGGACTCACTTCATTGCAGTTCTAATGCTACGGGTTCGAATGGCACCGTCACTTTTCGGAAGGGAGTGGTCGCAAATGAAGCCGAGCGATGACCCGAAATACATGTAGCTCATGCACACGCTGGAGGTTAGAGGAACAGTCATCTCCTTTGCGCATTCGACCAACCGGCCCCTTTCCGGACTGACATGGTAACTATGGGGTTTGCATTTATAGTACCTGCACAGTTGCTTTTTGAGTATTGCCGTAGCAGTGGGGGGCATGGCATATTCAACAGACAGACGCCTTACCTAGGTATTCCCTTCATCTCGTTGGATGGCTTGGGTACGTTGTTCCAGACTCAGCTACGGCTGTTCTCAACTCCGCGCGCCGAATACAGCATTGCGTCGGCATCTCTATGCTTCTGACGAGAATGACACCATGCCGTCCTCCAGGACTACACATAAACCCAGATAGCTTGTGATGTTGAACGCCGGCTATCCCGGCACTCAACGATCACCACTCATCGAAGCCCTGTCTGGAATCTTCTCACGTCAGCATTGTATATAGGGTCGCTCATACGCCGTTCCCTCTCTCGGTAGAGCGGTGCATACGCGTACATAGGTAGCATCCAGTGATACATGCGCGTCCCAATCATCCGCAATCCAAGACTTTTCGCAGGGTTATATCACTGGCGGAGATAGTAGCCAGGGCAACAGGGCAACTCGGTCCATGTCGACCTAGGCCTGCGCCTGGTGTATGCTGATATTCTTACGGGGCCGTCGGGCCGCGCCGCTGGGATTCACGGAGTTCTGCTCCGTATCCCGTAGATGAAAACGATAAGGCCCTTGGATCTGATATGCTCGTGGTTTCGGTTTTTATCTCTATATCCACTCGTCTTGGAACACCTTCCTCGTTGGGGGTGGGGCGGTCTCTTGCGCAATTCGGTTTGAGGACTGAATACAAGCAGCCGACGAGCGCGTGCGTGGCAGTGAAAGGAAGACACCGGAATCTAAAGGGCTGCTGGAAAGCCGTTTTCTCCTTGATAGTCGGGGGCTCGCGCTGCGCATGGGGAATCTATAATCGCGATACGGTCGGTCAATAAGTCAGCCTGCGAGGTCAGGCCTCCTGGAGGCCGAAGTTCAAAGGAGGGGCGGGTCGGCGTAAGACTATCTACTACGCAGGCCGTATTTCCCCCCTCAGTTAACTTGGGCCTGGGATTTAACTCAACCCGCGCGTGGAAATGAGGACTGAGTCCGGCCTCCGCGGGTCTGATGAGAAAGGCAGGCAGCCATCCAGGGCGGGTATACCATTGATGATAAGCCTGATGCGTAAGGGGCCGCGCCTCAAGGGACATCATGGAGAACAGAGGGCTTGCCGGAGGATTCCCAAGCCACGAAGATGGCTTGGAGCGGTGAAGCCGTGGGGGATTCAGACTTTCTGAGTACAAGGGCTTGCGCGGCGGCGTTCTTATACCCATCCCGCCTGCTCTGAGGGTGTAGTGATTCGAATGAAGGCGTCGACAAGGCGCTTGTGTATGCCTCAGCGGCGTTTTGTATTATTTCCTGGACGCCTGGTGGTCATTGGGCACCCTGACGGCTCATGCACGATTCGGTTGATGCAGGCTGGCTTGGCTCACACATTCCCAAGAGGTATGATAGGATACGTAGGAACCTGAAGGGGGGATCTAACTACAGAATGTTGGGAGCGCATGAGTATAATGCAAGGCTGGGAACAATTTCACAGAGAAAGGGTTTGTCGCCGTTAAGTTCTCATGATAGATTCCCCAGAACAAACACAGTTACAACACTGAAAAAGAGCCTCGATTTTCTAATCTAGGACGCACTGAGAACAGTGAACATCGCACATCCAAACCAGCAGTGAAATAAAAGAACAAATGTCTCCAGCAAGAATCAAGCCTCCGCCCGTAGAACAGGGCGAACGCCGCCAGAGATTCTCATCGGCCCGTCGGTTGAAAGTCACCAACGACAGGTTGTTTCCATCTCGCTTCATTGTCCACACTTGCGCGCCGTGGGTGATAGGTTAGGGCGACAAGCTCTAGCATAAGTTGAAGCTGGGTTTGCGTTGCGCGACGCCTTTGAGAATAGGCGGGATTAACGGCGTGTAAAAGCACAATCAAAGTTCATGGGAAAAGACACGATGCGGTATTGGTACATTCATCAACCGCCTTCATGGCATGATACAAACCGCTTTTTCTAGCCGGATATATTCAGACACTTGTGACGTGCACCTCCTCAGCCGGGCTGAGGAATCGGGTTGTTGTTTGGCTAGAAAGCAAGAAGATTTGGTGTTGAGGTTGAGAAAGAGACAAGAGGAACGGCGAAAATTTTATGGCTGGACGCGCTGGGTTACGGGAATAAATACGGGCTCGTCTTTGGCTCCAGCTGTTGGCAGGTGGTCACGGGGATAACGTGTTTATGCTACGTCCGTAGTCCGTGCGGCAGTTGGAACTTGTGCAGCACACGGTGTGATTCGTAATTTCTGGGTAAACCCAAGAGTGAACGAAACTTTCCTAGAAGCACTCAATACGACTACTATGTATAAGAGACGTCTCCGGCATTGATTTGGTGAACCCGGATGAATTCGTACGGGCGAAGAGCATTTTCATGGCTACTGGGATAAACCGCCATCATCAAAATTCTACGCGATTTGCCGGGAAAAGGTCTTCCCGAGTCGTCTGTAAGTCGACTCTATGTACGAAGTACGCTCTCGTTCAAGCTGATATCGCGTCACCAAATCCAAGAACTCAATTGACCTGTCCATATCGATTCGTCGAAGATACTTTCGTGCGATGTGGTCTTGCCTATCGGATTGTTCGATGTTGACGAGTTTGCGGCATCGGTAGTTCTTGAAGCCTTGATAGCACTTCATTCGTACGGATGGTGGCTGCTTGATATTCGGCTTCTGCGCGTAGAACCGCGAGTAGCATAACCACCTGTTTTGCGCGGCATATATCAAAGGGGACCTCGCCTCGCTATCTGTGATGTTGGGATTTAGTTCGCTTTGCTCCGTTAAGACGACGACGTCTGCATGCTCGCCTGCCGCCTCGTATGATAGCGGAGTTAGTCCGGTTAAGTCTTGAGTGTTCACATCCACTTTCTGTGCCAGGAGCAGTTTGACAGTGGATAGAAACCCAGTCTGGCAGGCATACGATAACAGAGTTCGGCTGTCACTGTCCTCGCTGTCACATGACAAGTTTTCGTCAATTAAGAGCTGGACCACATCACTGTGTCTGTATTCTGCCGCAAGATGAAGCGGCGATTTGTCGTCTACCCCCAAAATAACGAGAGATAGGTTCGGCTGCTCGGACATTACTTTCTAAGAAGCGGAGAAGCTTCTTCATAACGTCCAAATTCCTATTTCGGGCTGACAGCTACAGGGCTCAAACCTCGCTATCGACGGCATTTAAACTCGCGCCTTTCTCGATGAGCAAGGACACAATGCCTTTGCTCCCACTCTCGGGTGCACAGAATAGAGATCTTCAAAGTCCATCAAGGTAATTAGCGTTAGCGCCTTCAAGGAGAAGATACCGCACCGTTTCCATGTGGCTCCCGCACGCAGCGTGATGCAAAGCCTTCATGCCTTGTTGGGCCTTGCTCAGGGCGCATTGTTGTCGAAGCAGACGGACTATATCATTGAACCCGCGCTTGCTCGATTCAATACCGACGGCCTGTAAGTCAAGTTTCAATGCCTCGATTCCGAATTTCGACTCCACTGAATCGAAGAGCTCCTTTAATGCCCGTGAATGACGCCGGTCGTAGCGGCGACTATAGCGCTGCTAATATTCTCAGACGACCACGTGGAGGCGGTAAAGACAAGACTGACACAAACGAGACTTCGCAGATAGGCCTAGTCTAAGATAGTTCGACCACTGTAATCGGCGAGAGTTCCACCTCGTTAGCACTCGAATTGGATCCTGTATCGTTGCCCTCGTCTGGAAGATGCTGAAGGTCGAAGCCGGTATTATTGAGCAAATAACTACTTCGATCCTCTGACCATTCGACTATAGAATGGTGGAGCGGTGTTTTCCCGTGATTGTCAGGTGTCGTCATCTCCTCTCGAGTGAAGGGGACCTGCATGTTGAGATGTTTTGGAGCACCGCTGGTCCAGCCTGACGTCCAAGGCAAAGCTGAGACCGGCTCGTAACGGAATCCTTTACGGTCCTTCTCAGTATTGCTATGCACTCTAGCGATGAACGAGAGTTCCTTCTCGATCTTAGTAGTGGGCGATGTCTGGCGTTTCGTCGGACCTGTGGCGAGCTACTCTGGCGGATTACCAGTCATGACATTAGCCCGAGGTGGATGGCGGCGTTAGGAAACAGATTCTACTTACTTTTCTCCAGATCTCTCGGCCAACAAGTCTATAAGATTCGGGAGTTCTTCCGGTTTGATTATATCGGTAAGACCATGCTTCTTTGTATATCCCTCAAGGTAGCATCGAATATCGGGCGCATTGTGCTGCTCAATAACTACAGTCATATTATCCTTTGATCCCAGTCAACACGATTCCCCGCTCAACGATCTGTGGGCGAGCGGAAATAGCCAGCCGAGGCGGCGGCGAGGAGGTCATTAGTCGCTAGGAGCTCGAATAGAGCCACAAGGTCGTCGCACTCTTCCAGACCATCGAGGCAGATAGCTGTCAAAACGAAGCTGGAGACTAAGAATGTTGGCGATCAGGTCACCAACTGATATTGGGGCTAGACGCTCCTCATCAGCATTAGCGAAAGTAGTATTAGAGAGGCCGCTCCTTGAGTTAGGAGCTTTCTTCATGCTGGCCAAACTGTCGGCCAGGAACCGCGATAGCGAACCTATGTCCTTTTGCAAGCAGAGTTGGCGCAGTAAGCTTGCGATGGCATCTCTCGGACTAGACGGAAGACTACGACCAAAGCAATGGTAAAGAACAGCTGTCTTGTTTCCCGATAGGTTTTCGACACTTGTTAGTAAATGGTCGATAACCACCGACCTTGTTGTGCTGTCAGGGTCATTTTACCCCTTTTCCATCACCAGCACCCAACTTATCAACATCATCTTTCCAGCACCCGAATTGCCGCTAAGGCAGATGAAAAACCTCTTATTTTCCTCTATCGCACCTGAAATGCCAGCTGCGTTTGGCTGCTTCCACTTCTCACACACCGGCAGAGTGAATAGCCCAGTGTTGCACATCGGTCGGCCCTGTCGGTTTTGACCCCCTGGCCGACCGACAGGAGACATTATACACATCGACCGACCGATGTCTGTCAGTCAAGGGGTATTGACCGACAGAGCCGGCAGGCCGGCGGTTATTAGCAAAACAGAATAATGAAGGCATTCTCATGTAGAAGCGCATATTGAAGGTCCCAAATTAGTCCCGATCACAGCCAGAACAATGGAAATGCGGCTTCAACCTGATGCGCCCACCAAAACACCAAAAATTAACCCTCCTATCAACACATAGTATATCCACCTGCCCCAAACCCCCCTCTCAAAACAACCGCCGGTCTCAGCGGTCGGCCATATATACCCAACCGACCGCCAGCGGCCGGTTTGACATATCTGGCCGACCGACCGTACCCATCGGTCAAGGGATTCTGGCCGACAGACCGGCGGTTGGCCGACCGATGTGCAACTCTGGAATAGCCATTTGGCTTGAGCGGTTACCAGATTCTGGTAAATTGAATCAGGCGTGAACGGGCAAATATATTCCAGGAGCGCCTGTCTGAACTTGATATCCTCAGTTGGCTCATAAGAAACGGCTGTGGCATATGCGGGTATGATTGCGGTATCTTCACCGGACATTCTGGACGTTCGCTCCACTACAACAACGCTCCTTGGTCGGTCAAAGTGCTCTTCACACTCGGCGTAATCGAGACGTCTTTTTCTCCGCCTGCGGTCTTCCAAATCCCTTTGCGGGTGTCGTTCTAGAAGTCGGCCTCGAATTCTCCTGTCTAGTTTACATCCCGAGTACGCTCTCGACAAGTCTCTTGTCTGTTCCCTCTGCGTGGGATATTTCTTGTCTTGATTTCTCGGTTTCGGGCTCAATAAACGGACGAAGTATTGGGATACTAACTCTCAAAGCCACTACTCTTCTGGCAAAGCTTTACGAGCTGCTGTCTCTGGCGATGCCATTTGGAGGTATGGCTAGCCATTTCGGGAACTTGTTCTGTCTGTACTCACCATCCTCCCTACCACAGAGTCACAAGCCGACGTTGGAGTAGCACTGTCCAACGGCTCAAGACGTAGTATTTCTCGACTCTACATAGTGACCCCTCGCCTGGAATGTTAAATCTGGCATGTTTGCGTTACTGGTCATACTCACCGGCCAAACAAACTATGTACATCGCCGTGTGAATATGCTTGATTGATGTCCGATTCGCGACTGTACGGTATAGATCTACAACCTCACACTCATACCGCTTGTCAATCCCAGCTTCCGTCTGGAGACCTCAGGGCTTGTTGGCCTCTACATGCTTCAGCCACCTGGGTCGAATCGACTCGGCCGTGGGATCGAGGTTGATGACATCAATAATATTCTCCTTTTTACCCTGTGATGCTAACTGGTATCGAACTCGGCGCCGGCTACGTTCCCATTGAATGGCTCATCAGTCTCGCGCTTCAGCAGGATCGCAACTCCGAACCCGGGGGATACCCGGCCCAGCTCTTCCGGCTCTCCGAAAATCAACCGCTCTGTACCATACCGGTGATCAGTGCTGCTAAGTCGGTGCGAATTAATCCCCAGCTTAACGACGGAACAGTAAGATTCAGAAGCCGAGAGGGGCCAACCCACAACCATTATACAACCCGAATAGTGAATCTACATTACTATGTCTACCTATATATATTCTAACTCTATGTCGAAAATAATTAAACAATAACAGCGCCACGCAGAAGGCACCCTCTATCCAGCCGGGCATTCAAAATCTCTAAGAAGACCGATAAGTATATATCCGCCGACCGTGTATCTCCGCTCTATGATGGCTCAACCCAACGAATCCGACATTCCCCCTCTGGCCGCCGTCATCGCCCTGTAGTTTACCGCCGCCATCCGCGGGGTTCATATCGCCGATCATGCCAGGGACCCGACGGAGCGCCGCGGAGCCGCTATCCCAGAACTCGGCGCTCTCGATCGCATCCACGGCATTCTTCCACTCTGCGCCGAACCGGAACATGGCGAAGCCGTCGAGGACATCGCCCCAGCGCCGGCCGTACAGGAACGGAGGGTACAGCTGCGGCACGATTGTCACAAACGCCCATATGGCAAGCAGGACGATAATTACGTGGTAAGACACTTGTCCGGGTACGATATCGCTGGCCGGCTTGAGGCCGTAGAGCCCCAAGTCGGACGTGGCGGTGGGCATTGACGTCCAGTTCCCCGCGCCTCCTGACATGACTGCAGCAGCCGCCTCTCCGAATAACTTGGACAAGGCCAGGCTCATCCGCGCCGGGCTCAGCGTAGGGTACTGGAAGACGCGGTTCTGGGACTTGAAAACCGGGACACTCTGTGTGGCCTTATTCGCGCCGACCCATGCGTTGCAGTTCGACGAGGTGTCCTCCTTGCATTTGGGCGGGCCCAGGAGACCTAGGGGCTTGGTCGTGAAGGCCGTGTAAACGAGCGTATGAAGGCCCACGACACCCGTGGACTCTACTTCGAAGGTCGGCAAGCTGCTTTCTAGCATTGCTGGCTCCTGCTGGAAGGACGAGAAGGTATTCGTCGTCGCTGAAATCTTCGCAACGCCGGTGTTCGTTATTGCTTTGCATCGGATCCCGTAGCCCAGGTATGTCTGGTTATCGAAGACCGAGACGGACGATACGACGACGGGGTTGTCGGCCATATTCTGGAACGTCTGGTCGGGTTCGAATCTCGCTTCCGAGCCGTACGACTGCCACATGACTAGCTCGAGAGTGCCGTCGGCGGGCAATTCAGCGGTCCCGTCGTATGCGGGGGCTAGAGTCCTCACGTCGGAGTTCGCGGCCATCAGGTACTGGTATTTCAAACCATGCGCGCTCGCGAGCTCGAAGAATACCGCCTCGGACCCTAAGACGTTTTGTGCTTGGGCGTACGTTGTCTTGTTTGTCCCATATATGCGCGAATTCGCGAGAGCCGGCCTCGCCGTCCAGTCGTTGATGGCCTTGACTTGGACGAGCTCCAAGCCGGTGTACGGGTTCACGGGTGTACAGGAGAGGTCAGTTAGGAAGCCCCAGGCCTTCCCATGAGCGCGTTCCGTCACCTCAGGCCCGGCAAAGAATACGACTCTGGCGTCGCTCTCCGATATTGATCCGTTGACGAGCCGGTTCTGGTAAATGTCCTGGATCGTATCTTCAAAGTAAGTAGCGCTGGCGTCTGGCGTGCCTTCAGGTGCGTAGAAGACAGTGGCGCCGTAGGGCGTCGTCGGGTTTCCCTGGCGCCAACGGCCATCTATCTCCTCGGCGATGTCATTAGACAGGCGGGCGTTGAACGTGGTCTGATTCCTGCCGCTTATGAGAATGGGCCGGTCGCACAGCTGCCAGGCATAGTCTGGCGACATGCTGAGGCCGGACAGAGGGATGGTCACGTAGAAGAGGATGCTAGAGAAGGCGAGGTAGAACCACAGAATCCCGGGACCCTGCCATTCGACGGTGCCACGCCGGGTGCTCAACCTCCTGAGGACATAGTGCACAGCGACGACCAGGGCATTGCACCAGCTACCTACTGATCCCCAGCCGCGGTCAGCGTGCCACATGAGTTGGTGGGCATCTGACGGAGCCAGGCTGGGCGTCATGAGTGCCGCCGCCTCGAACCCCGCAAGGCCAGATTTGGCCCAGTCTAGCACGAAAATACCTATGATGAGCCAGGCGAAGAAGGCGGCATTGGCATCTACGACCCGAGCCGGGATGATGCCGTTGACGGCGGGGGTTTCAAGATACACCGCGACAATGAAGAGGTAGAAGATCAGTATCAGTAAAGGCCCTAGGGTGTTCAGCACCGTTCGGGCAATATACCGCTGGAAGTGATAGGTTGCCGCCGACCCTTCAGTAGTCTGGTTGATTGCCTCGGCCTCTTCCGGGTCGAGGTGTGGCACCGCAGTATAATCAGGGTTCTTCTCCTGGTTCGAGAGGGGACCTACTCGTGGGGCGTGTTTAGCATACGGGACGGCAGGCTACGGGCGAGAACGAGGCACGCTTACGGTGATCCTGGCGAAGGCTGTCGTCCGCGTCATCTTCCGCCTCGGGCTCATGTGATGGCCCGTCTGGGCGGGAAAGCAGGCCGGCAAACAGCCCTCGGCCGGACGGGGAGACATTCCTATCGGGCCGGACGCTGAGCTCAACACCGTCCACACTATCGCCCCGTTCCCCGCTAGGGACGGGGGGCAAGCGGCTCGACATGGCTGGATGAGCCTCAGCAGAGGTACAACACCTTCTCTTCTAAGCGACTGAGTACGCATATAGTAACATGGGCATAGCCGCGTGTAGCATCTTATCACAGTGTCTTCACATCGCTGGGGAAAATATCGCGCACGGGACTGACTCGACTTCGCAAGACAAAGCTCGGAGCCAGGCTAGCAAGTGGCGAGAGTCGAGTGGTTCGGCCCCTATTCTAAGAAATTTAGACTGGCTCGACGGGCTACCTAGCTGACGACGCTTGTCCGTATTCAGCGTGACCCGGATACGTACTGCGGTATGTACTTAGTAAGCATCTGCTGGCCATCTGCTGCCGGCGCAGGTGCAGTACCCGGGACGCGTATGCATAACTTGCCAGGGGTTGGAATTTAAAAACCGTCGTCTCTGTGACGATCGTGGATCTGCGCAGCAGCCGGCAGGATGGTTGACGACAAAAGAATACAGTCCGTAGAGACTCGCTATAAGTCGCAATACAGTGTTAATCGGACGGTGCACACGTATGTCCGTAATCAGGACAGACGGGAATTATAGGCAGCGGCCATGGGGGCTCAGGGGTCGTGCGACTGTGCCGAAGTCTCCTTTTGTCGTCAACCTTTAGGTAACCGTGGCTAAAGGCGGGTGGCTAAAATGGGGTTTTGGCCCAAATGGGAGTCTACGACGTTAACGTACATAATCCACCCCATCCAGGCCTAATCCACTTTCGAGCCAGCCAATTTCGGGACACCCAGCCCTCCTACCTATCTACGCTGATTCTACGGACGTGCAGTTTGCTCCCCTTAACCTACCTACCCTTCGCAGTCGTGCTGGTAAAAGAAGTAAGAACTTAATTTACAAGCTCATTTTCATGGTCGGCACTTTTCCGTCTGAATTGCGTCGTCTCCCTACCTTGATATCCACAGTGCACTAGATAGGGACTTATAGCGACGCTTGATACCGTGTCCAAATTGTGCCTAAAGAGGCCGCTCAATTACCCTACAGGCTACTATACATAGTACTGATCAAGCTGACTTGTCCCTTGACCATCAAGGTCAACCAGCCGTCTCATTAGTGGCACCCGTCCTCCGTCTGGCACCCAATAAGTATCTACCCCTACCACCCCATAGGTAGAGTAGAATCGTTTCTACTTATTCGTTCCGAACTGGGACCTTTGGTACTAGCCACCATATGATGCCTCCCAAGACAAATAACGCCAGAACAATGGGCTGTAGTACAGCTACACCAGCGCTCGTGGCGATGAGACCCGTGATCGACGGGAACAGCGCGCCGCCGGCTTGGGCCAGCACAAAAATGAAACCTATGTTCATTTTAGTATGACGTACTTCGTACTCTGCATATTTTGGGCATATTTTGGTAGTTAACTCACTCAAGGCTGCAGGCTGTGACTCCAGAGGGAACAGCTTCGATGCAACGGACATTCCCTGGATATCGAGTCAATAGGTTAAGACAATATAGCAACGCCTAGCTATGGGACGCTCACAGTGGCGAAGAATGGGCCGGAGAAGAAGCCAATGAAACTCAGCGCGATGGCACTTCCTATAATGCTGGGCTGCAGCCAAAAGACCAGCTGGAGGACTACACACAATGCATTGTACAGCAGAATCATCCTCCGTTCACCGAAACGGAAAGTGGGTTCAGGCAGCAGCAATCTTCCAGCAAACGCGCCGCCATAGAATCCAGTGGGAATATAACCGACGTTGGACAATTGGCCGCCGCGGACGGTGGTCAGAAACTCGACCACCCAGCCACCGGCCGTGAATGTGGCTCCCAGCTCGAAGAAATAGCACATGCTGAGGAGCCACAAGGTCTTCGACTTGAGAAGCTTTGCCATATTGACCAATGCGAGTCTGTTGCGCCTCTTGCCCCGGGTCTCGTTCTCGGTACGCAGTCTGCTGAAGAGCGTATCCCGGAACGCAATTATGACTCCGGTGACATTAAGCACACTGATCCCAATCAAAACGAAATAGACTCGCTTCCAGCCATCAATCGTTAACGAGTTAGGGGCATTCGCAATTGCGGTGGCGATCAAGGGCCCGATGAAATTCCCAAGCGCATAGAAGGCGTGTATGAAGCTGAGCCACCGATGGGGCACATTTTTAAGATTGCTAACGAACGTGTTCGAATGCGCGTCTTGATAAGCCACGCCAAGGGCCTGAAAGAGGAAAGAAACGCAAAAGACGGCCAGCGGACTCCATGGACGTAACGACTGAGCGATCAGCTGGAGAATCGCGCCGATTAAAAGTAGTTGGCCAAGTGTCAAATGCGCCGTCAATATGGGGTTCGTGATGGCGGCTAAAAGCCATCCTGCAAATGTTGTCCCGTAACTGTATCGAATTAGTTGTGTCCCGGTTCGTGGCGAAAGATTGCCTTGTAAACACCTACATGATGGCAATCTCGCCAGTCCCGATATGAAAGCTACTCAAGACGTATGGGATCAAAGGCCCCACTGCAACATCTAGGTCAATATTGCCTCCAAACTACCGAGATATCCAAGAGAACAGATCGGAGAGCAGTGTAGGTATATACAATGGATCGGCTGGGAAGCGTCGGTCATTAGAGGTCACTCACGAGTACCGTCACCGACACCAGCGCAGAAAAACGAGTATCCCGCAACGATGAGTTTGAAAAAGGGCGTGACAGGTTCTCGATCAAAGCTCTGGGTCTCTGCTAGTTGCTGATCTGATGATGATGATTCCGGATCTTTCACAATCGGATCATCATGATTGAGTTCAGTCAGCGGGTACGACTGGGTCGCATCCGCGGTGTCAGTCTGTGTCGTGATTGTAGTCGACATTATGAAAGTTTACCGACATTAAGCGCGAGTCACATAGAGGCTGTACTCTTGTTTTTTTCGCCCTGACCGTTCTCACAAGGGAGTTCTCACACCATTTAAATACTTGGATGTCTGTAAGGCGGACATTGAGAAGACGTCGGGAAGACGCTGGATAGGTGATCTCCGACAATAGGTAGTGTATCTAGATCGTAGACTCGGCCCGCCTTGAGGAGTCCAGGGCGGAGATACCGGATGGGGCATATCTGCACTTGCTGATCGGGACAAAGAACCTCGTGAGAGTTGACATTCCAGATGATGATTTAGTAGGTACTACCATGTACATACGGCACGCCGCGTACCTATGTGGTAGACAGAGAGATACCTCGGTAGCCTGGTAGGTACGGCATCTCGATTCTCGGCGCCGTCTCCACTGATGCCTCGTCCCGAATATTAGCCGAATTGGAAGGTGGGGGCAGAAGTGGGGGTATACCTAGGTAAATAGCGTATTACTAATTAATTATGTAAGTGTACTTCGTGCTTCCCAGCTGGACAATGAGTTCCAGGTTCACTGGCGGGCGTCAAGCATCCACAGATTACCGCGGCCTACGTTGACATCCCACCCCGACAGCCAGCCTGACGAGTTGTACACTACGATTAGGCATCTGCTTTAAACAAGCCGGTCACCAACTACGGAATACGTCTTGAAGAAATCAGGGATATTCACCAATTGTGGACGTCTCCCAGCCTACCTCTCGACCTCGTCTGCTTGTAGACATGGGGTGCTGCCGCCATGGGTGCCAGTGACTCTAAGCTCGTCTTCAAGAAGGGCATTTTCAGGCTGTCTGAGGAACGGCACATCCCAGCCGATGATCCTTACTGGACATCTGTCAGTACCCTCCTTACCCGCAAGCGACAGGCAACGCTTCATGCGCTCCTTGCTAACACTTCACAGTTTTGGGAGCTCCCAGAGTCGTCTGAAGATGTATTCAGCCTCTTCTCACCTGCGGATATTCGTCGAACACGCGACAGAGCGATCGAGAACCTAGAAACACTTATTTTAGCCCTTGCATCACGCTTGTTCGTGTTGCGCCATCACCCGTCTTTCCCCGATGCCGAGTTCGCGGCCGAACGAGATGCTCTCAACTGCATTCGCGTCTTGACCAGAATCCTACCTTACCTATACGAAGCCGATAGCTTGCAGGCCTGGGAGGATAAATTCTTCTGGGGTACAAGGCGGAAACGGACAAGGAGATCGGTTATCGCAAATGAGGTGCTGTTTGACGAAGCCCATGAGGATCGCCAAGGTGCAAAACCCCCGCCCGACGAATTCGAGGAAGCAAAACCTCTTGCAGAGGAACTTATAGATACCCTGATCGACCTACTCTTTTTCTCCGACCTGACCGTCCCGAGACAGCCTCATGGCAACCCGAAAGTCACGTATTCCATCTGGCAGAGCGGCGTGGGCTGCAATACAGCTTTGCCGACGACAAAGGAGTTCGAAAGTAACCGATGCGAAATTCTGCGGTTACTCTTGACTCTAGCCAGCCAAAGCATGTATATGTCGCCAAACCTGCTCCCGACTAAGGGTACGAAGGCTTTGACCTATATTTGCACATGCCCTGATAAGCAGGTTGTGCTCTCGGTGTTGTGCTCACTATTAAACACGGTAAGTTGAAGCGAATGAGAGTCAGGTTCAGCCTCTAATTGATACAGTCACTCAAGTACAATCCCGCCAGTTGGCGTGTTCCTATCAACACTCTGATCTTCAAGGAGCCGAAAGAGGTCCTCGTCACCTATACGCTACAGTTCCTCTTAGTTGTTCTGCTCTACCCCATACCCGAATCGCCTACTGGCTCCACGCCCAAGAACTACTATCGCCATTTCTTAGGGCGGCTGCACCGACCCCAGGACTTTCAGTTTATTCTTGACGGTATGACGCGAATCCTCAACCAGCCTATACACGCCAATACTTCATACCTGCCCGGCACACAAGACACCGCAAGGTTTTCTCCCGAGATTATTATGTTGTTTTGGGAAGTTACTCAGTGCAACAAACGCTTCAGGTCTTACCTGATTGACACACAGCGATCGCACGATTTCGTGGTTCTGATCCTTTTCTACGCCACCCAGTACAAGCTAGATGCGTCAAAACAAGGTGTAGTGAGGATGTGTGCTTTTCTGCTGCAAACACTAAGTGTCGAGAAGAACTTTGGCGTCAATCTGAACAACCCTTTCAATGCACAGGATACTCTCCCAGCTGTCATCAGAATCCCCGGGTTCAAGGGGACTTTTGGAGACTTTCTTGTACAGGCAAGTATAAATATTTACGCGCTTCATCTCAAATGCATCTAGGTACTAATCGTTTTTTCAGTCTATATATAATCTTATCACCAGGAGCCAGGGAAAGCTCTCTGCGATATACCCGGCACTTTTGGCCGTTGTTAATAACATTTCCGCTTATCTGGAGGGCATCAGCAACACAACGTCCTCGAAACTAATACAACTGTTTAACTCTATGTCCTCCCCTTCTTTTCTGCTGGCAAATGACAGCAACTACATTCTGTTAAATTCGCTGCTGGAATCTATGAATGCCATCATAGAGCATCAATATGAGAGTAAGCTAGTCATCGAACTTCCGCCCAATTTGTGCTGACGGTTGTAGGGAACCCAAACTTCATTTACCTCGTTTTAAAGAACAGGAAACGCTTCGAAGCTTTACGAAGCTTTACCCTTGAGACTGGCCAAGAAGAGCTCGAGCGAAGAAATCGCTTAAGAAAAGAGAACGGACAACCCACCGACCCATTCGATATAGGATCTAGGCGGAGTTCTGTGGAGAGCGTGCGCACCCCCATCACAAACGCGCCGAAGGTCTCGTCATTAAGCGATGTGCCGGAGGAGGACTCTACATTTGCAATCGGCGACGACGAGGACGACAGTGAGCAGGACGAGCGCCCAACGCCGACTCAGTCAAGCCCTAGCGAAAACCCTTCTCGTGCTTCGTCCGTCGCGGATGTCGAAGATGCTCTACCGACCCAATTGAGAGGAATGTCTGAAAAGGCCCGGGGAAAGATGCCTGCTGGTGTTACGACCTTCTCTCGGCAAAATAGCACCACCAGCTTTGAAGGCCATTCTATCGCTGGCCAATCCACTTCCGGTGCATTCGAGCCTTCTGCAGGTTGGCTCGAGAGCTGGCTTCCAGAACTGCCATTACGCACGATCCTAACTACTATACAACAACTGACTGTCCTCATCGACAGCCAAGGGCTAAGCGCTGACTCTCCTTCAGCTTCCACGCTACAGGTCATTAGAGAGGCCGGCCTCATTGCCATCGAGGCATCGCCGGTCCGAGTCCAATCATTCGAATGGTCGCCTCTCGCCCTCGGCTGGTACGAGTCTCTGATTTGGAGTTTCGTATTCGCCAGCGAAATGCAGGTCGCAAAGGGCACGGTTGGTGTATGGAATGGTACGGGTATCAAATTATTCAAAGTCCAAGAGACAGCAGCAACCGGCCCGACTCTAACATCACCGCGTGGGGCCGTCGATGCCGTCGGTAGTAATATTGTCTCGAGAATCGGGTCGATCAACCTTCGCGGTACAACGCCCGTCAGTCCCGCCTCGCCGAGCCCACCACCCCAGAGACAGCCGCCAGCCTAAGCGTCTCGTGTCTGGAGCATAGAGCAGTCCGGAATAAAGCTGTATTTTTACGTCGGGAAAGGGGAAACAAACGAGACAAGACGGCGGAAGGGGTGTTATCGCGGGTAAAGATGGAATATTTAATCAGCCCGGGAGCCTTGATTTGTGTTATACCATGCGTCGGTGTTAGCTTGGAGTATTTAATAAGGTATTGCTGAAGCTCGATTGAGATTCGGGGTTTCTCACCTTCGGGAACTTGCTTGTTATGTGCTCTGCTGTATCTCCCGGGATTTCGCAGCTTCATGGTGTCGCCCGAACCTGTTTACGTGCGTAAACGGAGAAGATAGGACATATACAATACAATCTACACTACTGCTAATTCACCCGATTGAGCCTCACCTATTAACAAGACGATACTCCAAGTAGCAGACATGAGTACAAATTAATAGTAAGTACACTGATATCATGCGATTCATCCGCACAGGAACAATCCATACGGGAAGTCAGTAATCCGTACAGAGGCATGCCATATTTTATACACAAGTTCATAGTACACACATCGAACCCCGTCTCATACATACATACACCAACCAAACGCTTCGCAAGACGCTTCTCTCAAATGCTCATGCTATGCTTCTGCAGTGGGGATATCTCGGCAACCAAAACGCCTGGAAATGCAACTGACAAAACTCGTTGTTAACGGGATAGAACCGGCTTGTCCGATATGCGACTGGGGCGGTTTTGTCTTGCGATATCATAACTGCACGGTCGAGGTGCCCATCTGCAGGCTAACCTCCCACTTCAGACTCCCGCCACGGCCGTATCCCTCTCCTAACCTGTTCTGGATGAGGTTCGACACGCGGAGCCGTAGGCGGGTGAGAGTGGCATCGTCGCAGCCCTTAGCCACGCTGAGCTTGAGATTCGCCATGCAGAGGCCGTAGTGCACCTGCCAGAACTGGGCTTCTTCGACTCGTTCGATGCTGGGCTCCGTCTCGATCTCACGCAGGACATCCGAGACGCCGAACTCTTTGTGCTTGCCCGAGGCGGAGCCCGCGCGTCCGCCGTAACTCATGAGCAGCATGAGCCCCTGGGCGATGGCCAGTCGCGTCCCCAGGCCGAACATGGCTATCGCGATCAACCCGCAAATCACGCTGTCGAGCATGATATGCAAGTGGATAGAGAAAAGAGGGAATATCACCAGAAGGGCGGATACCGAGAGAGTCAGGAAATGGAACGGATTCGACAGGATGCTAGGCAAGCTCGCAAGATAATTGACGCGCATAGCACGGCTGATTCTGGCATGGTTTTTGAGACCGAACGCGCTGATCAGAGTGGCGACTATGGCCGCCAGGCTGACAAAGTCGACGCTGCCCATGGCGACTCTAGGCTCTTCGTGCTCGTGGGCCTGCCCGCCGTTCGAGCCATGGCCATAGCTGCTGCCGTGGCCCTCGAGCACGTGCTTCACATTATGACTGACAAGGTCAAAGCCACCGAAGATCAAGAAGATGCTCATGGCGAAACCGGCCAGCACCTCGGCACGCTCCAAGCCGAAAGGATAGCGGATACTGCTTCGCCTCCAGACCTCGAAATTGCCCAGGACTTCGACCGCCACGCAGATCAATGCGGACCCTACATCGAAAAATACCAGGTGCGAGAGCGCTGTCATGGTGAGGGAGCCATGTGCGGATAAGAACAGCAAATTGGCGATGAGAGCATGACATATGCACCAGTACAAGCGGTGCCGCTGATCTCGTGACATGGACTTCCAAGTCTCGTTAAGGGTAGGTACAGGGAGATCACGCGGTAAAGCGAGCGGTGCACGTGGCCGTGGCTCCTGGAAGATCTGATGCTGCGCGCTTATACTCGAATGCTTATACTTGTGACCACGCCGCTGGCCAACATTGGGTTTGACGGGGCCGGCGGATATGATCTGAGTCTGGAAATTGAAAGGATTCGGGGCATGTGAGTTTGGAAGGTCGATTGGCGCAGGGGGCGCGAGATTCTCGCTGTAGAAGTGGCCGTCGGTGCTGGGCGCCATTCTTAGAACTTCAGAGGAGTTGTTGCGATGTTCAAAGGATGGGGAGGCGGGCGAAAGACGGCTCGGGTCGTATAAAGGGGAACGAAAGTGTTGGCTGTCGCCCGCAGACGGGGTCAAAGCCGGCTGGTAGACGGTCTTCCGGCTGGAGACAAGGCAATCGCAATGAGGGTGGTATTGGCAGCAAGCATCAGGCCCGTCAGGAGTCTCGATGGCGGGAATGATCGAGATGGGCGGTGGGATAGCGTTGCTCATGGGAGCCATAGTACCAGGTGCGGTTTGCGATCCGCGATTTGCGATTTGCACACGCCGGCAGTGCCCAATCGAACAGCGCCTACACTAAGCAGCCCGGTCTTGGCGCTTATTACTGTGCACTTGTATAGGTACAGCTTCGTGGCAACGTAGCATTGCCTGATGCCGGATGCGAACGCAACGGTCGGGCAGATGTCGCGGACGCAGCCGACTTCATGACGTTTTCATGAATGAGACAGAGCAGCGAGCGGGCTACAAAGGCGGAGGGTCTCGGCTGGATGCATTGAGCTGGAGGCAGCTGGAGTGTGCTACCTATGTACTGGAGAGGGAGGAGAGAGAGTGAGACTCCCACGCCGCGGCAGTCTCCAGCTAGACGGGGATAGTGGAGGTGGCCGGGCCGATGCGAAGGTAGGTACCTAGCACGCTATTGCGGTCTGCGTAGCCCGTGCTCTACAAGTATCTTCAGAAACACAGTACTTAAGATGTGCAGTGTAGTCGCGTGACCAGCAAGTATATTCCGGACTGAGCTACGCATGAAATACATTTCTATTTGACTCTCGCGGGCCGCATGCTGGGTTGTCCTCAGACGGGAGGACACCTGGTTAGATAGGTACGGGTAGGCTATGCAAGTAACCAATATATAATCCTACATTAAATACATAATAACCACCTGGCCTATGCAGTTACAGGAGATGCGGCACCTGATCTAGCGCTAACCAGTTGGCGCCGGATCGCCTGATCGATCGCCAACTTCTAGCGCAACCTGCCCTGACGAGTGCACCCCAAACGCTACCTGCACTACCCGTTAAACGCGGCTCCTTTTATTCCAATTTCCAGCAACGCCAACCCTCGGAAGTCTGTCAAGTCCGGTCTACACCTCGAACCCCAGCTCCTAACCTTGTTGTCATGATGGAAATCGTCGCCGCACCTCCTGATCGCAATTCAGATCTCCGGGACGCAACTCTCTCTTGAGTCATGGAAGACGCCCCCTCATTTCAGGATACATACGCCACATCGCATCGTCCGCCAGACACGAACACCAGCGGCCGCCATAGAAGTGGTTCCAGCGGGAGCATAGCATCTAAATTCCCCTTCCTTCGCACCTCCAGTGGTAAATCGAGCCTCGGTGAGCAGCAATCTGCTGACGGCCCGTCCAAGTGCGAAAATGCGTCTCCAAAGCAACCGCGTGCCCTAGCGGCCGCAATCTCGCAACAACATAAGACCCGAAGGCGTAAGGGCTCTCTTCGGAAAGTCGTCTTGCTCGGCCGCGGCGTGGCGCGTGAGAAACGCGAACAGAAGTCGCAACCGCAACCGCAGCCGCAACCTGAATTACCACAGCTTCAGATACCGATACCTCGCCATCCCACGATCGATACATCACCGATTCGCCGTCAGCAAGATCCCGTAATATCCCAGATACGCCAGCCATATGTCAGCCCCGGCGACGCCATTAGCAGTCCTATAAACGATCCTAGTTTAGGTTCTGGTTTTGGTTTGGGATTGGGACTAGGGTTGGGGTTATCAGACGACACGCCGCGTCCGTCCGTGGAGGGCTCTGCTCCGACTAGCACAACTACAGTTCCTGCGAAGCCAACGGCCGACCTCAATAACGACGCTCAAGTGACGAGCCCCACGATCTCTTACACGTCAACGACGGACGAAGAGGACGGCTTTGCAAGGTCGCTACCAGTACCCGCGCTTTCTCAGCCCAGCCGAGCGTCCCTCTCGTCTAGCTCTGAATCCTCCCATGGCCCATCTCATGTGCAGTCCCCAGCGCGCGCAAAACAACGCCGACGATCCACAAACATGCAGCAGTACGCCAAATCTCCTTTGTCGTTACAAGGACTGGCAACAGGAACTCCGGCATTGGCTACCATAGACAGCGGCTACCACGACTACAGCGAGACAGAGTGGTGGGGATGGGTTGTCCTCATCGTGACATGGCTCGTGTTTATTGTTGGCATGGGCTCTTGCCTGAATGTCTGGAGCTGGGCTTGGGACGTCGGCTCAACGCCCTACGCACCGCCCGAGCTCGAGGACGATCCCACACTACCCATTGTGGGGTATTACCCGGCTTTGATGATATTGACGTCCATCATGGCGTGGGTCTGGGTCATTGTTGCCTGGTTAGGAATGAAGTACTTCAGGCATGCCAAGATCAGCGGCGATTGAGTCTGCGCCTGCGAAAAACAAAACAGCAAAAATACATGGTTCCACTTCAGCACCTCTAGAGCTATACATAAGCATCTAGGTATGACTTGCTTAGGCACGACATCTTCGCTTACTGGCCGATCTGGAAAAATACGGGCCGTATAATTAAGTAGTCCACTAAGTCACTTGTCTCGTTAAGGGAAAGGGTTGGGGCTTTTTCCCCATGAGATTCGTATGTGGACGGAAATGAGGTAATATTTATATAATCGGGTGGCCGGGTTCTGAAGGCATTGGTAATGGGGGCCGCCCTCGACTGGATAGAGAGGATGGAAGTCTAGCGAGACGACACGGCGCCTTGCCCCGGGGCCAACGCCGTGCCTCCAGTTAGATTCTCAGCGGGGCTGTGGACCTGGGTACGGTGGGATCGGTGCGGAGCGTACGCTCCGCGTCCCAGTCGATACGATGAGTTGGGGCTCGCGGAAGATGGGCGCGAGCTTGGACGTTGAGAAGCGTGGGGACTTCGTGGGATGTCCTCCTTACTATAGAAGAGCGGTATTAACGCGTTTTGCTCCTGGCATTTTCATATCATGATACATGCGATACATGCCTCATGATATTCTACCTAAGTTTCATCTGCCTACCTGTGAGCAAGTTCGTACGTGGTGGTCATCATCTTGGTCTCTCGTATTCTGCTGGTATGGATACGTGGTACAATGAGATCCGAGACACAATTGTCCTAGCAAAAGGGCATCTTCCTACATCCTCGGTCGTTCGGCACAAGATCTCAGATGATATGAAGATTCACGATTCCTGTGAGGTCTGCAGTGGGCTAGGTAGGTATTACTGCTCGAGAAGACCAAGGTATGTCTTAGGCAAGGTTCGGGTTCATTACTCGCAGCCGCGTCCGTCGACAGTCTAGTGGATTCTCTACAGCAACAGCTACGCCTATGAGCACCGCGGTTGAAATGCTGACAGGTCGTTGGCTCCCACGTACCACGGATGCAATGGTCTAGGGAGAAATGCGGCCGTAGTTAGCATCGCATGACTACCTAGACTAGTCCTTCCAAACCAACGCCGTTTCATCCCGACTCGGGGCTTCTAGAAGCATGGATCCGCTGGAGCTTGGGTACCCGGCGGGCTGACACGGTCAGGACCCGGTCTATGATGGCTTTCGGCAGTATGTCATGTGAGCATGTCGGATGTTGGTTTCCTTTACCTACCTGCTGTGGAATAACATAAGCGCCGGCCGTTTCGATACTCATCCTTTGAGGCTGGGGGCGATGCTTTGATTGTTGGTTTCGAGTTGCATCCTGTTTTTGGTGCCTTCGTGGCATGGTGATTATAACGACACAGAAAATGAAAGCCAGGTATCGCGCGTTATGGATGTTAGTTGCTGCATACATGGCACCTGTAATGACCGAATTACCATATGCAAGTACATATTGAGCGTGCGGTTTACGGCGTCAATCTCAAGCGCAAGCGCCCGTGCCCGAAGCCCGGAGATGGCGATATGCGGCCGTTGCGGGGATTACAAAACGCAAATTGCTCATTAAAGAACCATGATGGCTCGATAAAGCGTGAATGCAGGCCGGTTTGATCCATGCCTAGTGCGCCATAGAGAAACACGTGGTTTGAACGCCATCATATCTAGTGTAATTAGACCGTCTACTCGGGTCCGCCGAGGTTGGCGAATGCGAACTCTCGCTCGGTTATTTGCGCTAGGTCGGGCGACATGTCGACAGATGAGGCACTTATGCGAACACGTAACATGCCGTATACGAGTCTTTGATATGAGATTCATTTTATATGTTGGAATTCGGTGCAGCACAGATGCGGTTTTCCGATGGTCATGCCAGGCTGCGTCGCGTACGTAGGTCTGCTTAGAAAACAATAATTACCGATTCGCCGTGACTCAGTCCAGTTCGCATGTGACTGGAAGTTGGCTATGACTGAGCAGGCACCGGACACTTCTGAGTTGGCACGACACCCGGAGGTCCTGTTACAAATCACGGGACAAGGGCTCAATTGGAAGCCTCAAAGACTCAACTCGTTGGGAATTCCTCTTCACGCATTGGGTTACGTGGTACCAACTCTGATAGGCCACGGATCATGCTCGGCCAACGGCAGAACTGTGGGATTCAGCGCATGCTCGTGACGCTTCTGGTGGTTTGTCGGGATTTGGGAGGCATATAAAAAGGACCGGAATTCCTTCAAATCTCACCGCACTCACGGTTCACTAGGTAGATAAATCCATTGGCACGAACATCAAAACACCCAACAGAGTCAGCACTTCTGGTTAATCAAACATGCGTAGAGCTGCTAGGCGCCCAGGCCCCCCGAGTGATGCCCGGTTTGTCGCAATTCAATACGGGTGCGGCCATGTGTTTAGGGAGTTGCGGACTGAGAGCAGTATGCAGGAGGACACCCTCAAATGCCACGAGTGCTCGAAAGTACAAAGATCCGAGGCTGAAAGAGAAAGACTCAGGGCTGAACGAGAAAGACGCAGGACTGAAGCAATCCAGTCCCTAAGTAATGGTGCTGGGTGGCTTCTGCCTCGGAGCACCGTGGCGGAAAGATTAGAGGCGCAAAGACTCGAAGAAGAGAGACTTGTTGAAGCAGCGAGACTCGAGGCACAGAGACTCAAAGCTCAGAGAAACTATGACAATCAAACCGTACAAGAAGCAAACAGGGGCGAGGCGGAGCCCAGCGGTTACTATAATTTGAGTTGGGAGGAGGTGAGGAATGCCCCGTACAGTTGGACCCCTAACCCCAAATAAGCCCTCATGAGAAGGTGTCGTAGGTACACTGGGTGAAGGAGGAGGCATTCAACATGATTTTGTTATCGAAGCCGGCCGATAAATGGGAACGTAATATCCGGAGTCGCTCGTTAGTATTAGTACATTTTTGGTACGCGGCACACGCAGGACGTGGAGTGCGAGAGCTTCGCTCGGGGGTACCGGTACATTTTCAAGTTGGTAGCTCGTAGGAAAACACAAGATGCCACGGCTTGGAGGAGTCGACTTCGATTTCGGTCTGTATAACGGCGGAGAAGATCTCCAGCATTTGGTGGATCCCATCCAATCCAGGGCTGCTTACATACGCATGCTTGGTACATAATGCCGCAGCTCATATGATGTCAGTGATGCCGTCCCGGAACGAATAAAGTATTATTGGTTAACGGTCTACCTATTGATTTATACTTCAAGTTCATTGCTACTAAATGAAACGAAAGTCCAACAATCCTTCAGCATCTTGCCTGCTCATGCTGCGGAATGCTGTAGGTAGGTACCTACACTACCTATTCCGTACCGGCACAGTCAACCAGTGCGGCGTCCGACGAGTTGCCCAACTTGCCCCAAGTCCATCGCCACAGGGCACTTTTGCAACTTTGCTTCCTGTTAGCTCACGTAATAAGTTCCGCCACAGGAATAGGTAATTCATCTGACGAGACCACTAGATACTACCTAGGTCGATATTCATCACTAGGTGCTCGCTCAGCATGATTTCTATTCTCGCCTCTCTTGTGATGTGCACTTGGCTAGTCCGGACTAGAAGCAACTTATACAAGTTGGGTGGCTGGAAAACGAGCCTGGCCCATAATGGCAGGCGGTGTATGGCAGGAGGTTGGAGTGCGGTGGAATACCTCTTTAACTCGAATTTGATTTGTAAGAGGGCGGGAGAACGTTGCTACCATGCCGATTTAACCCCGTCTGAGAGAGGAGTCAGTATGGACGCGCGAAGAGCACAAAACCTACCAGCGCGAAGCAGCACTTCAGTCGAAGCAGGCACTTCACAAGGCCGTCGTAGGGCCACATTCGATCTCACATCCATCCCTCACTAGACTGATGGTGCTAAGGGCACTGACACGTGTGCCGTGTGGAATCAGAAGCATTTCACAGATCTGTGTAGTCCGTAGTGTCGGTGCTGGTATGGGACCATTATGGATGCACTTCCAACCTATGGGCAGAGAAGAATCTAAGATATTCCTGGGCCTGCCGTGCTGCCTGGCCACCACACCTCTTGAACGGGCCAACACAGCGGCGCGAACTAGCCTGTGAGCCGCTGTGAGGCCCTTGGAATTAAGTGGCATGGCCGAGCAAGCCGGTAGTCACGCCGGTGCTCGGTTAGTGCACTGTACCCACACAAGAGTCGGTACCTGGAGGTGACCTATCTAGATTAGGGGCGTTAGGCGTTGTTCTAGGGGCTTCCAGCGACAGTAGAAGACTCCCCAGCGCGGCCCTCCACTGGCAGCCTGCCCCAGCCTGCCCAGTGACAGTGCCCACAGCGGACTCTGCAGGGCGCTAGCTCGGCTGCCTGTATTGCGCGCATGTAGCCGCTCGGTACGCCGTGGAAAAAAGTCAGACGCCCCTGCTCCCCCACTCCTCGCCTGTGCCAAGCCCCAAGCTCAGACCTCCCAGGCACTGACAGTGCATTATAGGCCGACCTCAGTCCTTTTCTGACCTGAGCAACCCCCGACTCGCTTTTGCCTACCGGTTCCATCCCATCCCAACCCATCCCTTCGTCTTGACCCGAAAGCCTCCCCCTTATCGTACCATTTATTCGCGATTCTCAATTCTCAATTCTCCATTTTCTCTCATTTCCCCCCGTCGATGCTGGATGGGGCCTTTTGTCTTTACATAGTCCGTCGCGCTGGAGATCCGGGCCTCCATCATTTTTCCTGCTTTTCGATCCCTGCACAAACACGAAAGGGCCAGCCCGTCGCGGCATTTGGGCACCTTCGCCAGTCGAGTCACGATCCAGTTTCATGTCCATAGTGCTTCTCCGACTCAGCCTCGACAGCAAACCTTTGCCCTGCTCTTATCCACCGAAGGCACCCCTACAGCCGCCTGATCTGTCTTTTGCTTCTGAACAAGCCCTGCCGGTTTGTGCACCGGCTCTTCATCTTAGGTCCAGCCGAGATTCGCGCTACAAGACGTGCAATTTTATTACGCATTGTTGGAGAACACCTCGTGCATTCCTCTCTGCATTGAACGCTCCGCGCTGGCCCTCAAACACGTCCGCCGACCAGTGCATCAACGCCGCTGCGTGCTGCAAATCGACTTAACTATATACTATAGTCACCTGCCCTCACCATCGTGTGCCACACTGCACTCGCGTCCATCACTTCGCTGGAATCCTGTCTTTTGCCCCAGGACCGCCTCGTGCACAGACCAGCTCTCACGGCTCTCCAAGACCCTTCACCACCATGAGAGAAGTCAACTTCAGCATCCCCAATGTCAACAAGGCATCGGTGGGCATCACCACCGCCCTGTATGACCGCCGCGCCCTTGATTGCACTTCGACGCTTCCCCTGATCAACTCCCTCAACCATCTCGCCTATCTGACCACTTCATCGGCCCGCATCCGAGACATCCTGACCGTCGATGGCGGCATAGAAAGATTGGTGTGCATACTGAAGCAAGGGCGCAGCAAGGACATGATGGACATGTGGAAATGGAACCTGGCTTTCCAGTGCGTCGTCAACATTGGAGTTCGTGGGACCGAGAACGTGAGGACCCGGGTTGTGGAGGCCGATATGGTCCCTGTGATCGCTACGATTCTAGACAATTATATCAAAGTCATTGAGAAGTGCCGCGAGAAGGCCGAGGAAGCCAAGCAGAAACAGATCGCCGATCATCACAATCGTCATCGGAACCACAGCCATCGGGATGCGTCCAAGACTACTACTCCCTTCACCACTTTCACAAATAGGTCTGGGCGCTTAGAAGTCGACCAGCGGCCATTCCGCAGACAAGCTCCGCCCCCATCTATCGACGTATCTGCCGCCACCCTCGCGAGCACTTCGGCTGCTGGGGAGATGACTAATGTCGAAGCTGGCCCCTCGGTTCCATCGTTTCCAACTACCTCGCCTCCCGAGCGGCCAACCTTTTCCAACTACCGTCATTATCACCATCACCACCATCATCATCACCACAGGCACGAAACCCGCCAACCCCTTGTGCCTACCCCCAGGCAAGTCATCAATCCCCCGGCAACTGCTGTTCCAACAATGGAGGCCATCGATGGATTTATCCGCCCTGTTCGTGATATCGACCGACTGCCTTCCATGGCCCCCGTCTTCAATCCCAGCGTTGTGTCCCAACCTGCCTCCCCGACAACTCCGCTCTCTCTTCCGCAGGTACGATCGCCAACGATTCGACCGACCCTGGTATCCGGCCCAACTGGCCGATCTCGACGGCGCCCGTCAATCCGTCATCAAAATTCGACTACGGATACGGACGACTTGAACACAGACAGCGTACAGTCCGATGAATCTCAAGACGCCGATATCTCTGGCACCGCGGATGTCACGTCTACCGTGGGTTTCGAAGATGTCTCGATGGAGGAGGGAGATAGTACTCTGGCTGGAACCACTCTTGATCTAGCCACACCAGCAGTATCTGAGCTTCCCGATGGTGGTACCTTTGATATCACCCATCGGGCTGCAATGGATGGGAGTATTCCTAACAACACGCCGACTCCAGGACCCGCGGGAATTCTATCACCTAACCGACCCATGGTTCCAACCCATCAGCCTCCCTTAGCGAGCCAGACAAGTCTTCCACGATATCTGTTGGACCGCCCTCTTCCGCCTAAGCCGCAGATGCTGGCAGCAATGCCGAGAGAAGAAGATGTGCTTATGTCGCTACAACTTCTTGCATACGTTTCTAAATACTGCAATCTCCGGTCATATTTCCAACAGAGTCATCTAGTGCCGCGACTGAAGATTGGAAAGGAACTACAATTACTCGACGGTGATAACGTCACGATGGAATCACTGAGCAAGCAGGAGTACGAGGAGGAGTACCTCCTACCGAACGATTTTAATATTTTCCCGCTTGTGGAGAAGTTCACGGTGCGGTACCACATCACCGACATGCAATACTGGGCCGGCGTAGTGATGCGAAATCTCTGCCGCAAGGACGACACTCGGGGTGGCATCAGACAATGCGCATACTACCAATGCGGCAAATGGGAAGAATACACCAGGCAGTTTGCTAAGTGCCGTCGATGCCGCCGAACCAAGTATTGCAGTAAAGAATGCCAGAAAAGCGCCTGGGCATTCCATCGTCATTGGTGTGTCGCCGCTTCGCAGTAATACACTGCCGCCGATAAACTGCTCCGTTCTTTTTACCACATCACCTCAAACTAGGCGTTTTCCTGCATACTGTCTCTCCGACTCATCGACTCCGTTTATGACTTGAATTGTATGGCGAAACAAGCATATCACGAATTGGCGTCTGCGCTCTGATACCACCATTTTCATTGGCATCACGGATTTTCCTTTGTCACATTGCTGCTTCCGGACGGTGTGTCATGAGTGCGCAACCTGAGAACGCATGAAGCACTTGTTGCGCCTTGACAGCTTTTGAGCCGATTACTCTCGTATTTCACCAGGGATGCCATATGGTTACAATTCCGGGTTTCTAAATACCCACCACTCGACAGGGGATGGTTGCTCCTTTTTTCTGGCATAACTCAACACGGAGATTGAGTTTCTTTTTTTATTATCACTTTTTTGTCTCGCAACAACTGCGTTTTCTTGGAATGATGTGGCATAGGCAAGGCGGCTTCGGTGTGGATTGACGTCCGCGTACTGCCGACCCTGTTCGCGTCAAGCCAAATTGCGGAACCCAGCACGGTCGTCATGTTTCGGAATCTCATGTCACTGGAACCGGGAGGTGTAACCAATAATGAGATGCGAGGATGGAAGGCCGTGCTCTTATTCCACGGCGTGATATGGACATGTGGTAATTGGCGAGTTAACTCCGATTGGACTATCAGGCTGCTCTTGTCGGGGCAGACTCGGAAAAACCGATGCATTTGAGAGGCAGCACATACGTGGTGATGGGCAAAAGGGGAAAGTAGCCGATGCATGAGAATTGACTGCCGCTACTATCCTGCTCCGAGAACGCTTTGCATTGTATCTCTAGCTGAGAAGGAAAAAAAATAATAATCAGACGATTACTTCAGTGCTTTGTCTCGTGCGTGGAAGGTTGAGTGTGTTAGACTTTGTGATGGCGTAGAGTTTGAGGGGGAGGTCGTACGTGAGAAGCGAGAAATGACTGGTGTTATAGGTTGAGTGGTTCGGTTATGGATGTCGGTGAGGGTTGTGGTTCATGGTTTGTTTTGTGTGCCCCCTTTTGCTGTTGGGTTGGCGGTAATGCTGGGTTTGTTTAGGGGTTTGGTTAATGGTGCGCTTTGTGTGTCTGGTTCTGCGTCTGTTGTCCTGCGTCCTGCATCCTGTGTGTTTGTTATGGTTCTGTGGGGTCGGCCTGTGGGTGTTATGGGTTGGTTGGTTGGTTGGTTGGTTGGTTGATTGATTGGTTGGTTGGTTGGTAATGGTTGGTTGAATGGATAGGTTATAGGCATCTTGATTCTGGGAAGTGCTTGTCTTGTGATTGTTTTATGTGATATGAAGTGAGGCGAAGGGAAGTGACTGGTATTGTAGATTCATGCCTGGGTTACTCAGCAAGGACAAGTCTGTGAACTCGGGGATAACGATACGTGCTTCTGGGACGTTGTGTTTTTCATGGGTATTGGCATTAACCCAAGAACTAGGACAAGCACGAGGACACGCCTTGATCTAGGTTAGAATCACTTCGCACCACATGGAAAAGAAGGGTGGGATTGTACTTGAACGGTGGGTATTCACCATTACGCTGGCTTGATCAACAACCACACCTACGTACTTACCTGAGAATATGGCGATTAACCCTCATCTCCTATGATCACCCGCGTCTTGCGTCGATTGCCTAGATCTCCCAAGAAAGATCTCTTTTACATTTCCCGGCATGCAACCTATCTTCCCTGATATCCGCCTCGCGTTTAAGGTACCTAGAGATACGGCTCCCAACCTGCTGAATCTCGTGGGGTTGTGCTGCTTAATAGCGTCGCGGCCGAGTTACCTTATGATGAGCAATGGATACTCGTTTGGCTGTTTGCGATGATGTGCGATACGTTTAGCGTGTAAGCGGCAGCCCTTCCCGGCAGTTATACATTATATCCCATTAATATATAATATCCTACCGAAGAGCATAACTCACGTGCGGAATATATAACTTCTACGGGTTGATCGGTCCGGAGCTATCTAAACGTATTCAAGTGCTGCTCAGTATGAAATTCCATCGCGATGGGGTTCTACTAAATGGCGAGGATTAGGGAGGTAGTATGGGTTTCTGGTGATCTTTTTGCTTGGAGGGTTGTCGAGATTCGGCTATGTTTTAATACCTAAATCGAGATCTTGCTTTATGGGGAAGGACCTGCTGCTTGTCATGTTGCGTACGCCCATTTTGGAGTTGAATCTCTGTGGGAAGGTTACCGGCGAAGCGTTCAGGTTGTAAGCGCGCCGCCATGTCGATATACCTTACTGAGATCTGCCTGTCTTTTGGTGGTGATACCTCACGCAAGCCTCCGTCTAGAGCCAAAGAAGAAACGTCCCGCGTGTTGACTGCTAACAACTGGTAAATCCAGCGAGATTGACTCATTACAGGACGATTCTTCACAGCAGTGCAATACTCTGTATGCTCTGTGTATGTATAGGTGGTCGCAAAGACGAGCGCCGAGGAAACCATTGTTCTTTTATCCTTGGACCGCTAGGTGGACAGACACGCTTATCCCTGAGATGGCGGGTGGAGTAGGTAAAGCATCACAAGGCCATCGGGAAACTCTGAATTTGGGTGGAAGTCAGAAGTCTGGACTTTTGGGTATTACCCGGATAACATTCCCTACATATAAGGGATTTACTCTTGCTACGAACTATACCTGAAGCATGAAGTAAGCAATGGGAGTCATTATAACTAACTGATTGTATACTTGCCCTCAACCTCGCGACTTATGACTGTCTTTTACGAGATACGAGGAGCAATAGCCCCCCTGTTAGTTAAAGTCTAGAATCTCCCCCCAAGCACGGACCGTCATATCTGCCCTGACCCGTGGCGAAATAGTTTCCTAGTCATCTGTTTTGTCGTTGTGCGGAATCCTACCACCACTCCTGCGAACATTATGACTTCAGTTGAATAGTTGGGAGTTAGGAAGTCTTTCTCACCCAACCCGGCCCATGTTACAGAAAGAACGAGTGCGCAATACGATCACACCCGGATCCCCTAGCACCAGAAATCGGTATATTCTCCAATGGTACGAAAGCTGTCGATTTTAACTAAGGGAAACGCAGCCCGAGTGAACATGACGATCCCGGCGTCTTGGGACAAGCCTTTGCATACAGTCGTCTTACGCGGAAATCTAAAGCTCGGCTAAGACACGGCGGTCATGACGTATAGCCACATCGCGCCGATCAAGGACTATGTAGGTATGGATATACAGGGTTCGCAACATATGAGGACCGTGGAGGCGTTTCTGAGAGAAGTTGGGATATAGCACTAACTGGGTAAATCCCAATACGGCTTGCTGTTGACAGCGGGTAATCGAGAGTAAAAACAAAGCCCGGTATCTGCATAGCGAATAGACTTTGGTGCAGTACTTACTGAGATGGAATATCGAGCTGGGAATCCATGCCTCGCACAGCAGCTCCTGGTAGATGAACGGGGACGCGCCAACACATCCTACTACGATATAGAGTCAGTCTCACTGAAAACCATGAATAGCAGCTGTCCTGGCAGTATGGAGGGACGCCACATCTTATAATTGGGTGATCGACGCCTTGTGCTCTGCTCTTGGCAGAGCTGGCGGGTTCCAGACTCCGATCGACAACGGCCTTCGCCCAAAAGCAAAGAAGGGAGTACATGGCGGTGATTGGCATGTAGCGTATATGCACGGCGTCATGGGCTTTGCGGCTGGCTTTGAGCAACCACCGGCTGAACCGTCACGCTCAGAGGGTATAAGTACATATTTCGTAGACAGTATTCCGGCCATTCTAGATACTGAATTCGAATCGAGGAGTAACCTAGCCATCATTAGTGTATTTGCAAAGGCAGGTAACGCCGCGATATCTTCAACTCATGGTTCGACGGTGAATTACCGTAGAATTCGAGCTTTACCTCGTAGCCATGGCCGACCTAGACGAGGTGATTCAACTACAGCGACAAGTCATCGGTGCTACACCAGACAATGACCCGAGCTCAGCCGATTTGTTGAATGTTCTTGCGAGCCTTCTCCACGATAGATACTGCACAACAGGGCTGATGACGGACCTCGAAGAAGCTGTTGAGCTTGGGCGACGATGTGTCAGGGCTGTACCGGAACACCACCCTGACCGGCCTGGATATCTGAATAATCTCGGGGTTTATCTCGAGGACAAATACTCGAAAACGCGCGACATCGCGGATCTGGACGAAGCGATTGAAATAGGACGGCAAGTTGTCGATACTACGCCGGAAGGCCACCCGTATCTGTTCATGCGTCTGACCAATCTTGCGACGCGCTTAGGGGACAGATACTCGCAGGCGAAAGCGCCATCACTGGCAGATCTTGAAGAGACCATCGAGCTTCTGCGACGTTCCCTCCGTGCTACGCCAGAAGACAGCTCGGAATTGTTTAAATGGTCGAATGATCTTGGGATCCGGCTCGTGGACAGGTATTCGAAAACAGGCGCCTTGAGCGATCTAGAGGAAGCCATCGAAATAGGGCGACAGACTGTCAGCGCCACACCAGAAGGCCATCCAGACCGGGCTGCGATGTTAATCAACCTTGGGAACCGTCTTGACAAGAAATACTCGAGACTAGGAGCAATGTCTGATCTCGAAGAAGCTATCAAAGTAGGGCGGCAAGCCGTCAATATTCCACTTGAAGGCCACCCGTATCGGGCTATGTGTTTAAGTAGTCTGGCGAACCGTCTCGGCGACAGATATGCGAAAACAGGAGCGATGACGGATCTTGATGAAGCTATCGAACTAGGCCGACAGTCTGTCCGTGCCACATCAGACGGCCGTCCAGACCAAGCCATGTGCTTGAACAGTTTTGCGATCCGCCTCGGCGACAGGTATCTGAGAACTGGAGCAATATCAGATCTCGAAGAAGCCATAAAGATAGGCCGACAGTCCATCCTTGCCACGGCAGAAGGCGACTCAAACCTGTCTATTTATTTAAACAGTCTTGCTTTGGCTCTCGGGTATAGACACTCGAGAACAGGAGCAATGGTAGATCTCGAAGAAGCTATCGAAATAGGCCGGCAGTCTGTCCGTGCAGCGCCAGAAGATAGTCCAGCCAGGATTCAATCATTGAGCATTCTTGCAAGCCATCTTGACGACAGATACACGAGAACGGAAGATATGACGAATCTCACTGAAGCCATCGATATAGGGCGCCAGATTATTCGGGCTATGCCAGAAGACCATCCAGACCGGATGATATGTTTGAACAATCTTGCGAAGAGCCTTAGCACGAGATATAAAAGAACAAAAGTGATGCCGGATGTCAATGACCTAAATGAATCCATTGAGATATCCCAAAAAGTCGTCAACGGCACACCGGTGGGCCATCGAAACTGGTCTACAAGCAGAAATAACCTTGGGGCTGGTTTATACTTGAGATATTCGAAAACAAAACAAAAGGCGGATCTCGACGAAGCTATCAAGATAGGGCGACAAACAGTAGAAGGTACACCAGAAGACGACCCCAGACGGGCTGGAATCTTAAACAATGTTGCGGCTCGGCTCAGCGAAAGAACCTCGAAAACAGGGTCAAAAAGCGACCTGGAAGAAGCAGGTCGATATTATTCCACCGCTGTTCACCTTGATATCTCCCCCATCAGAGATCGTATTATAGCAGGTCGCCAGTTATTAGGATCATCAAGCGTTCTTCGGGATGTCCAAGAGGCGCATAAAATTGCCGAAACTATTGTCCCGCTTATCCCCTTGCTTGCTCCCCGAGTCCTGCAAAATACTGACAAGGAGTTTTACTTGTCATTGGCCTCTGGATTGGCCTCGGACGCAGCGGCCATAACGCTGAACGCAGGTAAAGGAAGTGTCGCCGCAGTACAAATGCTGGAGGCTGGCCGCGGTATCCTAACAGGCGACATTTCCGATCTGCGTACCGATATTTCGTCCCTTCAACGACGCCACCTCGATCTTGCAGAGCTTTTTATCAGCCTTCGAGATAAGCTTGATGCGCCAGTGCCGAGTAATATCATGTTAACCGCCCGAAACTCGGCCATTTCTTATTGAGAAGAGGCGAACGAACGTCGTGAAGCCAACGAGCAGCTCGATACGCTTATTAAAAGGATTCGAGGCAAGGAGGGCTTTGACAGATTCCTCCTTCCTCCGTCGGAAGATGAGATGAGAAAAGCAGCAATCAATGGTCCAATTGTGGTCATAAACATCAGCGATCACCGCTGCGATGCCTTAATTATCACGTCGACGGATGTTCAAACCTTGAAACTGCCGCGGCTCTCTCGCGCAGAGCTTGGGCGCCATAATTGCAAGTCTCTTGAAACGCTCACTTGGCTTTGGGGTGTTGTTGTTTGTCCCGTTCTGGACGCACTTGGTTTTACTAAGTCCCCCTCTGATGACCATTGGCCTTGCGTATGGTGGATTCCCACGGGGTCACTTGTCCGATTCCCTCTCCACGCAGCTGGCATTCATCTGGGTCGCGGATTGGTCACGGCTCTTGACAGGGTCATTTCGTCGTATAGCCCCTCCATCAAAGCCATCATACACGGTCGCGCACAGCAGATCAGTCAAAGGTCAACATCAGGCCGGAAAGTGACGCTCGTCGCCATGGACACGACACCAAAGCGGACGTCGCTCCAGTTCGCCAGCGAGGAAATCCGTGCCGTGCAAGCTATTTGTGAATCCATGCAACTACTGCCCATCCGGCCAGATCAGAGTAAAAGGGAGGTATTGACTGCGCTGGAGGCTTGCTGGATATTCCATTTTGCCGGTCACGGCCATACAGATCTCGGTTCGCCTTTGCACAGTCAGTTGCTTCTCCGCGACTGGGTTGATAATGCCCTGACGGTAGAGAATCTATTGGAAATCAATCTCGGTTCGCCTTTTCTTGCCTACTTGTCGGCGTGTGGGACGGGTGAAAACCGGAACGAGGACCTTCTCGACGAGGGCATTCATCTGGCTGCCGCGTGCCAGCTTGCGGGCTTTCGGCACGTAATTGGCACATTGTGGAGCGTAAATGACAAGTTGTGCGTCAAGATGGCTACGAGTACGTATGAGGCACTGCGAGACGGCATCAGCGGTGGCGAGATCGGCGACGGGAGAGTAAGCTATGGGCTGCACCATGCAATGCGGGAGCTGCGAGACCAGTGGCTGCGGGAGGTGGATGTCGACAGAGGCGAGAAATCCCAGGGGAAAATCCGATCGGATAGACTTGCGGAATTGGACGATAGCCCAGAGACAAAGAAGCCGCCGTATTGGATCCCTTATGTACATTACGGCGTTTGACCGAAACTCTGTCTTTCCTACGTGAGAAGGTAAGTTCGATACAAGGAAATATTAGAACTATATGGAACATTCATATTCCATCTCGTGGTGAATATTTCTCTGATCCATTCGACCTCTTGTGATTAGAATGTTAGGGGCGGGAGTTTGCAATGCGCCTGATATAAAGCTCTGATGTTGACAGCTCAAGTCCATATCAAGGCATGTCTGACCCCCGTAACAGGGTTTCAATGATGAATCAAGGTCATAGATTCCACAGGAGCATTCGCTTTGGAATATGAATACTTTGGTTAACCCTTGACAGCTTTAGCAATGCCATGATGCATTTTGCATCTCCGGTCCGTGTCTTGGTGAGCCTGTAGTGATGCCGACTATTAGGAACGTGGCCAATTGAGCCCCTTCATGTGTGATGTAGAAAAGGAGAGCTATGACATCCAGCAGGCAGACCGTAGACGGCGTAAATATCCTACGCTGGATAGCGGCGCAGAGCGGGAGTCCATTTTGCTGCCGCATTGGCTCAGAATCCCTCAAGTCTTCCCAGGACAACACAGGTCGACCTGGAATCTTGCGAGGACGTCCCAACGGTTGCGCAATCGGTCCAGAATCCTTCAAGTCCTTTGAGTTCCGTGCAGGCGGTGACTCCTATGGCGCTTATGCAGCCGTATGGTACCTTGAATGTGACTGAGCAACAAGCTGTCTTTTCGCATCACCATTCTGAAAAGGGGATGAATCATTGGTAGACAAGTCCGTTTCAAAAGCTAGGTCATAACTTTCGTGAATTGAGCCGCCTGAGCCGTCTGAGCCGTGCCTAATGGTCGGTAACAATTGCAATCATACCACCCGTAGTATTACTCATCGCTGTCGTATTCACCCATCTCTTTGATCCGGCTCCTCGCATTTCACTGGATGCAACCACCAGGGTCGCAACGGCTACGACGTCCCGTTGACGGATACGGCGCCATCAGGTAGGTTGTCTCCGATAATCTTAGGTTTGGTCACTTCGGAGAATATGATTGGACATATTGTCGTGGGTGGTCTGTTCGGATATATACCCCTATACCACGTCAAATGTTCCTATTCATAGCAGACGATGGTATCTGAAATTTGAGTCGCCTAAATTCCCACCGGTAGTGTTAATGCAGCGAGAAGTGAATACCTACGGAGATCGAGTAGGTAGTGTGATATCGGCAAACAATACCATCGAGGAAGACGTCGCAACCTGAACCTTGAGAAAGAGGGGTGGAATAGAATTCGAGAATAAACCCACCCGCGTTAAGCTTGAAATAGGTAAGAATAGCGTTGCTAAACACCTTTCAGGCGGGACGTGGCACGAGTAGGCAGAATTAGCAGCACCAGGTACACTACACTGGCGCAACAGCAACAAAGGCCTGCTCACGAGTGACGCGGGTGGTAAGATTCCCGTCGATCACAACACGAACACAGCCTCTTTCAGATGCGACCTTGCCTAGGTAATTGCATAGCGCCTCTGACTGCAATTATCTAACTACTTACACGGAAATATGCCACTACTCTATGACTATTAGTAATCTGAGCTGGAGATGCAAGCGCTGAGTGCAACGTCATACTGGGTCTCGCAACCGGATTGTCGCGCCCCACATCACTTTTTCTCTATTCTCCCCCGATTTCTGGTAGGCATGCAACACCTTGGTTTTCAATATAACAGGCAATTCTACATATAAATCTATTGAAAAACCGATCGTTATAAGATATCCAGGGATATTACATAGCCTTTAAACTTCTTTACCTGTTTTGAGGGCTTGAGGCGGGTTCTAGGGCCTTTGACAAGCTCATTGAAGAGCTTGGATCAATTCCAACTAACACCTTGATGAACTACAGTGTGTTTCTGGCTCAAAACCACAATATTTAGGTCAATACCGATGCGATTTCAAATTTAAAACGTGCATCTTAGTCGGGCATCCTCGTAGACAATAACTGATAGGTAAATCATGCCTAAATATATGTAGAATTGTCTATTCTGTAGGAAACTGAGGTATCTTGCACTCACGAAAATCGGGGGGGAGTATAACAAAAAGCGATGTGGGGCGCGACAATCCGGTTGCGAGACCCAGTATCTTGTCTCGGATTGCATACCCGGGATTCGCGCTGCCCCCCCTTGATTCATAGGTACATCCATAGCATGTCCATCCATCCTCTGCTGTACCTCTTTTGAAGCCATACCTTTTGATTTGCCAACTGCCTTGTTCTTCACCTCATAGCTCTTTGTCCACGCTTTGCTCCTTACTGTGACCGGCAGCGCCGAACAGCTTATCCCGCGCTCTCATTAGTCCAGCCTTAGATAGTAACATCGAGCCTTCGGCCAGAACCCCGCCTTCAGCACCATCCATCCAGGAGCCTGGAGTTCCCTTCATCTACTTTCCTGCACATGCCAGGAGAATAAACGCACATTTACCGCCCTCTTTGCTTGTTCACTCACTCGCTCAATCAATAATGGCCGCGCGACCAAGCTTGTTTACACGAGGCCTCTCGTCCCTCTCCCAGAGCACCGACGCCAACTCTCCCAGCGTCAGCTCACCCGCCGAACAGCGCGACGATGCCAAGCGGAACTTCCTCAAAACTATGCGGCCCCTGCCCACCCAGCATTACTGGAATGTCTGGTTCGATAGGTAGGCTTCCGTCTTTGGTTTCCCAAGTAGTTTCATAAGAGTCCCATTCGCTGCGGTACGGGGAGGCCAGTTGTCTAACCTATTCATCCTACCAGGCCACCCAAGGATCAGAAGCCCGATGACGGCGACTACCAGGCCTCTCTTGAACAGCTAGGGGCCCAGATCGAGTCAGTTCAAGACTTCTGGCGGTACAATAATAATACACCGGTCGATCAGATCAAGATGCGTGAATCAATATACTTGTTCAAAAGCGGCTTCAAGCCCATCTGGGAGGACCGTCGCAACATTCAAGGAGGAAGCTGGACTTTCCGAATGTCGAAGACCGTGGGCCCGGACTTTTGGACCCGAATCCAGATGATGGCAATCGGCGAAACCCTTCAGGAGGCCCTGGCAGAAGGTAGGTCCCATGGGTTCCTAGCAGGACTTCCAGACAGGAGCTAACACGAGGTATAGGAGACCAAATCTGCGGCGTGGGTCTTTCGGTGCGGTTCAACTCGCACCTCATCTCGATCTGGCACCGCGATGCTTCGAAGCAAGCCTCCATCGACGGCTTACTAAAAGCCGTGCTCAAGGAGCTGCCTGCTGAGATGCAGCCGAAGCCCGACAATTACTTCTACAAGAAGCACTCTGACCATGCAGGCTTCAAGGCGCCCCCCGAGCTTCAGGCTGTGCTAGACTCACAGAAAAGAGCACAGGAGGCTGCCGCCGCCGCTGCTAATTCGAATGCCACTATTGCCTAGCCTGGGTAATTCATACCCAGCTTGCAGAGTTGCATCTTAAAAGCCCAACTAAGCCATTTTACTACCTGGTATTAGAAAGGGATCCGTGTATTTATTCAGGGCGTTAAGCGAAATCTGGTTTGCTAAGCAACTCGCGAGATATTTAGGCCTCGGAACATAGAGCAGATGCTGGCATCTTTTGGCTATGATGATGGCGAAGCGAGCATTGGGTTCCAATAAATTTTGGATTTTTTGAAGCTGTCTATCAAAACACGGCTGTTGCTTTGCCTTAACATTTCTGTGATTTGTATGTAAAGCTGTTAACTAGCGGTGCGGCCTTACATTACAATTTGAACCATCAATGCTAGTATACACAGTAACTCTAGTAATCCCTTGAAAAGCGCCCATATCGGTTACTCAGGCATACAATAAATATTCTAATATTATAGGAATACTGGCAGCGTTGTGGCATCGTTAAACTGCTCGCAAACCATCGATACGACAGTCGCGTAAATCGGGTTTCCGTTGAAAGGTTCGTCCTTGTTTGCGAACGCGAGCCACTTCGACTTTGCGGCTGGACTCACTTCTGGTTGGCCTTATCATCAACGTGCCAATATAGCCCACGAGAAGCGCTGGGATCTGGGTTGGTTTCCCAGGCCTTGAACGCGCTATGAAAAATGCATCGGCTTTGGTAATATATTTGTCGGTACCGCTAGCAGATTTGATTAGCAGTCGCGATCCCATGGTATCGATCATAGCCTACGGCGCACTTACGGAATCTTCTCGTCCTCACCGTCTGGTTGCTGGCGGCATAGCGGCGCGTTTCGTTAATGAGAAATGAAGTTACAGAATAGATGTAATACGACTGTTGGGAATGCAAGCGAGCGAATGTGGTTTGGGGGTGAGGGTGAAAGGATATTTGTAGGCAGATATGCGTTTTGGCGTAAATGCCCGGGCCGTGAAGGGGTTGGTTAACTTATCGTGTCAACTTAGCCCACGATGACTGCTGCCACTAGTTATGAATGAATTGAATTGAATTGAAGTCGACGGCCGGCGTGATAGCTAACTGGATTTCCGTCGTCGCAACGCGACAACCCTTTCTTATACTGCAATTCGTAGCGTAAATCAAAGCCTGATTCCTGCACCCCCTTGAATAGCTGCAATTGACTGTACGACAACGCCGACCGTAAATTAAGAAATAACCAAGACACCGCAAGCACCGAATTCCACCTCGGGCAACTTCCAGATCTAAGCAACTATAGCGATTTTTAGTAGGCCGCTCACCTCCTGAATGCCCCGCTTCATTCCTCCCTTAGGCGATTAGGTATAATCCTTATATCGTCCTACCCGGGTGCATTCAGGAGGATCACCGCAGCTAATACTGCCACACCCTATTGTCAGACGGGCTCCTCCTCGTCATCTAACATCGTCAACGCCGAATCGTCTCGCTGCCTGCGTCTGCGTGGTCGGGGCGGTGGCATTTCTTTAGCTGCAACCAATGCGGCGACGTTGGCTCGATAATTTGTATTGTTATGCTCGAATTGGAGCCGAGGGATGACATCTGGCCAGTTCTGGGGGTCCTCCATGGCGTGTATGTAGTAGCGAAGTGCCGACTGGACGATTTGGACATTAATTTCGGACTGTCCGTCCGTTTGTGGATGGTAGGCTGTTGTATATAGCAGCCTAGTGTTGAGTTTGGTCCAGATGGCTCGCCAGATTGCCGAAAGGAACTTGCGGTCCCGGTCCGAAAGGGCTATACTTGGGATGCCCCAGTTTGCGGTCAGCAGACGATCAAGAAGGACGTCTGCCCATTGGCTGGCTGTGAACTTATTGTTACCGGGGATGACCTGTGTTTCTTTGGATAGCTTGCAGACGTCCAACCTTCTGGCATAACGGGCGAAGGAACCAGGCCAGCAATTCGATAGGTATCGTTGGCCCATCGGAACGGCATTCTAATTTCTGCGGCTGCAAGTTGCGCAGCCCTACGTGTGCTTGACACCGAATTCGGGGTACCTGAGAGGGATGATATCCTCAAACCGCTCACTTCTGGCATATACGCGAACATTGATGTCAGGGGGGGCTGCCACTTGTGGCTTCGCTTTGTGGGCTCCATCGTGAGATTGCCCAGTTCGGAGGCTGCCTCAGAAGCAGGAGTCTTCGCAGCCCTTGGTTTCGCGGGCGTATCTTTGGGACACTAGTTATTACTTATCGCTGTCCGACCGCAACGGGCGCAGCTGGCGACGACCAGGGAAACGGCGCGCGCCGGAACCGGGGGCATCAGGAGCGGGAGACGGACCTGACGCACCACAAGAACCGGACGGGGCAGGCGACGCATTGCGTGAAGATGAAGGAAGGTCGATCGCACGTACCACATTTGGATATCGTGAGCTTGGCGTTTATGACCGGCGCTTGATCCATTCCTCTATGAATGGCCGAGTTCCAAAGCTTTAGGTATTCCATAGTTATCCCTGAGACTTTAATTCGGCCGTCTCTAGCGACCAGTCTTCGCTACACTTTCGACACCCCGCAAAGACCCTTGAAGTCACCTGGTATGTCTCTCAACTGGATTCCGATTGGAAAGAAATAGGTCCATTCACAGGGCTTCAGGGCCTCGACGATTTCATCCGAAACGCGATCGGTCCAGTTCGCTATAATATTAGCGTCAGATATGGGCACGTACATTTTTTCAAGCTGGACGTTTCGGGGCTGCCGGCTACCCGGGTGTACATAGGCCTCACCCAAGGATGGGTGCTAGTTCTTGCGACGAGTTTTAAGTCCCCAGCAAAGCCATAATAGTATCTGTCAATCTCTTCTTGGGTAGGCTTGTATGGCCCTGGAGACTCTCCCGGCACAAAGCTCCCGTTCTTTTCTCTCCTTTATTTTGAGAGACTCAACGATATAGTATGGCACGCCAAGCGCGCCCACCGCAGACACACCCAGTGCCACCTTCTTAATGGCAGACCGGGAGGTTGGTACTTGAGAAAGGGACCTGTGGTGCGAGTGTTTGAATGTCAAACCCTCACGGGTAATGAAAGTGAACGGAGGCGAGAGCCCTCGCGGGTGCATCATCGACCGATCCTGATGCCTTCGGATGGATTTGAGCAGGAGCATCACTGTTCGCACCCGAAAGATGGTGAACTACCTATGCGTGGATAGCGTGAAGCTAGAGGAAACTCTGGCGGAGGCTCGCAGCGGTTCTAACGTGCAAATCGATCGTCAAACCTGCGCATCGGTAGTGACCTCCTAGGTAAGCCATAATCTTGGTATCCAGATTTTGGACCGTGTCGAACCAAACTACTCGAAGCCCGGCCGGGGATATGCCCTGGTTGGCCGCATCTCGGACATGTGACTGCCATAGCAGTTCGGACATCAGTAGAAGTTGATCACCCGTGTTACCGTCTCTTGCTCGTATGAGCTCAACAGCAGGCAATAAGCCGCTATGGGCATCATTCAATGAAAGGGATGCTCGGGGGTTCTATTCAAGGTTATTCGGCTTAGGTGAGAAACGGATGATGGCGAGCTGGGCCCCGCCAGTACTACTAGTAGGTAGTAGTTTGAGGGACCGGTTTCATCTCAGTGCGTAAGATTTGCGCAAATGTGACCGCGCACTCTCTGTTGAGGATCAAATCGAGTTATACACGTGTACCCGGTAGGGCGATTGGGTGGCGCCTTGTTGGACAATCGGCATCGTGCTGGAGCCTTGCTGGACAGCCGGGATCGTGCTGGAGCCTTGCTGGATAGTCGGGATCGAGCTGGCGCTCCTGGCGTACGGAATACGGTTGATGATTGCCCAGCGTTCCCAACATTTTGGGATTATTCGTACTGATGGATCTACCATCATCCGGCTTACCCCGGCCTTCTTCACTTTTTCCAAGAACTCTGGTGGGAACGTTCCATATCCGCCATATGCATCACCAATTATTCGTATGACTTCGAATATCTCCTCATATGACGATGGCGGGTTGAGCTCCGCATCGTCAGCCCATTGACAATGATCCGCATATTAAGAAGGGTTTGGCGGGTGTATGATAGGTAGAGGTAAATCCAAGGTCTGGCCGGGGCTCTTCTTGGAAATAAGCAGGCAATATAGACAGCTATGTACGGTGAGACGCACGATGGGTCAACGATGTTCTGAAATGGAAATGATTGGTTGAAGAGGAAGATTATACGGGCGAAGCGTTCGAGCTGGTGCGTCGCGTTGGTGTCTGTTGGTGTCGTGAAGGATCCCCAAGCCTTATAGCTTCAATGAACCATTGCTTGACCTCTTTCCAGTATTTAAAGTTACTGATTCGGTCCTTTGGCCTGGCCTTGCAGAGCAGAGCCACGAGCTTGCTCCTATCTATCCATGGTCGCGACGGCGCAATTTTGACAACCGCCTGCCAAAAGTGCTTCTGGTTCTGTAATGTCGTGATTGGGCGTTCGTCCTCGCCCAGATCGTTCTTCTTTAGGAACTTGCGCTCCTTCCCCTCTATGTCCACTGGTTGGTATCAACGAAGTGTAAAGGCTGAATCCCAAAAGGCGGAACTCATCAACGAAGATGGGCGTGAAGATGGTGAAATATGTAGTGTACGTGTAGGTAGTTGAAACTTGATTATTCCCGAGTATATACCATGAGGTGGGTGGGTTGCCGCCCACCACTGAGAACCAAAGGTCTGGTTCATCCCACACAGGATCATCTGTCCAATCCACCTGCTTAAGCGCCCTATTCTCGGCGATTAAGGGCGCCCGATATCGAGCAGTTGTTGAGCAGCTGATGAATTCCTCATAGCCGGCCACAGTCGCTTGGGCAAAGTGCCTTACTGCTAGATCTAGTCTAGCTTTGGGGCTGGATGAAAAAGGCCAATGGCAAAGACCGTTGGGTTGTAGCTAGCTAGAGCAGCAGAGCTGTGGTTTTCGAATCGTCGATTTCAACCACTGAGCGAACTGGGCTCATAGCTGTGACGGAGGATAAAAGGTTAACCGTAGTGCCCTCTCCATTGGTACTACGCTACCGCACGGGTTTTGATCGTGTTTGCGTTGGTGACGGGGATCGCTGAACGCCGGAGGCGTCCTATGAAGGATGAAAGCCCATGGACGGCGAGGCGAAGGGGCGTCCTAAGTACGCGTCAGAAAGACGGGGAAGAAAACCTGAGCTGGCGCTGTTTGCTGGGAGGCTAACCTAGCTAGGTCCAGTTGACCGTGGTTTGTGACAACAATTGGTTGCTTGCATGCTGAAGTTGTTGATGTGATGAAGATCTATCCCTAAGTCTGTGTCGATATTAGACCAGGTGAGTAGGGCCAGGTAGGTAGCTAGGAAGTGAGTAGAAGTTGGAAGGCTACGAGAGTTCGTGGGTGCTAAGAAGGTGGGATGTAGTGTACACCTGCGGACGCACACAATTCAAGTAACTACCCCTCCTTGTCGGTGCTGTTACCTCCGACCCGGTAGAACCTTTCCACCGAAGACGCACGACCCCTCCCTGGGTCCAGGTTTCCATTAGGCAAACCCATCAACTGTCGTAACGGAGCAGTTGAGGTTGAAATCCCGACGATACGGGTGGCCGGAAAGGGGCCATGACGTAGCTATGCCAATAAACACATAACTTCAATACAGCGATTTCGGAGCGTCTTGGCATGTCTTGGCTTGCGCAACACTTTTAAATCGCACCGTACGGAATCCATTCCAGTCGATCATCGTCACAGGTTACCCATCATCCATCAAAATCCAGCGGAGGTTCATAGCTTAAAGACACCGCATATCATAGACGAAATAAATTCGTATTCATGGTGAGTAAACGACCTACCCAACCCCCTAGAAAGCCCAACCCCGTCTAACAGCGCCAACGCCAGCCGCCGAAGCGCAAAGCAGGGGCCGCAGCCAAAGACGTCCGCGTCCAAGACCAAGACCGGCCATCGGAACTCGCCAAAGAACACAACATATCAGCGCGCGAGGAGCAGGAGATCAAAGAAGCCTTCGGGCTGTTCGCCGAGCCCATGGATGGCGAGGAGGAGGGCGTCATACCCACCAAGGATGTGAAGCGGGCCATGGTGTACGTTGATCCCTACGTCTCCCCCCTGAACGATACGATACATACACGCTACCCACCCCCTTGGTCCCGCTACCATCTCCCGTGTCCAATCCCAACATCAAGCTCACACCCGCAATCAACAGTGCCCTAGGCCTCCCCCCCTCGAAACCCGAGCTGAAGGAATTCCTCTCGATCATGGACCCGGATGACGACGGCCACGCGACCTACGAGCCATTCCTCGCGATCTGCGCATTGAAGCTGCATGCGCGCAATGACGGCGACGGGCCCGACGCGTCGGAGGTCGACGAGGCGTTCCGACTGTTCGCGGGCGCCGGGACCGGCGGCCGTGGAAGCGACGCGGATACGCTCACGCTTTCCCACCTCAAGCGCATCGCCATGACGCTCAAGCAAGACGTCGACGAGGCATTACTGCGCGATATGATCCTTGAGGCGAACGGCGGTGCCGGTGTTGGTCGGGGCGTCTCGAGGGCTGAGTTTGAGGAGGTTATGCGCAGGGCTGGCGCGTGGAAGTGAGCTCGCTCGACCCCGGGGAGAAGAAGAAAGGAAATAATATCTTGCTTGCGGGCTTATGGTTCGGTTCCTCGGAAGGCGATCGAGGAGTGAGCATAGACGGGATGACCCGTATTATCGGTACGAAGTTTCGCATCGGTCAGGTGGTCGGCCATTGACTGAAACTATGTGCGCAGGGTTCTCTTGGTTGTGGGACCGCTGACGGTCGAGTCGGCATCATATCACACGACATATCGTTCTCTGAAAGTTGCCATCCGGTTGTGGCAAGAAAGCGGCTTTTCTGCCAGAAAAGCTCACGTTATCGTTGGAAGGGAGATGGGTTTAGGGAGAGGCTCGTTTGATATATGGCTACGAAGTGCGTCCATAATCGTCCCGAATGGGAAATACCGTACCGTTATACGTCCTCTTTGGGTGTTTTAAATACCATTGGGACTTCTTATCGGTTTAGGGAAATAGAAGTCTAAGGGGGGATTGCTACTTCTATGTAAGGGTTTCGAGGCCCAGCTTAGAGGGTTTACAAGGGGCGGATCCTCTACCTAGTATATAATCTTTCGAAAACAGGGGCCGAACAATTGCGAGCCTTGAGATTCAAAGTTGCCATACCTACCTAGTTTATTGGGTATTGACGCCCCAACCGTCTAGCCTAGTTTGAAGAGGAACTCAGATGAAAAGGGGCAAGTTAAAATCCCTTCACTTTTGACGTTCCTGTCCCTTGGGGTAAATCAGGTGCAGTTGTTGCCGCCCTTAACAAATAGCCGTCGGGGGCCAGACTGGGCCTGTCAGGGCCATTGCCGGGAACCTCAAGCGCGCCTATGACACCAAATATATCCATCTGGCTGGTGGATAATTTTACCTAGGTGGTAGAAAAGGTAAGTAAGTGTAAGAATTAGCAATGTGAATACGCGGATTACTTACAATGTGAGGCGCCAGGAGCCGGTAGTCCAAGGCCAGATACGTGACCTGTAGTATAATAGTAGTAGTAGTCCGAGGGAGGCGGGTGACACTCATCCAGATGAGCAAGTCCCGAACTCATAGTTCCAGACACACAACCCAGTATTAAGCCAACACAAGAAATGGCCCCCATTTAACCTCGTCCTAGCCAATTATGGTCCTATCGCTGTGCGTCCCTCTGTTTAAATTTCGCAAAGAGACCATCGAGTTTACAGCTCCACTCGACGGGCAGATTTTTATATATGCATCGTATCTGCCATTCTCCCGCTCGCCCAATAATCCAAATATGCTCGTAGTCGATCCATATAGACATGAAATGAGCTAATATAACCAGTGCCCGCGGCCGCCGCTGTTCAATGAACTTGCTGAATTCGATAGGCACCAACACTGGGAAGGCGCTTATTCTTCTGGCAATGTCCATCAGGGGCTCCTTGCGGTCGACCGCCCTCATTACACTGCAGGTGTACGCCAGCGCCTTATGATAAACAGACAATACTCCTTCGTCGTTCAGTTCCTGATCTGTTCGTGCCTCGACCGAGGTCGGGTGAGAGGGGTGATCGAGCAGCCACGCCAACGGGGAATGGTCGCTCAATATCGTATCCTTGACATCGCGGAAGATCGGCGGGTTGTTTGCAAGCCTACTCATGACACTATGGTGCTCGGGTTTGAACGCTTGCCATGCCTTCTGAAAGACGGTACCGGCACCGTGGCCCATGTAAAGCCACTGTAAAGGTGGCTCCCACGGGTCCAAGGGCAGTGTTTGAACCAGAGCTAAAGAATGAATCACGATCCTCATGGCGGTAAAACAGATATAGTCAAGGAGCCTAGGATCCGCGTGCGGAATCTCGTCGACATCGCGTCGCTGCTCCTTGCTACACAGAAGTTGATAGGTCTGCTGCAGTCTTATGAGCTCATCGCGCTCCTGCTTGTCGGTACTCGTCGACCACATGTGCAGCGCCGAATGGGCAAACTCGATGTAGAGGAGACCGCACCGTCCTTGCTTCTGCGCAAAGGAGAGAGCCATGTCGGGCACATCCTCAGCCCACAACTGAACAATTATGGGGCTTGTTACTTCGGGAAATGGCTGCTTCATACGTGCTTTGGTGTAGTGTAGCAGCCGTAGCTCCCATATTCTCCGCCAAGGACTTTCAGGGAAGTCCACTTCTGGTTCGGTATCACCGCTGTGCAGAGCTGGGTGAGACGAGCTGGGGGAAGGGTAAAACCTGGAGTTGTGCACTGGCTGGATTAAAGTCGAGTCGGTCGCCTGGGCGCTCAGAGGGGCGCGTATTCCCCCTACCTCCGGCGTCAACGCATGGAAATGTCTGCCGGCAGAGGCGTCGGCGATCGGCGGGGTCGGGAGTTTGCTCTGAGACCGGCCAAGGGCGGGCGGCTGCGTCTGATAGACGCATTCAACCAGGTGTCTAGAACAGTTGGAGCAACTCGGATGGAGTTCATCACACTGTCAATGGGACTGATGTTAGCTCGACGGAGCACGGACGTCCCAAAAGACAGCCGGCGCATATGGATACCTATACGTATACATTTATAACTGTCTCACCTTGACTCTTCGCTGTTTGCATCGTAGGCACCCAGCGCGTGATTTCTTGTGATACAGTCGCGGACCACGCGGTCGAGGATCCTGAGCATTTGAGTCTCCCATGCTCGGCGTCACGGTCACGGTCACGGTACGAATCCCGTTAGATCCATCCAGCGGGGTGCTAGCCCAGTTGCAGCCGCTACGGAGCCGCGGCCGGATCCCACGACGGAGCCCGAATGAAAGACGAGATGGCTTGTCGAAGAAGTGAGAATGGGAAGCTTAGAAACTTGGATGCCAAGTATGAAGTACTCCAAGGTCGCGATATCAAAAGGGACAATGTGGGGGTCGCTGATTAAACTCTGTGTAACCATGCTATTTATAACCAGTCCAGGGTCCTATCCTTATGTACCTACCTTAGCGCGCCAGGGGGGTTTGTGCCTATCTTCTGCAAGCGACATTCATTATGTGCCTTGGTATGTCATCAGGATTCATAGGAAACAGTTCCAACGTTGTGTATATTATTACTGTGCCAAAAAGAGGGAAGGCAACAATAACGCAGTTATCTTCTAGGGATATGTAATTGGCGTCATGACGAGCTGTTGCTTGTAATAAGTTATGCGTCGTCGTCGTCGTCGTCCACATACATGTCCGGGTCGTTGTCGACATCCACTATCTCTACCTCCCGTTTGAGGTGTTTTGCTGCGCGTTGTCTGGCCTGTCGAGGTATTATTGTAATGTCCGCCTTTTGTGGTCGCATTTTCTTGTATGCGTCTGATCTTGGGCTGGGATGACCTTTGCTTTCCGGGCTTTTACGTTGATCCGACGTGGTGGGCCGCGGGCTTGTGTATCCATCCTGATCGCGACTCCGCAGGATTGAATTATGGCTGCGTTCTGTGACATGAGGATGTCGAAACCCTCCGGCTGTAAGATATCTGTGCCTATAAGCATATGGGCTTTCAGGTCTTTGACAATGGATACTTCCTTGACCAGGTGGGCTATTGCGGGCTGTCTCTTGGCGTCTTTACCCTGGAAGTAGAGGTCAAGGGTGACGAACTGGTCGCTGGTGTGGATTGTGGATCCGATGCCACGAAGCCTGACTGGGACATCTCTCTTCGACCGCTTGATATGAGGGAACGTCTTCGCGATCCATTCATCGTCCCCGACCGTCTTGGAACAACCGGTGTCTGCGCACACGTCGGTTTCCACTTTCGGGTTCTTGGGATCGGTCGTGATGAAAAACTTCGGGTAACTGTATGACCGGAATTTATAGTCTGTGGGAGGGGCAGGAAGGGCTTGTGGCAGAAAGTTTAGGACGTGTTGTACCCACTTTGGGGATGTCTTATCCGTACGTAGCCGCGTCTGTTGGGCCTTGCCATGATCACGTTCGAGGTGTGTATACAACTTATTGCGGCTTGTGCACGTTGCTCCGCAATCACGGCAGGTGTGGACGGGTCAGTGTCTCAAAGCGCAATGCAATAGCGGTCTTGTCCCATTTTGATTCGACTGGTCGCATACGTCTGGCTCGGAGGTGGATACTGCAGATTCTGAGGGCCTTGGGGACCCATCGGAGGAGGATGTGTATAGTTGGTTGAGCATGGTAACTGTGCGCTGCTAGGAGACGCGGAAAATACTCGCCCGATCCGAAAACCTGGGGATTCTGGTTGACTTGTCAATAGCTGGACGGGTTGGATAGTTCACCAGGGGTGAGTCCTCTAGTAATAGAACTCTCCTTCAAGTACTAAGTTAAGCATAAAACCGGGTTGCCTTCACAGAATAATAGGTATTAGTGTCCGGGCGCCGCGGTGCTCCGATTTCGGGCAATCTCATTTTTTTTTTAACTTCATCCCAGATCGAGCTGCCGAGGTCGATGATTCTGTCCCATCTATTATCCGCCGACTTGGCGGCTTCCTGTGCCTGTTGGATTTTATATAGCTCAACCAAAACATACGGGGCACCAAGGGCCCCAATTGCGGAGATAAGTAGATGCGGCGGTCACATACCAGGACCTGTGTGCTCAACAGTGGCAGCATACGAAGTGTATATGGCTAAGTGAAGAAGATCGCCAGGTCGGGATCTGTGGGAGCTAGCTATATAGCAGTGGGAACGCGCTAAGGGCTAGGTGGAGTGCCTTCTACCGTCACACACCCCCGATTTCTTTCTCGACCCAAAGAGAAAGGAATCCCACGTACAAAGTAAGCGTTATGCACTCGCGCTCATAAATAACAATGATAAGGTCCATGACCACTTAACCCCCAGAACGTACCTTAACCGTTCCTGGTGGCCTCTTTGGTGGGCCGTTCCGGCGTCCCGGCTCCGGTACCACCCCCGAGGTGATCCCAATGCGTTATAATCAGCATACTATAGACGTCTCTTCTGTAGCATGAAGTCTACGCGCTCCCAGCACAGCCGGTCCTCCGCTCGGCCCCGTTCCTCATCCTCCTTTAACATGAAATAGGGAGCGCGGGATAGGTATTGTGCCAGTCCTGAAGCACCTTGCCCGAAAACTCCTCTCTCAGCTTCTGTGGTGCGCCTTGGGTGTACCTTCGTTGTATTTTGAGGGCAACGTCCTTATTAGGACGTTCCTTAAGCTCGGGATGCTCTTCTCCAAACAGAGCGTACCTCAGCCTGCGACATGTTCCAGGGGGCCATTTGTGTCTTTTACCCTCGGGCAAGCACATGCAATCGAAGCCCTCGACAGCAGAACCTGCGGGTCCATGATAGCCCCCTAGTGAAGCGAACACGCCAAGCTTATCGTCAACTCGTTGGCGAAGCATCGTGCCGAACCATTTCCCATATTCTTCAAGTGTATACACCCGCACCCCCGAGCTCGCCCCAAGGGCCTCGAGGCGCTCCATTTCATCTAAGCGCGCACGGCCCCATTCTGGCGCGATTTTCGCTGCGATGGTATGGAGAAAGTCCTGAATCCCAACATAGCCTAGGCACTCTGGTACATTCAAGGCACGTGCCCTAATGTAAGCCTCTATCCATTCCTTGTACCAGACCTGTGGGTTGACCGTCCCGGCGCGCCCTCGTTCCATTACGCTCTTGTATGTCATGCGCGCCAGATTGAAAGTACTCTCCTGCGTGGGTGCCACACGCTCCTTAAGAGCACACACAATGTTGTGAATGTTTGGTTCTTTATCAGGATGAGCTAACTCAAGCTCCATGATCGTTGATGAGAGTAGTGTCGCGTCGACACTTCCTACGATCCAGTTCCACAGCGTGTTGTAACGTGTAGACCGTGAGCTCCATTCAGAGTTAAGCACGGTATACTCTGAACGTGCACTATCGAGCAGAGTTTGAATCTCTTGCTTGGAAACAACACGTGGAGCTTCTGGGGGGCTGCCACGTTCTCCTTCTGGCCTGCTCTCCCATCTTGCGTATAGTGCGTCGTAGCGAGCTTTCCGACGCTTAGTTTCTTTTTCTTCAACCCGCTCTGCTGTAGGTACAAGCGGAGCAGTTGGCAGGAGGGAAGTGTCGTTTGTAATTGGCGTATCAACGTCGACAAGAGCATACAGCCCTTTCTGGCGCGCTGTAATCCGGAGCTGCGTGTGCCAGTCCGGCCATGTGTGCGGATTGGAGGTGAGACGGGCGCTGGAGACCGCTGTCTGTTCGGCAATTTGAAATATTGTTGACATTGTAAGAAATCGTTTCAAGTGAGCGTACGAGCTGTTTTAACCTGTCAGCGCCGTTCCTCAGTTAACCAGTAATTCGGCAAATGAATTAACAAGTGCGAACCGGGCTCATAACTGCGGCGGTCACATACCAGGACCTGTGTGCTCAACAGTGGCAGCATACGAAGTGTATATGGCTAAGTGAAGAAGATCGCCAGGTCGGGATCTGTGGGAGCTAGCTATATAGCAGTGGGAACGCGCTAAGGGCTAGGTGGAGTGCCTTCTACCGTCACAGTAGAGCAGCTTTCTTAAATGTGCTTGTTGGGCGGGCCTATTCGAGGTTATCCGGCTTAGGTGAGAAAACGGACTGATGGATAGGGATAGTTATACCTAGGTACTGACCTTTAGAATGTAGCGGCGGCTAAGCCCACCGCGTGCGAGTTTTCTCACTGTTTTGAGGGGCGACATTGGCTTTGGTTGCTTGACTTCTTAGGAGTTGATCAATGAGTGTATCTATTTATTGGTGGGGGGGGGCTCGACGACGGAATAGGTACCTACTTATGTCGGGAACTTTGCGGGATCAATATAGTTAGCTCGTCGAGGGGTAACTTGGCAGTATACACACATTTCACTGCATTGCAGAATGATGTCCTTACAGGTAGCCCCGGGGCCCGCTCTTCTTTTCTTTCTTTTATTTTGAGAGACTCGACGATACAGTATGGCACGCCAAGCGCGCCCATGGCAGACATCATGAGTGCCACTTTCTTAGTAGTCGTGCGCTGAGGTGCTGGTACGCGTGGAATTTTCTATTTGAGGTTATTGTACTGACCTGTCGTCGGCAGTGTGAGCGGCGGCCAAGGTCACCTACCAACCTACCCACAGATTTCGCGGGCGGAATCTAGCTAGATGTTAATGGATAGGTACGAAGTAGATAGGTACCGTAGTAGACAGCACGTACAATTGGGTCAAAAACAGGCGTCGATGACGGTCGTGGACCGGTTGGCACTATGATAGCCCCTGGACTGCCTGAAGGCATCAATTCGGTCACTGACAAGGATCTGAACGGGATTAAAGAAGCCCTGATTCCGACAAGCTCCTCTTCTAGTGATAACAGCATCGTGCGGGTCGATGACATTAAAACTTGCGTGGTAGGTAGTGAGATAAGTGTAATTGGAAAGACATGGACGTAGACGAGAGGGAGCTATTGGTGAAGAAGAGGCGTTGACGAGAGATTGATGAGAGAGATGTGTTGGTGAGAGAGACGTAGAGAGATGAAAGAAGAGATGGAGGGGAAAGATGAAGTAAAGCAGACGGATATGCGAAGGAGTCGATTAGATAGGAACGAGAGAATGGAGAATGGTAAGAGAAGTGGAAGGAATAAGATCGGCACGGTAGGTACGATAGGAGAGATGGGAGGATGAGATCGGCAGAAATGGTAAGTACGGTAGAGGAAAATTGAAATACGTGAACTAGAGTTGGTAGAGCAGGTACGATAGTATTAAGTTCGGTAGGAGTGGAAGGCACCTACGCGATAACGAGTAAGTAGGTAGTTAAGGGGGGAAACGACGTGATAGTTGGCGATGTTGTGTGGTGTTGTGATTATGTTTATTACATAAGGATATCTTAAGTACATAAGCTAATTTCGATTCTACCTATTTTAAGATCCGCCGCGCGCTGAGGGGCAGTGTAAGGTGCACCTACGGTAGGGACCCACAATACTGTAGCATATAGGTATTCTGCAGGTCCATAGTACCCGAGGAGAACCTCATCCAATACAACATCACTGAACCTTACGCAAGGCGCCCGACAATCTGGTAGCTAGCGACCAGTACGGTCGATCGACCGATGAAGGTCTGATTATTTTTTGTTTCTAGCGTAGTTACGCTCATTCAACTTCCTCCGCGTCCAACACTCGAGACGGCACCATCCACATGCCCAATCTCCTTGTCGGACATTGATCTCAACCAGCGGGATAGCACCATCCACATGCCGGTCTCCTAGTTAGGTCCCCATCATCCCGACCTCCATCCCGGGACATCTATTATCACCGCCATCATAACGACATCAATCTTGATCAGTGAGATAGCACCATACACATGCCGATCCCCTGATCTCGATCCCTACCGATCCCGATCCCTTATCATCCCGGCCTTCATCCTGGGACATCTACTATCACTACTATCACAGACTGCATCCGCAAATCACCCGTCCTTGCCAAATATCAGGACATCTCATAGATCCCGGATCCCCACCATCCTGATTGCCACCTCAGGAGCCAAAGCCAAAGCCAGTACTAAAACCCCAGGGACGAGCAAGCCTTGAAAAGTGGGAGGCACAACTCAGATGTCCGCTCACCTGATAGAAAATGAGCACTATGACATCAGAGCAGCGCATTGCCAATATTGTTGCACGGGTTGTCGCAGAGACAATACGGCAGATGAGAATTGCACACGAAATTAGCACACCAGTCACTATAAGTTACCGAGCTGTATCTGAGGATCAATCTCAAGCTACCGTTGTTGAGGACCATTCTGAGTCTGAGCAATCATCGCAAGGCCATTCCCACCAGACCGATTCGCGCTTGAGAGACAACCAAGTTGTGAATGAAGACTATCAAGCTGCGACATCCCAGTCTATCACGGCCATAGACGATAGCCTATCAATTGACGATATCCCAAATCATGAAGACGTCCAAGGCCATGATGACGTCCTCGCTGAGAACTCAAGTCATCTTTTCCCTAGCGGACTAGATAGACTACATGATCCCGGTGAACACAACAGGAATATTGCAATTATTGAAGACAAGCAAGCTGCCGCTGAAGCATCAGTGCTAGCAATTGACGCTGTCCACATCAATATCTGCTGCCATAACTCACAAACCCAAACTGCAATTCAAGCGCTGGCCTACACTCAAACCTATCCTATCCCCCGGGGACTGCATATACCATATGACCCTGGTGGACGAAGCAAACCAATAAAATCTCCAAGTGAATTCAGACGACATACTTGAGACGCTTATAACTGAAGTCTGCGAACGATCATCTCAATATAAATCGTGGTCCTGCCAGTCCGAAGATGTCCTATATATACTCATAGGAGCACCGCTCCTGAAAACATCGCAATATCAGAGGACAGCTCACTCTACAACGACGTGCCGTCATAATTGTTGAAGACAACTAAGCTCTCGCCGGAGAACCAATATCATCGTTTGAAAAATTGAACCTCCTGGTTATGTCTGAAGTAATGAGGACGTATACACCGATCGTGGTTGGGGACCTCCCTCGTACAAGGCGATCGCTCACTCAGTTGCAAGGACATCCCACTCACGAAGGACATCCTATGCCCCTACGATTTTCGCAACCTGATGAACTTAACTCCTGCTAGTATTCAATTGCTACGGAAGTCCGTATTTGGCAGCGCAATATCATTATTTCCTATGCATGACATCCCTAATCCTCAAGCGCGACGAACTGACGATCCCGAGATGGTATCGAGGACATCCTGCGCATAGAAGACATCTCGCTCATGAGGATATCTTCTGCTTCATTACTTATTGCACCTTACATACCTAATATCGCGCGCTCGGTATGAACCGTACTATCGAATAACGAGGGCGTTATCATTTTCGCAGGGGGCAGACTGTAAGGTGCACCTACGGTAGGGACCCACAATACTGTAGCATATAGGTATTCTGCAGGTCCATAGTACCCGAGGAGAACCTCATCCAATACAACATCACTGAACCTTACGCAAGGCGCCCGACAGGCAGGTACTGTACCTACTAAGGCTACTATGGCTAGCGTGTCTGTCCTCTACTCGGCTTACCGAATGTCTCGGCCACCTTGCGGACGCTACCCACCAATTGGTCCCTATCAATGCGCTCGGAAAGATCGAGTGGCCGAGCTCCAGAGCCGGCCGGAAAGTAGAGTCGCCGCGAAACTTACCTCGTACGGTGCTCGAAACCAGCCCCACGATACTAATCAACCTCCATTGAAATACGGTAACCCGAGAGTCGTCATCGCTTCGAATTGTTCCCGCTTCAAGTTGTCCGGCACTACCGACGCTCGTGAAGAAACCGGAACCTTCCCCGTGTCGCCGCTTACCGTCGCGACAGGATGTATGCCATCGAGTTCGTTGGCTAAGGCTTTCCCATCCTTTGGCGACACCGTCTCTCGTTTTCCCGCTGGGCTATATTACCACCATGCAACTCAGTCCCTTGCAGTCGCGCCTGGCTGCCTCCGCCATGGCTTCTTGTGTTCTTATAATTCTGTATATTTTCTTTTTTGCTCCACAGTTCGCTTCTGCCGCCGAGCCAGCTCAACCCCCAATTGGCCTTGATTTCGATACCGATGGCTTTTTCTCCCCTACCGCGGATGCGGGCGACTCGCTTAGTATTCGGGATCCCGAGTACAACCCAGATTTCTCCTTGTTCGATCGGAGCATCATAGGAAGGGTGTCGGGAGGGACAACTCCTATCGATGCCGATAGCCCCATAAAGAGCAATATCGAGCCCGGGGTTACAATGGCATATATATTTCAGGTGGCGTCTGTCTCTAGCAGATCGGCGCAAGTGCCTGAAAAGTCATATGAACTTCGGCGAGACTTGAATGGGACGCAAGTCGTTGCTGAAGGTGAAGGCGATGGAGATGATGAATTGAAATTTGAAACGGGTTTAGCACGTCGACAAGAACCGTCGAAGACGATTTACATCTCAGCAAACACTTGCAATCAGCCTACTCGAATTTCGCCGAACCAGACTACCGTGGACCCTCCGCAATTGACGCTCTTTGTATCCACATCTAGTGACAACACATCGCCTGGGCCGGGACAAAGTCAAGATACCCAGAAAACTATTGTTTTTGACGAAGGGGCCGTTATGTTCAACACCTCGCTTGATCACGATGTGTATTTTAGTATATCGGCACCGCAAGTGCCGGCGCAATACTTTACTACTCCATCACTGTACGTTTACACGGTTGCGGTCTCTCTCGACGGATACTACTATGCGTACGATGACGAAAGTCAGCCAGATCTATTCTGGGTTGATTCTGACGCCTCTTCCGCGTTTCTTACGACGCGGAATCTCACCAGCGACTCCCAGATGGAGATTACTACGCCTCCCTATGAAGTGTTTGTCCAGAGCACAGAAAACCTGGGCATCAATGGTCTACGAAAGTCATATTGTGGTCTAAGCGGCCAAGCACAGATTCGACCACTTCAAGATGGAAATAGCCAGGCCATGGTTGGCTTGAGACGAGGCGGAGCCGACAACCTAACGATGGAAGAAGTCTACATTCCCGGCCTAAATGCGAGCACCAATTACACAGCGATAATATCCTCCAGTAGAAATCTCACTCTTTCGAAGAGACAGGAGAACAGCTCCCCAAACAAGGGCGTGACTGTGTTCAATGGGGTCGGCTTCAGCACAAAACCTAGTAAGTATCTGTTTATGGACTGGATAGAGATATACTCACGCTGCTAACAGATGGTGCCTGTACGTTCATTTTCAACTTGACTTTGTGTACAGAGACCCAGTACGCTGTGCCCGGAAACTTGACGAACTTTCCCAATGGAACGGCTCTGGCAGCATTCTATGATGACTACACACAACAGATGTGGGACAACTTTGATAAAGTCTTACAGCAAACCCCCTGCGAGGCTCCGGCGGCCCAGAGGTACTCCCTCGCCAAAGATTGCGACGATTGTAAAAAGGCATACAAGGACTGGCTTTGCTCGGTCGCTATACCGAGGTGCGAAGATTTCTCATCGCCGGCAGAACACCTACAGATGCGCAATATCAATGCGCCATTTGCCAATGGGAGTCTAGTGGACCCGAAAATAAGGGACGATTTCGGCGACCTTTTGGCCTTCAATTCGTCTAGGAACCCGGAAATCGACAGCCAGATCCAACCGGGGCCCTACAAAGAAGTACTGCCCTGCGACTATCTCTGCTATGAACTTGTCAAGAGCTGCCCGGCGTCTATAGGGTTCGCCTGTCCGCTTCCAAGCTCAAAATACGGATTCAAAACGAGCTACGCTGTTCCTAATGTAAATGAGGAGCTTTCTTGTAACTACCCTGGATCGGCCCACTTCCCTGACGCTGCCGGCGTATTGGCGGTATCTTGGGTGGGCATGACAACTGCCATAATTACCTCGCTTCTTTTGACTTGGTGAGCGTCTTCGATGAACGGATGGGGAGTGGTAACAATCTCAGAGGGGTCCGTGTTTCTAGAGAATATTCGCATGATGGCGTTTAAAGGTCTGGGTTTTAGATGTGTGGCTCAATTTTCCTTCCCTTTTTGTTTCGGGGTCTAACGGAGAGACGAAGTGAAACGGCATTAGATGGGCAATATACATGGCATTGGGATAGGCGTTTTGAGATTGATGCTCATACTATGGTAGCAGGCCTCTGCCATCTATGCAGAGCCCTCATGAATATCTAGCTGCTTGGCTCCGAGTCTCCTCGGCGCGACTTGCAACGCCCGTGCGAGGCACGGGCTTCCCATCTCGGCTTCTGGTCTTTCTTGAATCATGATGATGTAGATACTGCACTCGCCCCGTGTGAGGCGCAGCATAGAATACATAATTCAAGCTGGTCTCTGAGCCCCTTTAAGTGACGCCCTAGCGACTCTCGCCAGTACTGAGCGGGCTTGACTTATCTGCCTTGCTGGGCAGGCCATGGTCCTCGTTATGATGCGGCAGTAGCAGCAGCAGCAGCGACGCAAACATAGAATGCCGCACCAGCCCCCTCAACTTGGCGCCACTATCCCGCAACGACTCCAATGGCGTTTCGTATCGTCATCATCATTCGATGTGCTCGTCCGTCCGTCGCGTATTATCTTAGTTTACGGGTCCGGAGTAAGATGCCGCATCATCACTTTTTCTGCTTCGCTTGCTCGAGCTTCGCTATCCGTGCCTCGAGGTCTGCTATGGTGGCTATAGTGCGCGGGCCGTCGGTTAGTGGGTTGTCCTATCTTGATCTGGAATGGCTGGGGTAAACGCGTTTATGCACGAGGGATTTGCGAGACGGAAAAGTATCAAATAATTGCCATCACACCTTTCGTCTCAGCCCGGATCTCGTCCTGCTCGAGCCGTAGCCAGAAATAATACGCCACCTGGTACGTGAAGATAGCGAGCAGGAAGACCTTGGCGATGGGACGGCCGAAGGTCTTGTAGAATGTCGTGTGCTGTTTGGTTTGCAATAGGAGTACGTGTTAGTTGGTCCGTTGTTCTTCTAGTTTGTTGCTTTTTTGTCGGCTTGTCTCCCGCTGTGGTGAGCTTACATTGAGAGATCCCTGTGGTTTCGACTCGGGTGCTTGTGTTGATGCGAAGCGCACTCTTGGGAGCTGTCGGGTTGCTCGAGATCGTGAGATTGGTCGGGGGTATGACGTTATATTGCGCAGAGGCGCCGCTATTTGTCGTGATCTGGCGAACATGGTGGATGATGGTTGTCGTGTTTTGAAATCAGGTTTACCATCAGTTTAGAAGAGTTGAAGCTTCAGGATGTTCGCCCAGGTGCCAAAAGTGTGGCTTATCGACAACTGAGTTGTGGCTTCGGCGATGTGGAGATGCAGACCGTTGCGCGGATGTCGCCGAGGGGGAGCGAAGATCGGCAGGTTCTTCCCCACGTCTGCCCCTGCCACGGATCACGGTAGAAACGGGTCGCCGATGGAGACGGCGGGCAGAGTGAGAACACAGTGAGATCTGTATACAGTGTGTACGGTGCATACAGAACGGTGTACGACGAGTTGCAGACACATGTCCAACTCGATCGATCCCGTGTGTCCTTAGTCATTCCGGCATAATCACACGAGTTTCGTGGCCGCAACGCTCAACACCAATTCATTCCTTAATTCTCTTTACGCCAGTCTTTCTTACTTTTGCCTGCTCCGAGCCATAGAGAATCGGACATCTGTTCTTCGAATCTTATTGGAACCTCCATCTAGTCCGATCATTCATTGTGCGCCTCCTGTTTATTATACAAAGAATCCCAAGGTTTACAGCAAACCTTCGTGATTCTACCTCGGTACCTACCTCAACAAACCTTCCACTACCGTCCCCCTCCGCACGCACGCGACCGATCGTACCGATCCCATAAACAGACGGCTATTGGCGACGATTGAGGACTTCGTCGCGTCGCTATACTTTTCACCTTTACCTATCTTCATATATATACAGACACCATGGTACGCAGTCACCCCTTACACAACTCAGCCGATCGAATGACGCCTCAGGCGCGCATCCTTTACGCGGGAAATCCAAGCTAAGACTTTACTTTCTCCACGTCAACAGGCACAGACGCTCGAGCAGCGCAAGCGGAACGCCAAGTTCGCAAGGGACCAGGACGCCCGCCGCGGCAAGTCCGAGACGGATATCAAGAAGCGCAACAAGGACCTACCGAAGTCTCCCATCTCACCGCTCTGGCTCGGTGAGTTCTCACCACCTCGAACCCTTCTTCCGTCGTTGCCCGTCCCTCAATTCCTCCCCCCCCCCTCCCGAGACTCCCTAGGGAATACAACAATTTAGTTACGCCTAGTCCAGTCGCTAATTAATCTGCTTCCGCAGGAGTCCTTGGCTTCGTCGTGTTCGGCGGCCTGCTCTTCGAGGTCATCTCGCGCGTCTTCTTCTGATCAAGTCGCAGACCCCTTTTCCCCTTGCGACTGTTCTCCGATAGCACCGGTTACGATGGCGAATCACGGGCCGGGATTGGAGTTCATTACTACCTACAAAAGCTGGGGATCACATGTTATATATATCCGGTGGGATGGGATCGAATGGGAAGCTAAATAAACCGCTGGCTGGTAACCATACGGCCGTCAGAACAGTTTGTTGCAACTTATGCGCGCCGGTTGACTTGTTGGTTGGCTTTCTGCTCGTACATTCATATTCAAATCCTTGATTCAGGGGCGCGCAATTGTTTGTCCTTGCTGCAAAACTGTGCATATGAGCATTCTCTTTTGCTTTCTGCCCCTGCCTTTGGCCGTCAATTATTAAATTATTCACAATCGGAGGTTCTAGCTAACCGCTATTCTGAACGCACAACAGTCGAACACTAGCCGTGGAATCATGAAGTCTGACGAAAGACGGACTTTATATCACGGACTCGCAATAGGGGTATTCCTTTAGACTGGTTATACCAAGGTAGCCAACCTATTTTTCCTTCCAGAACGCCGGGCCTATATACATACTGGCAATCATGACTATCAGGCCCCAAGCCCTCTCCTGTGACCGTGTCCTTCCTGCTTCATCTTCATGCCCACATCGAACTGGCGCTCCAAGTCGGTCTGAATTTTGGCAATCTCATTCTTAGATGACGCCAAGGCTGTCCGAACGTCGTTGGGTGCGCTATTTCCTGCCTTCTTGCCGCCGAGGAGGCGGAGGAATTTGGCTCTCCTCTCATTGTCGCCTTCTAGGGCTGAAACGTTCCAGTGGTTCCCACCGTTGGTATTGGTGTTGGCTTTGCTTACGCTGGGCGGAGTGGGCGTGGGCAGATCATTTTCGGCGGGTTTCTTCTCCTTCTTTTTCTTCTCGTCTTTCTTCTCCTTGGCAGCCTCATCTACCTCGACCAGCTTGGTGGTTTCGTCTCCTGAAGCAGTCGGCTCTGTAGGACCCTTCTTCTTTTTCTTCTTGTCCTTCTTATCCTTGGTCTTATCGACGTCAGCCAGCTGGGTAGTTTCAATTTCTCCTGTAGCAGGCTCGTTCCGATCCTTCCTCTTCTTCTTTTCCTTCTTATCCTTGGAAACCATGCCGACGTTAGCCAACTCCGTAACTTCGTTGTCTCCAGTGGCCGGATCCGCCTGATCCCTCTTTCTCTTTTTATCCTTCTCCTTGGGAACCTTGTCGGCGTCAGCCACCTCCGGAGTCTCGACTTCTCCAGTAGCGTGATCCTTCTTTCTCTTCTTGTCCTTCTTAGCTTTCTTTTCCTTCTCGGGCGCCTCGTGCTCCTCGTCGTCGCTATTGCGCTTTACTTTCTGCTTCTTTTTCTTCTTTTCGGCTTTAACGTCGGTATCAACGGACATTGTGTCCGCAGGCAATTCCTCTGCGGCATCCTCCCCAGCTTCGCGCTTACGTTTTGCAGCCCGCTTCGCCTCCTTCTTTTTGCGCTTCTTCTCTGACTCGGTTTCGATATTTTCGTCGGCGGCTGTGATGGATGGGCCAAGCTCCCGCTCCATAATGCGATCCAAAGCCGTGTCATGCAACTTGGCGTCATCGCGCTTCCGCTTTTTCTCCGCTCGCGTGGGTTTGGACTCTCCGTTGGGGCTCGAGGGCGCGCCTAGAGATTTGCGATCACCGTTCTCGCGATCCTGTGCCATGTGTGCTATCTCCTTCAATTTCGCCTTCTCCTCATCTTCCTGCTATGAAAATGTAAGCGACTTGACAATAACGGTCAGATCGAGTAATGCGCATTCCGTACCTCCTTCAGACGGTCGAGCGCATCGACTCGCGCTCTAGCTTTCTCGGCCTCAATCTGTAGTTTGTGATCTTGACCATCGAGCTCGTCGGCCCGGTGATGCTTGTGTTTGTGTCGCTTCTCCTTCTTATGCGCCCGGTCGGCGGATTCCTCGTTGGCCGGTGTCTCTTGTTTCGGGGACGGCTCCGCAACTTGCTTGTCTTCGGATTTGGCATGGCGTTTCTCGCGGCGCAATTCGTCTTTTTGTTTCTTCTTGGCATTTCTCTCTAGTTTCTGATTAGCAAGAGGATGCGATGCTGAGATGTGGACTCTTTACCGGTGGCGACTGTGTCCAGCGGAAGCTGCTCCGAAAGTTTGGCGCCCATTATGCCGGTTGTCGCGACGCGAGCCAATATAGATACAAGAGATGCGATTTACTAGGACCGGTGGTTCTGCTGATATGTAAAGGTGAAGGGAGAGGAGGACATAAGGCGAAATTAGATTCGGTAGGAGCTGAAATGTCAAATGGCGAGATAGGCTGGATGCGAATGCCGGCACCAACTCTGCGGATTGATGTACGGAATGCTGAACCGTAACGCTGGGACAAAAAAAGTTGACGGGGATCGGCATCTTTGCGTCTACCGGTGTGGGGCAACATCTGGACGCGGACGCGCCCGGCGCTGAGATCTGGACCATACAGTATGACGTAGACCCGTAACTACACTAATTCCATCTAATTCCATGTTATGTAAGCTAGTTAGGTAAGCTAATCTGGTACGCAGGTACTTGGTCATGTGGGCAGCCTCCGCCGACTGTCGGTTAATAATGGGTTAATAATAAGGGGTCCCTGTTTACAGCCGTAGTATGTAACCTCCTACTTCATGCCAACAAGACCGACAACTCCCTAACCGTCGTGTCCAAGTTCACCGATATCTCTCGTGTTCGTTCAGTACAATGTAAAGCGAGGCGTACCTTGTCTGACCAAGAGATCTTGCATATGCCTTCTTGTCGTCAGCGATTTCCGATTTCTTTTCTACCCGGTTCTATGGACGAACCTGCAAGCCGCAAGCCGCACGGATTCTAGCATACAAACTCGTCACATCCGCCATGGCAACTTACAGGCGTACAGCGCAGCCGGCTGCGATGCCAAAAGCGAGCATTTTAAGCGCACTCCGAGCGACGTCCATGCTAGATCAGAAGACCGCCCTTCCCGCCGGTAATTGATGTTTCCTCACCTCAAGCTCGCGCCCCTCGTTGGGACGCTGGCTAACGCACACTCCCAGAAGTCTTAGTCTCCATCCTCGACTACTTGCCGATCCCCGACCTTATGCGATTTGCGCGAACGTCTTCCCGGATGCGTGAAATGGTATATGATGATACAAGATGGGTTGCAAGGCTCAAGAGCATGGGTGTGTGGAGTGACCTGGAGGCAAAGGAGAGATTCGAAGAGGCTATAAAAAGAAAACGTGATGCCGCCGCCGCTGCCGCTCGGGCGGCTGCAAGCAACGGCTCGGCGCCCGTAGCCAACCGAGCACGGAGCGAGACTATCTTCGATGCTGCTGTGGAAGAGGCGCGGCGTGTGGCCGAGGCTGTCCACGCTCCTCGACAACCAGGAACCGCTGACGATGGGTTTGAAACTTTGAGCCTGAATCCCACCAAGTCCAAATCCCCTCTAGAGGACCCTGCTGCGCTTCTTAACGTCCTCAAGAAAGTTCGCAGCATACGGGGTCATGCTCGGCAAGAATTTGGAAAGGTGTATGGAGCATTAGCACCCTTCTATGTTGATCTGGTTCAAGCAAAAACCCACACTGAACCCGTTGTCTTTAAAGTCTTTCGGGATCCTGAGAGGCAGGCTCAGATGTTGTCCAATTTGCAGGTATTTAGCAAATGTGATTGGACCGATGGATGGTCACAGCGGACGGCAAAACTCTCGAACATGGTCAGCATATTCGAGGGCGCCGTATTACGCGAATTTGAGCAGGGCTACGAGTTTTGGGATGTCGATGGCAGGATGCGACGATATGCCCACATCCTCCACACACTCAACGGAGGCAATGCAGCCTCAGATCTTTTCATTCAGAAACACCCGATATTCAACGATCGAGAGGCTCTTGGTAATCCGATTGATTGCATTAATCGAGCGGCCCGCGACGACATTACATTAGAGCCCTCTCGCGCATTTTTTGATCTGCTCTTGCGCAAGTTGAACGAGCAGAGCGCCAATATAAGCTGCATATTTCCTCAGCCAGCCCCTGTTTTCTGGTCGTTCGTTGATAAGGTCCGTGAAGACATTCTCATGGACTATGTCACCCCATTGCTGGACGAAATCCATGATAGACGTACGGCTCTCTATCTTAAAGTCGTGTCGGGTCTGTTCGAGCAATGCATGCAGTTTGTTCTTTCTTTGGATGCTCCCGGTGGTTCGAATATCTCGATAAAGGATCATTCGAAAGCAATATGTCTGAAAGTGTTTGAACCACACATGGATCTATATCTCCAGGAAGAGTTGGAGAATTTTGTTGAATATGCGGAGCGCGAGGTTAACAACTGGGAACAGAAACTATCAGAACAGGATGCCACCGTTGAATCATTTTACATGGGAAGCTTCAATCGGCAAGCAGACAAGAATGATTTCTTGAGTTCGTTCAAAAAAGTGATTATGATGCCCGTATCTGTCCTGCCTGGCGCTTTCGGAAGCACCAAACCCCCTTCAGCAATCAATCCCACGAACCCAGCAATTCGCCATTCAATAGCAGGCATTCCATCAGCATCCCGACCCCAGACACCCGGGCTTGGGAACGCTTCAGAAGGATCGGCTAGCCCACTACCTCACGAAGCCCCAAACGATGAGTTGAAAGCAAAGGCAGCACTTATGGCAAATAGACTTGAAGGAATTAGAAGTCTTTTCAGTATCGAGGTTGCCTTAGACCTGGTGGCGGCTGCCAAGGAGAGCTTAGGCCGAGCTTCTAAATTCGTTCAGCTAGGCGGGCAGGCTGGCGAAGAGGCACGGGAGCAATGCGAGGCGATTTTCGTGGCATTGGTCAAAGTTCTTGGCCAGACGCACGTAAAAAACGGCTTTGCCAAGGCTGTTGAGCACCTCTCACGCTACAATCCTCGCGACATAAGCGACCATAGTCAAACCGCCGTCGCACCGCTGGTCATGTTCATTGAACTAGTAAATGTGGGTGATATCATCTCGCAAATGATCGATGTTTTCTATGAACAACAGCTCGCCGCACCCAAAATTGCTGACAGAAACGACTTTATGGACCCTGCCGTCCTAGCAAAGAAGAAGTTTGAGCAGATGCTCGATGAAAATGTTGCGGCAGGGCTTAATAAGGGGATTGATGTGATGATGGATGAGGTCGAGTATCTGTGCGCCACGACACAACTTCCTACGGACTACAACCCTCAACCGACACCCAATGGGAACAGGTCGTCGACCACACCCGACATTGGCCCGACAATCACGGCAAGACGTGTTACGGAGCTAGTCTCCTCTCACATGAAAATGTTAATAGGCAGCACGGAGAAGTCTATGCTTGACGTCTTCAACGGCGAAGTCGGGCTTCGCTTGTTCACGGCTCTATGCAAGCATCTCAAACGGCAACGCATCAGCACCGACGGTGCAGTAAACTTGATCGCGGATATGACCATGTACTTCGAATATATACGGACGCTTAGGAACCAAGATCTGCTGGTGTATTTCAAAGCGCTTCGGGAGCTCAGCCAGATTTATCTGATCGATGCCCAGCATGCCAAGGAAATGGCAACCATCATCGCCGATGGCGATCGTTTTGGCGGCATATTCCGCGCCGAGGAGGTCTATGAATATGCCGAAAGGAGGGCCGATTGGTATCAAGTTAAAAAGGACGTTGAGAGGGCTATGTATGGATTGGAATGCCGGGTCATGTAAACGCGCATGTCTTATGGTTAAAATCTCCTTGCGCCTGAAGTGCCTCAGTCTATTACACAAGGAGCAGAAATATCAAGAATTATCCTCATGGTTGTGCTGTAGCCGCTTCACGTGTGATTCTTCTGCGGTGCACGCCGAGCAACATTCCATACCCGTATCACACGAGTTGTTTACAGGGCGCTGCATTGTTACCTGATCTGGCCTAAAAAATACCTTTAACTTTCACGGAACTATGCCGTGATTCCCAAGTGGGCGACCCTCGAAAGTAAGGGGCTTCCTTTGGTGACACTTGTGTGCCTATTGGTACATGTACGGGATGACAAGTTCTACATACATAGATAGAGCAACAACACCAGGCACTGCCCCCCAAGCGACAAGGAGTGTTTCTTTCGTCGAGCGAAACTTGGAATACGGAAGGCCTGACCATTTACCTAGCTCCTTCATCAGTATAAGTAAGATCGGTGTCCGAAGATTAGTTCGCTGTAATAATTGCGTTAGGTCTCGAGACTATTCCGCCCCGGTTATCCGATGACTCCCTGCCGCGCGGACATGATGATCATCGCAGGAATATGTGCCTTGCGAAGAATTCCAAGTGCGGCTACGTAGTAAGCTAGAATGGCCGGCGCATGTACGACGCGCTTGTGGTGGACATCGGACAAGCGATACAGGGGGAAACCTAACCCGGTAGTTTCTTTCGATATACGTGCTGTGACCAAGCAGGTCTGCGGCTCTGGTTCTCCAGCACGCGGACATGTCGCCCGAGAGTATTGCTTGTTCCTCGATCCCTCGGCACCGGTTGTGGTGCCGCGGTCGAGGGAGCGCCCAGAAGGATTGCGTCGGCTGCTGGGGCGCGACGGGGTCTTGGCAAAGCTTGTTGCGTCAGCGGGAGGTGAAGTCCTGTGAGATGAACTGACTCGCCTTATTTCACTGTGATATCTCGATGAGAAGGACGCGATGTACACCGCACAGCCCGCGCGCGATCAAATACTTGGTAGATATGATAGAGTGCGGTTGGCAGGCAGCATTGTGACACGGAGCTTGGACCGTCTAGCTACCCGTCTCGCTATTAATAACCAGGTACGCAGCGCGATGATCTCGTTGCCTGAGCTGAGAGGTCATGATAGTGTAGGTGTACGAAGTAGGTAAGAATCATAGCCTCTTCTTGGCCGTGGACTTTCGCGGCAATTTGGGAATTTCACACCCTCCCCCCGGCAATGCCCCCAAGCGCGCTCGTGCTGGCGAACTGACTTTCTTACTGTTTCCGCCGAACGCGGCATGCTCTGCGCAGACTATTGACTTGGTTCAAGATCTGACTTGGTCCAGCTTGCGGGCGCTAGCCAGCTCCAGCGATGACGGGATTCCATCCACGTGCAAATGAACCGATCTGGGTCCCGCTTGCCTAGCGCCAGGCTGTAGCCGTTGTGGCTGAACGCTTATCTAGATACATAGTGTGATGCACTGTGTACCGACTACGATCGTCATCACGAAGTTAGCGCTCCGCACTGTACATGGACAAAAGTCTGGACGCCTGCCAAGACTTATAATTAGTCACAGCACAGTGCGGCGCCATGTTGTAAACTTGCGAGTTGGAATTGTTTAACGGAAGTCCACCACAGGATTTCTAGCGGCCTGCGACTTTAAATCGGCTACGGACACTAACCACAGGACTACGCTACTGTAAGTCTCAGCACAGTATGGATTATGGGTCTAGGTCGTCTAATGGGTGAGGGTTTCTGATGGCCCATCACAGTCGTCAACAGGTCGTACTGTGCCGGGACTTGATATTGCTCTTAGCGTGCCCGGATCTTTAAAGTCATCAGCCTTAACTTATTGAACTTACCTAATCTCGGAGTATTACCAAGTTCTGAACAAGCAATCCCACGAGGGGTTCATAACGGCCTTGCCTTGAGTCATGTCTATGGCAATACACACCTATACCCCTAGCAACGAAGGTGTTGCTTCCCCCGGAAAGCCATTAAGCCCCGGCGATGGGAGGCGTGCTCGTGATCGGATGATGCCAGCCCAACCCAAGACCAATCGCCATCGTCGCCTTCGAAAGTCGCTCAACTGCGCTAAAGTTAGCACTTATACCAATGAAGCTGCCAAGAGACCTGGGTAATACTAATCGCAGTCCTCCGACGAAAAGCTTCACAGCGTACCATCGCATCATGAATCTATTAACAGTTCATTGCGACATTACCTGGGCACTCTAGGTCCTGGTATACGTCGTCGTATCTACACTAGACATGCACATGATTGAATGCTCCTTGCTCACCCCTTGCACAGCAACAATCACGCGTTTGCTTCTCTGCAAGTCAACTCGCACGCATCCGGTGCGCCTTGACTCCAAATAGCAGCAATAGACCATCAGTATCTCAAGCATGTCTCACTGCCCATGGAGCTGACATGTTGGTTTATTGGTTTATTTTGGAAACTTGTATTGTCTAGACTCGACTCAACGGGGTGCGCAGCCCACCGAAACTCGACTCTGCACTCGTTCAGGTTTCATTCTCCAGGTTCTTGACAGCCGCCAAGTAGGGAAGTCGAATATGGGAAGAAGGCCCACAAGCGCGGGCTATGATTACCTACTTAGAGCTAGACGCCCTGGAGCTCGAGTTCGCTTCTACGCCGGATTTGGTCACTTACATCTCGACGTAACTATCCGCGCCTAGACTCGACAAGCCCCAGCAAAAGCAAGATAGACGCCTCTCCTCGCTTATCGAGGCCTAAAGCATACCATGTTCCATGAGAGATCGCCAGCCTAGCTCACGCCCTCGGGAGCGGCCGAGATTCCGTCGCTCAGTTAGCACATCGGTAGGTGACTTTGCTCACTAAAAGAAGTTTGCATTTTCAACGCTCTGCGACAGACCTTCGTGAAAATGATGCCTGCTGTCGTCTCGGAATGGCTAGGTAGCTTATCTTGCAAGCCTCGGCCGCCAAGCAGTCCGTTTACTAAGAACCCTAGTTGCCGCGTGCGTCACGCCGAATGTGAGTGAGATCTAGCCAGCTAGCTTACATGCTTTCATGAACTCCACCGTAGAGCATGTAGGTACGAAATATTGTACATTATACCGGTACTAATACCTAAGCATGTGTCTAATATCTCGACTGTTCGGTCTGCATTGCTCGGCCGCCTAACCTATTCACAGGGGTTTACAAGCAAGCGGAACCGCGGATGGCCGAGCAAGGTGGTAAAGAAATTAGGCACATGTTAGGCCGCGGGACATCCCTTAAGATGGAAGTGCCAGTGTAAGTACTTCGTAAGCCACTTACACCACTTGCACGGGCTGCAAGTCGCAACTCCCGCGCCAGGCAAGGCGCTAGTCCCAAGTATCAGTACCTCGTGCGGTACCTCGGACCAGTGCGTGTAGCGCTACATTAGACGCCAAATTAGCGTGGTCTGCTGCAGTAATACCTGTAGATACTTTGAATGCGGCGATATTCTCCACGGAACCGGAGTATCTGGGATGTGCCCGGATACTGGTTGGTTTTGGGCCCAATTTTATCCATCACGTAACGCACAAGTCCCCGGTACCTGGCGCTTGGTGCTTGGGACTTGGATACATCCGGTAACGACCTCGCCCTTGATGGGTACGAAGTACTTCAGTCTGTCCCCTGCTGCTGCTCCCGCGACACGGTGCCGGTGCCGGTCGACACCAACAACTGACAGAGAACAACAAAAAGCAACCAAAACTACCGAGCACAATACTTCCGGGCTGTACGGACTAGATACCTACTTCGTACTCTCTCTATTATTTCTTGTTCAGGATCAATCCACGCCTTACCATTTGTGGCCTACGTAAAGAACAGATCGTTTTCCGCCCTCAATTCCGCTCCCAATCCAGGGATCGCCTCCCCACCACCCACCAACCAACGCCCTCGGCCCTGGCATAATGGCGCTCTACCGCTCACGTACCTCTTCGCGACAAGATTCTTGCCACGATAGGAACTTGCATGCCCGGCTACCTCGTAGCGCGCTTCCTGAGACTAGACGATTTGGGTATCAATTATCCCGGTAGTTTCGCCAGACTCCTCATGATGTCTGCTGCCACAATCAACGCCTTTGAGACGAGACTATCTGTCCTCGGGGCCACCATGAACACCTCATTGAGCCGCCTAATATTCCCGGCTGGGCGTACCAGAGGCCGCCTATTATCTTTTGCAAATCACCGCCCGGGAGACTCCATAAACTGTGAATCCTCCCCGGATGGCGGCTATTAATGAACGCATGCCTGCACTGGCATCTAGCCACACTGGGGCTCAAGACTCGACGGTCACCTTTGTCATCTGGTTACTATTCCTCTTGGCCGGGCGGCCGTTGCAACTGATCTTTCCGGTCTGCGGATACCTGCTGACATCGTAGCACCACATTGAAGCCTCGAAAAAAGAGGGTAGGACCTGAGGATATCCACCGCCGTACGCATTTGCCATATCAGCCCGCGGACTGGATGCTACGATAAAGGCCTTTGATGACTGGGTAGAAGATGACTCGAAGGCTAAACCCCTGGTGTACATCTCATACCTCACCTCATGGTTACATCTGCAGCAGCATCGCCATCTAGACGGGCCCGGAGGCAGCGGGTGATCTAGGACTTGCAGGAAAGCGTTGTGAGCTACAGACCGTCACTGCCTTCGTCTTGAAGGACCAACTTGGGGGACTTAAAAGGCAGAGCACCCGTCACTCAACAGATACCAGAGAGTCAGAATCAAGTCATTCTTCTTTCAGTCTCCAAGTACCCTCACGAAGTCGACGAACAGATTTGAGAGCAGTCACTTATAGCCCTGAAACTCAGACGGCAGCGATAGCGGCTTCATTAACACCAATTATACCCTCTTCAACATCCTCAAGGGTCAGAATTACCCTACAATCCACACGAAGCCCGAGACAGAGATATTGTCGAGAAATATGTCGTCTTCATACTCATCCAGACATCCTCACGACTCAAGCTCGAAGAAGCATTCATCGAAGTCCAAGACCAAGGCGAAGCCCAAGAACGACGACTGGACCGATGTCACCGAGCCCGAGGAGAGGCGGCGCATTCAAAATCGCATTGCGCAGCGAAAGTTTCGTACGAGAACCAACCTTTTGCCTTATTGTCCGTTGATCCGAGAAGTGTCTAAACCACTGACTGTCTGCGACAGGAGAGAAGCAAAAGGAGTACAAAGAGCGTACCGAACGAGATGACCGCAATCAAGAAAATGCAGGCGGGATTTACCGTGTCCCCGACGCGGAAGAGCTAGGCCCGGACGACGACGAACTCTCTGGTTTACCCTGGGGAGGTGTCAGCAGTAAGACTCCCGCCGGACATCCAAGGACCTCTCTAGCGAGTCGGAAAAGGACTAACCCGTGGAACTTTAGTGAGGCATGTTGTGGCCCGAGGCCACGAAAGCGAAAGCCAGCGTGGCAGCGCTCGTGACAATCACACCTACGGCGACGCACAGAACTACAATTCTTACTCAGGGTATTACGCCTCGTCTTCGCAGCAGCAGCAAACGGCGAGCGGCGGCAGTCGAGGAAGCAGTGGCGGAGACGACCAATATCAGGACGACCAGCAGACGTACTATTACGACTACGATTACGACTACGACTATGATCATGACTACGATCCCAACAACGGGGATATGCCTTCTTTTCGGACTTAAGCGAGCATAGCAGCTTATCCACCGAGTTTCTTCCTCTTGATGTCCGATTACATGGTAGCTCTTGACACCGTCAGCTTGCTTCGAATTCGGGAGACCGACAAGCCAACAGCTACCTACCTGCGCCATGGGTTGGTTGGTTACGAATAGACGACGCATATAGACTTTGACTTTTCCGAATTGGTCTGGCGTTTTTTTGCAGCAGCGGCCCCAATTGAGCCTTATTCGTTCTTTCTAACATCACTTCATAGACTGCCGGGTTGGCAATGTATCATATCTCATTATCGTTCTCATTTCAGATTTCCCCCTTTCCAGTTTCTCATTGGCCGGATCATTATCGTGCTCGGGTAGGGCCAGCTGGAGTCATAGAAGAGCGAAAGCCAAACCGCATTATAGAGACACGCCTACCCGTCACCCGGGTAGGCAAATTGTACATTAGGTACTTGGGCCCCGTCGGCTAGTACATACCGAATAGACCGCGGGCAACGAATGGGAGACAAGGATCGAACGTTCGCTTTCAGGAGCCTCAGCCAGCCCTCGTCTGCCCAATCTAGCTATCGATACTACCTATGCGCGTTTCCTAGTACTCGGGAGTTGTGTGGATGTACAATCTGGTGTACCTAGTGCTAGGTACGTAGATAGACGGGGTGTGTTGGGTTGGGTTATATATAGAACCAAGGGCGCCTCACTTTGCTTTTCTCGCCTGCTGGCCAATGGGTGGTGTGGCGCTGTTCGAATTTGCTTCTTTGCTTGCTTCTATGCGGGCTTATGGCTTCTGTGCTTCTGTGCATGCTTCTGTACTTCCTTCCGTGCTTCTATACTTCCTTCCGTGCATGCTTCCATACTTTCTTCCATACTTCCATAACTTCTTCTTCCGTGCATACTTCCATGCGTGCTTCCATGCGTGCTTCTGGAATTATTGGATTTACTTAGTACACGCACTGTGGCACACTCACCGTTCTAGGGACAGGTAGGGATAGGGAAAGCCCTCGCAGCGCGGCTGGGTTTGGGCTCGCTGTTCTGGTTGGGTGGATATGCAGCCCTACGGCGGTTTATTTGTTTTATGTTTTACCTACTTGTTTATTTGTTTATTTGTTTTTTTGTTTTTTTTTCTTGTTGGTCTTGTTGGTCTTGGTTTGGTTTTCTTGGCTACATGTCGCTTAAACCAGGGATTGATCATTCTTATCGAACCTAGTGTAGTGTAGATGTTGTATTTTTGGATAACTCCCCTTTTACGCCCTGTGATTCATTACTTACTACCCCGCGGCGGGGTTGGGTTTCTGGTTTTTTGTTTGTTTGTTTGTTTGACTTTTGTGGAATTACTGTTACTAGGCATATACAGCATCGGTATCTACCTAGGTATATGATTTGCGAAAAGGCCTTGCAGTGCGAGTTCTGCGCTGCGCCGCTTGGCTGCTTCGATGTATGGGTTGATACATCGGTATGGGATTCGTCAGCGTATCTAGAGATCCGATATCTCGATCCGGACATATCTCTTTCCCGCGCCCGGCCCTTTTAGGGATCATTCTTGGCGTTGATGTTCTGGCGATAATATCCTACGTAGCCAAGAACTGCAATTATGTTTATTCATATTTTATATCTATATATATACATATTCAATTTTCCCCTTCCTGCCAAAGAGGCAAACCAACAGCAATTCCGCATCTGCTTACATAGGTAGCAGCTTGCTAGTTCGGGCAACCGTCAGGTCCTACGCGCAGCTGAAAAGGATGAGGCGACTCGTTCGTGTCGTATTATTGGCAGGGATGGGATGCCACAGCGTAGTATTATAAGTGAGGCTATTGGAGTAATAATAAGCAATGGTCATGGGACTAGGTGGGTAGCTCTCCCTAGCTACGTGCTGGGGAGTGCGCACGATGGATGCAACTCGGACGCGATAAAGATCTACACTTTGTCGCGGTGCTGCGATCCCGTCATTGCACTAGCTGGGTATCGCGTCCTAACCGAAGGAGTATCTGCTGTGGATTCCCTGTGGTTGTTACGCATCCCGGTTGTGAATCCTGGTTGTCCTGACTAATAACCAGATCAACGCTGTTGACGGAATGCAGTATGCAAGGACGTTAGGTCCGCCAGGGCGCAAGGCAGATTCCGATCCCACGAGCATCTGCCTAGGGATCTTGCCTACCAAGTCCTGTAGATACGGGCGCCGGAAAGTTATCGATCCTTCAAGCCAACGCATGCGATCTATCACGAGAATGGAGTGGGGACATCCGCGGGGGCCACTTACACGGAAGTGCCCAGGTGGGCTGCGGCGCTGCGCCGTAGTGTCCACCGCGTGCCGGCACATACCGGCGCCGGTAACATACGGGACGGCATAGCTCCACGAATCACAATCCAGTCCGGCGCGTTAACTGCAAGTCACTGAGGCTCTTTTGGCCCCCGTGGCCCAATAAGCCAGCGTGTAGATCGGTCAGAATTGAGCAAATCGGAAAACCGATAGGTCAGGCAGGCCGAGCTGAAAGGGCAGCTGGAAGGAGGGCGAAAAGGAGGCGGAGCTGGGCTGAGGAGAGACATGGGGGAGCGCGAACATGGTGCAGCCCTGGACCTGGTCCCTGTTCGCCCTCACCCCTTTCGCATCCCGGGGTTCGTAAGCATGTACGAAGTAATTGCTTCGTAGTACGGATGTACCCTAACAATGATTGACAGCCGACGAAAACGGCAACGATGCTGTACCAGGACCGACCGGATTCGGACACCGACTGAATACGGGTTCAGGCATCTGCCAGACCGAGCCGCCGTCGCGTCACCGTTCTACAAATGGTGCAGAGATATTAACTGCTATTTCCAGTTGAAAGGGGGATTGGAGCTTGTAGTCTTGCGTCTAAGGATTGGGGGCGACGTGGTAGGATCAATAAAGGTGATGGCTTATCGGAGACCTTTCGAGTTGTAGTGTAGGTAGATAGGTACAGGAGCACAATAAAGATGGGACGAACGAGGGGCAGTAAGCAGCCTATCTACCTAGTGTAGCATTTAGCGTGCGGCCCACGCTAGCAGGAGATTTACAGCAGACACTAAGCCAAATAGAGCAAGTGAGCAGGAAATCCATGCCCAGGCCGATCTTGATCTCGACGACAGGGCTGCTCGACACGTGTCTGACAGGGTACCGTAGGTACCTGTCTCGCAGTCGGGGTACAAGCTCCGTACCTGTAGGTACAACGCCCCACTGCAAGAATGGAGCACCGCTACCGCGTCATGAACCCCGCGGCCCAAAGCGGGATCTCTTCGAGTCATCTAATTAACTCTTGCGGTTAAGACTATAAATAACTACGTGCTAATAGTCCATTACAGGTACGCACTGCACAGGAGAGAGATACGAATGGGTGCAACATCCTGCCTAATCCGTAATTATACTGCTGCCATATTGAGCAGGTAGCTCCCGGCACGGAGGACGGATTTAACCCAATGCGCAGTTACATTGCTGTGTGCCGCTTCAACGGTCTCGCGCGGTATGTAGATAGTTTAGTGTAGATAGGGCTGTAGTATTGCTGGCCGACATGTAAGCGTTTACAGTTATATACTAGCTACTTCTACTAGATACCGTAAAACGTGAACTGAACGTGAAGTAGTCATCTTGAAGTTATCTCATCTTATGTAGCATGTTACGCAACGTTATGTACACTACATTATGTAAGTCACAGACAGATCAAGTACTCTACATAGGCAACTCCATATTACTTCCAAGGGAGGTCAATTAACCCCAGTCATCTAACTAACATCCCAGCGTGACATCCGACCAGGTCTAGGCCCCAGCCCATCTTCAATCATTGTAGTGTACTTAGTATTAATGTATGCACATTACATTACATCCACCCCACATCCGCTATCCAGAGCCTCCAGACCGACCCAGACTAGCATAGCAAGTGGCAATACAACCCAAGATCCAGAAGTCAGAAAAACCATGCCAGATTGCCAACTGCGTCTGCTGTCTCATGCAACCGCGCGTTGAACCGGGGCAGGGAATCAGGGTAGCAGCGCCGGGGCTGTCTGCGAGCAGATGACCAGGAACCCAGACCCCCGTCCAGACAGGCACTGGCCCAGACCGGCACGGCAGGGGTTCATCTCACTGTAGCGTAGGTGGAAGCATCCGAATGCACGCCTCCCCAGCGCCAGCAATTGCCATGTGCCATGTGCCATGAATAACGGCAGGCTGGGGGCCGGAGAGGACCACGCCCATCTGGATCCCATCTGGCAGAGACAAGCCCTGTCATACCCTCCCTACCACCACCACAGCGATGCACCGCAGCCACGCAGATGATAGGCAGGCCTCCTCCACTTCAGCCGGCTACCCAGCGTCGCATCAGGTGTGAGTCGCCAGATGGGGACGACTGAGCAAGGGTCTACACGCTAGCCCGCGCCCTATCAGGACGAGCCATCCCGTCCGGAATAGGAAATATTAGACGAGTGCCTTACTTCTCAGGCCGTGGTTCAACCTTTCGCCCCTGGATCCACTGTTAGCAGACGGACGGACGCATGCAAGGTTGTGATGTAGAACATTGAGGCTATTATGACCAAACCATCGGCTCACTAAGTAATACCTAAACTGCTAAGTAATAACTACCCAGGTAGGTAATTGACAAAGTGACTTACACGAGACGGATCGCATGGTCACCGTACAAGCCTCACGACCGGCGCAGTGGCTGCAACGCTGGACGGGACAACCAGTCAGGTACTACGCATGGCGCCGTCTACGTCTGCGGTATTGCGCGACCGCGACAGGCGTAGGCGCCTAATTCATCAATGGGAAGCAGATCGCGGCGCGGCGACTCACCCGTCACAACCTCCAAGCCTACCATCTGCAGCACCGCGGCGAAGCAACTTTAATTCACCCACACATACGCACCCAAGCGGCACCTTGGCTATCTCCTCTACATTCTCGCCGTCGCCGCCGGCACTTACCGACTGATCAGTCCATCAACACTACACAAACACAAGCATCCCGAGTACAGATGCGCCCATGGCTACGGCACAGTCGCGGCAGGCACGCTGCAGAGCATATCCTACGCGACCGGCACGTATCCAACGCCCTCAAATGCACATGCCGGCCAAGCATCAAGCGCTCGTATCCCAGGCATACAACCGCGATCATATCTAGGACGGGCAGGAGCCTAGGATGTTGCGATGCCCATCAGACCCAAATTCAACATCCATGTCGATGCCAACAATGGGAAGGATGACATTACAATGTAGATCACTCCAAATGACTTCTGGCATCTCCTTCGCGGCACCGACGAACGTACCACAAGAGCCAGGCAGGCAAGAAAGACAAGCCGCGCAACAAAATGCCGTAAGCGCTCGAATTCCGCCCGGAGACGCGTGTGCTTACGGCTTAACCAGCCTGCCTGTCGCAACGCACAACAGAGAAAAGAGGCGCCATTGTGGCATTCAGGAGCCAAGCCCGAACATCCCATCCCCAAACCCTTCACCACGGTATCACCTCGTATCCGCGAGAGAAGGATCAACGGCTCCAATTCCGCGGGGCGGACGTGCAAGTTAGATAACCCCCATAGCAAGCCCCGGAAAAATGAAAGCACATAGATAAATAAATAAAATAGAATAAAATAAAACCCAAAATAAAGAAATAGAAATGAAAACGGAAATGGAAATACCGCCTACCACAAACCAGCCCCCAAAAGGTCACAAACCAGGACCAGGCAGGCAGAAAGCCAAAGAGCCCGCGAAGCCCAAGCAACCCAGAATCGCAACTCTGCCGAATAATAGCATCGGCAGCTTTGCTCAAGTCTATGCGCAACAAGGGCGAAAACCGCTCGATTCGGTAACGGGGGCTTCATTTCGTAGTCGCTCTGTTTTCGCCCGAATGTAAATATCTCAATCATAGAGTATATCTAGGACTTGCAGGTAGATAGACGAGTGGATGAATGCATGAACGATTGCGGGTGGGTGGGTAGTTGATGCGATGTCAAGGTAAGTAAACAGGAATAACTCACGCTGTCGTTAAGACGAGGCCTTATTCACGGCCAACGCAAACAAGCGGTCTTATAGCCCGGGCATCCGTGCCGTGTCAATTAATTCCGTTCGCCCATCCTATGTAGGGGTTTATTAACAGATCAGGTTCTAAAAGCCGGCTCTCGAAGCTAATTAGGTACTCGCAAGGTTTGGCCTTGTCGGCCACTTCCTCGTCAAGCTGGCAAGGCTAGCTGGCCCAGTCCGATGCTCGTGATTTCGCCGACTCCAATAGCGACACTCCCACAGGTTCTTCAATCGGTAGTTTCATCAGATCCCTGAAGGAATGGATTCGTAGTGCCAAAATAACACTCGAAAACGTCAACGTCCTTGTCAATCACTTCCCCCTCCATATTCACCAAACCATGGGGATTAACCTGTTCCAGTTCTCGCGAGTTCGCAGCCTCAAGACATGCCTCCTCCACGACCTGTCCCTCGACAGCCTCATTGCGGTCTTGCTTCGTCGCCCCGCTTCCCATGTGCGCCAAACGGCGACGCTCGGAAAGTTTCTGGATATTTCCCTCCACAGTGCCTTCGATGACATAAAGCCATACAGTCGTCTCGTTTGCCTGGCCGATTCTGTCCACTCGAGCGGTTGCCTGGAGCTCCAAAGCTGTGTTCAGCAACGGCTCGCAAATAAAGACGTGGCTCGCATCAACTAGATTGAGGCCACTAGCATGGGTTTTGGCGTCCATGAGTAAACACTCTACACTCGGATCATCCTTGAACCTTTGTAAATTAGGCAATTGCTTTCCCTGATCGGTAAACGTTGCAAAATTGATACGGTTATTTCTTAGCGCTTGCTCGAGAATCTCAAGGAAACGCCGGAACTGTGTGAAAATGATTGATTTCGCTCCAGGATCTTCATCCCGCAACCAGAGAAGGTGCTTAACGAGGGTGTCAATCTTGGTAGAATAAGAGGGGCCCTGGAGCTCAACCTTCTGGATGGCACGCAATTTTGCTTCATCGATGTCTGTGTACACGCCTGGCCCTTTCCTTGGCCTCGCTGGCAAGAGAGAGACATGGGCGTTATGAGATCGCTCTTCACGAAGTTTAGCGATTGTTGCAGATCTTTCGAAAGAGCTCAACATTTCCTGGGTCTGATGTGCTTTGCAAACCGGGCATGTTTGCTTTGCTTGCAACCAGTACACGATGCACGCGCTGCAGAATGAATGTCCACATGTTGTGATGCTCCCCCGCGTGAAGTCTTCGTCACGACAAATAACGCAAGGCTCATAAGGCTTTGAGCCATCCCCTTTCAAGTGGACAACTAATTATACTCCGGTTAGCTCATATAAACCTTACTAACAGCAGGGGAAAGACTCACGGTGACGGAGATTTGCACGATGGCGCTCTATCCTCTCCTTATAATCAACTTCCTGGAGAACCATGGGCCTCCATTGTTTCTGAACGTCTATGGACTCAGGATCTAGAGGAAGAACGTCATCGGATAGAGCCTGTAATTGACAGTAGAAATATATCCGCGCATCCATAGTAGAATTGAAGAAAGCTATGTCTCTTTCGAACCTAGCAGCGACATTCGACTCTTTCTTAAGGATGGCTTGAATTTCTTGGATCTGCCTCCGGATGGTTTGGAGATCAGCCCCAAGTTGACTGCCCTCAACCCTAAGCGGGTCGTCGGGCATGACTCTTTCGTGTTGGGTTTGCGCAGAAAGCTCCCTCAAATTTGCAACAATGCCACGGAGAGTTCTCCCAGGCGGAACCGGCGTGACGTCTTGCCGTTGTCTGAGCAACTCTAGCTGTGTTTCAGGGGCCGGACCTTGACCTTGCTTTGCCCTGTTTTCTACCATGGCGGCGTCACGGCGCATACGCTCGCTGATAATACCAGTAAGCGCTTCTTGACGATCACTCAGGATAAAATCCAATGCAGTAAGATAGGCCGTCAGATGGTCTTGAGTCTTGGTAGAATCCTCATACTCTTCACCAGTCGTCTCTTCTTCTTCACTTGAGTCTATGAGTGGCTTGACCAACAGATTGACGATATTATCTCGCCATTTTCCAATGACATCGGCTTGGCGGTTAAGTGACACAGCGAGAGTTTGCAAGTCTGCCGTAATCTGTGCACTTTTTATGCCGTGTAATCCAGACAATTTCAGTTGGGGAATTTCTATGAAAGACTTAGCTGCCATACGTTCTTGAAGTATGTCCATAAGCTTCGAGGCTTTTCTGAGGGGTTCTTGTAACAGCTCTTTACGGACTGTTTGGGCTGCTTGATAACACCGCTTTTCATAGTCTTCGAGTTGCCAATAGTCGTCTGAATCTGGTGGAGTTAGGTTTTCATCAGACTTAATCTGAAAGAATGCACTAGCAATAAAAAAGATTGCTCTGTGCTCTATAGCAAGGAATGCGCGCAGATTTCGACGGGCGGATGCGATCTTGGGCATCTCTTCATCCGAAATGTCCTCATCAGTTGTCTCGATCGTAACATTGTTCTGCCCTCGACGAGCATGTTCTAACTTTCTTTGCAGCTCTTCGCGACACTCACGTACGATTAAAACAAGCTCTCCTAGCACATCCTCCCAGATAGGAAGTGCTTCTTTAACGCGTGGCGAATTTTCGAGTAATTGGCCTCTGTCCAGCTTGGACATCAAGTACTGCTGTTGGAAAGACCTGATGCGGGTCTCTGTCTCGTCAATCATCTTCTCTAGATGTTCTTCTAGTGTTGCTGGAGCACGGTACACCGGATTTCCATTGTCTGAATAAAGCTCCGGGTGAAGTATCACTTTCCGGACTTTTGGAAGCCATTTCTTCATGTGCGTCAAAACAATAGATACCTGGGGGTCACTCGGGTCCCATGCGCTCTTTAATGGTTCCCCATGCTCGCTCAGCCATGCTGAGGGGATCAGTTCCCTGAGTTGTGACAAGTAATAGTGCTCTTCTATCTTTGAGAAGGGCATGGTGACAAGAAATCGCTTTTGCGAAGGCAACTTAAGCTCTTCACGAACCGCTTGTTTGGAATGGCGAATGGCAATCTCGTTGAACAAACGTGCAAAGATACTTTTGTGGGTAGTGCATAATGCGTGCCATGTACTTTGGCCAGAAGCAAATGGCTCGTAGCGAAGAAAGCATAGTAGCCCCCAAAGGTCAGAGAGAGACTCTTTGACAGGCGTGCCTGTGACAGCCCAAGCATTGACTCGAGGGACTAAACAGGCTAGCCTTGCCGCAGCACTCACTCCCGAGTGAATCTGCTGTGCTTCGTCCAGGCAAACCCGCCACCAACCAATCTGGGTTAACGGAGAAGTATAGCGCTCGTACTGTCTTTCGCGTCGCCTGGTACGATCTGGAGGGGCCATAGCATAATGCACCTCAGCTTGGAGAACATTATAGGTCGTGATGACAACATCATACCTCGCAAGCTTGTAGACGAGACCAGGAACGAGATCCGGCGCTTGTTGATCCTTGTTTCCATTCTCATTGACCCAGGCTTTCATCCCGGGATATTCTATGACGAGAAGTCCAGGGGCGTGTTTCTTAAACTCTGAAACCCACTGGCTTGCCAAGGTTGAGGGGGTGATAATCAGTGTTGCGCCTGTGGGATGTACTTCTCGGTTGCCGTTGGCACCAGGTTCAGTAGCGGGGCAAGGGTCACGCTTGTGTGCTAAGATCAAAGAAACCACCTCAACAGTTTTGCCCAGACCCATTTCTTCTGCAAGAATGCCACCACGCAAACAATTCTGAGCCTCGTAGAAACGGGTGAGATCGCGAGTCGCCACGTGATATAAATCGCTAACATAATATCGTCCGCCATGGATGTCATTCATTGACTTGAAGGAGTAAGGCAGGAGCAGGTTCGGTGCCCGGGGGCATGCTGCCAGTTCCAGATTTCCCTCCGCGGTAGTGTTGTTATACTTGACTCCTTCTCTCATCAAGAGCCACTGTACACTGCGACGTTGGAACGGATATAGGCTGGTCGCTAAACCAGGGATTGCAACAGCATCCAGGTCGTTGAAGTCGTGGCGATCAGGCATAAATGCTGCATCGTAGAATGCATGGGGCGGAAGAGGTGCCTCACTGCTGCCAAGAGTCTGGTCTGCTTCTGACACCCCAAGTGCATTCAAGACGTATTGACTCAGCTGCATTCGCCTGGTGTTGCGGCACATGTGTGATCCGTCATTCCACTCCACAGTGAAAGTGAAATGCATATGGTGCATGCCGTATTTCTCCTCTAAAATGATAGTCACTGACACCGCCAAAGCACCTTCTGGGTGTCTCAGATCTTCTCGTCTGCCACATAAATTGTCGAGTGCTGCACGAGTAGCTTCCGGGAAAAATTGCTGATATTCTAGATAGCATGTGAAATCATCACATGGGGTTCCTGACAGAGAGCGGATAGAGATAACTCCCTCATTCGGCAAGGAGATGGAGAAGTGGCAGGCAGCGTCGTTACAGGTAATCGATCTGCCCTTGGGAATAACAGGCGGATCAATGCTGATACGTCGAGATACCGTGAAGGTTTTGCAGATAACTTGTATCGGATCGGCCTTCTCAAGTCGAGGACGTTTTGACGGCCTTTCATTCCCGTCGCCTCCCTCTTTGATTGACGTATCTGTCTGCAGGGCATGTAGAGCCATAAGCAGTGGCTGAGGGAACGGATCTAAGGAATGGTCAGCCTGTGCATCCAACATCCGGATTTTGAAGCTGTTACAGACCAACCGGGGATCCGGGAAACATCGGACATATCCTCTCCCGACGACCTGTTGGTTTTGATCTGGGCATTTTTCAGATCTGCAACAGGTTGCTAATTCTGACACAATCGATGATATATGCTTGAGTCCAAGCAAGATACAGTTAGTGATACTGTTGGTGGTTGGTTGATCACATCGCCTTCCACACACCGACCGCAAGAAATCGGATGTGCCGGCAACGATGATGAAATGGAAGGATGCAGGACGAGAATTTGAGAATTGGCGAAGTTACCGAAAGAGTGAAGGAGGGGTGTGTTTGTATGTGCAGGTGAAGATGCATATGGGTAGTAGGTAGAACGGACATCTTCAGCACGCTCAGGCTCCCACACACTAAATTACAGCGCTTAATAGAGCACATCGGAACCTTCCCAGTCACCTGCCTTACTAACTGAGCTGCTACAGCTGTTGGGTACGTTCCGGTACCGAGCTTATCGTTCAGTCTGTAGTGGTAGGCACGTCAAGGAGGCGCATATTCAGTACACCGATGTACATGTACCTCGTAGGCACGGTCCTTACCCATTGCTCGGCCACCAAACCTGCCCAAAGCCCCGAACATACCGAAAGTGAAGCTGACGCGCCTGGGTGGCCGAGCAATAGTTACTGGGAAGTCGTTACCAAACGTGCAGGCAGTCACGAGATGGGAGGTGAGCCGCGGGGTACCCACCCAACAGGTCCGGACCCACTATTTCCATTCTCGGCATTTGTGAAATTCCTTCGCCGATCCAGGACCAGGTCAATGCCGACAGCTCAATTGAACTTGAACTTTTCGGTGGCATCAACAGCAAGGCTCGTGATAAAGAGGCCCCCGCGCCACCACTACCCCCGACAACGCCAATCAGCAGGCCCGGCATAATGCAGAAGACTCCGCATCGGCTTCAGAGAATAATATAAGGACAGTTCAGCATGGCAAGCATAAGGGTTAGTCAATTCCCCCCCCGAGTTCGCTCCCAAACGTTTTCCAATCCTCACAGAGGCGCCAAATAAAACCCGTAAAATATCATATTTCCCGCTAAGCGCCTGCTAAACAGCCATTCCTACGACCCCAGCACCTCCGCGGTGTCTTCTCCGCCTGCTCACAATCCCCCTTCGCCATCCAACAAGCCGCGCTCCACACCCCAACAAGCACCACCACGCGCGCCGCGTCAACAACAACCCCAGCCCCGAAGCCACCTCAGGTGCCCCCGCCCATACCACTAGTGCCCGACGTCCCGACGTTCCTAACCATCATCGGCCGGGGTCTCAAGCAGCACGCCGCCAAGATCCCGGACTGGGAGACCCTCTTCACGCTGACGTCAGAGGAGCTCCGGGAGCTAGGCGTCGAGCCGCCCCGCGCGCGCAAGTACCTGATCCGGTGGCGCCAGCGCTTCCGGCTGGGCCTGTACGGCGTCGCCGGCGACCTGCGCCACGTGAAGGACGGCGTGGCGGAGCTGCGGATCCTCGAGGGCCCGCCCACGGCCAATGCGACGCAGGCGCCGCGCAGGATCGTCGTCAACGTCGCTCCGGGTCGCAGCGTCGAAGAGTGCAGCCCTGCTGAGTTATCCCGCGTTCGGGGGTATCACATTGAGGGCGCGAGGACTATTGTAGGCCCGTACGCTCTGCAGCTGAAGAACGGGGAGGGCGCCCGGATCACTGTTACCGAGGGCATGTGGGAGCACCGCCAGGGCCACAAGGTTGACGGCGGTGAGCGCCGGCGGACCCAAGTGCGGTACAAGAGGCGGATTGCCGAGCGCAGGGAGGCTCGCGAAAAAGCCGGGCTTTAATACAAGGCGTAAGAGTCGGAGCGAGGGGTCATGGGCATGTTCAATGGATGTAGCATATTACGGAGCAATGTAAAGTATATTACACGGATTTTATCCCTGTGCCACAACCATGCCAAAATCAGAAATGCAAATGAACCCTTGCCTATTCCCTCCGAATGTCTGTTTCCGGGATATGAAGCCTCGCCAACGCCGTATCCATGCGATTATCGTAGAAAATCATGAACCAATCCAGTTTTATTTGGGAGCGCCAAAGTCCAGTTTCCGCGCAACCTTGCTTCCCTTATCATCGTCAATGATTCCCGGTCTCCTTTTCAAATCAGCGCCCAGCTTCTCTTGTCCACCGGGCTTCTTAGGTAGGTCCTGTTTGCGTGTCGGTCGCGGGTCTTTATGCCACCAGTCGTGGTTCAGCATGCCTCGTGCTGTGATCCGCTTCTTGGGGTCTAGGCTAAGCGTCTTCATCAGAAGATCGACCCCTTCCGATCCCAAGGTGCCGAATAAAGCCATGTAATGGTCTCTTCCTCGTAGTGGTATCACGTCCCCGTCAACCGTGTACTCTGGCAGTTTTGTTACACCGGGCCAGTTCTCCTCGGTTGGCGTTCCTACAGCCTGACATATGAGCTTGATCTGGTGAAGCTCGGAATCACCAGCGATATATGGGGTTCGAATCGCAAGCTCGGCGAGAACTAAGCCCACGGACCATATGTCCACGGCGCCGGAATAATGCTGGGCACCGAAAAGGAGTTCCGGCGGCCTGTACCACCGCGTGATAACGTTTGAGGTCATGAGCCTGTACGGGTCTGAAAAGCTTCTGGCAAGACCAAAATCGGCTAGTTTGACCTCGCCATCGGCCGCGATCAACAAGTTATTAGGTTTAATATCACGGTGCAGGATAAAGTTCTCGTGGCAAAACCAGACGGCGCGGGTCAGCATACCCATCCAGGCCTTGATGTCGGCAGCGCCATACCGTATGCGCTCAGTGTCGCGAATAAGCATCTCAAGATCGCCCAAGGGAAGATATTCCAGAACGAGGTTCAGGTTCTGATCTTTGGAGGAGAAGACAGAATGCAGCGTAATGATATTCGGATGGGAAAGCTCCTGCAAATGCTTTATCTCTCGAACGGCATCGGGAGCCATGCCCTCGGTGTATTCCTTCTGGATCTTGATTTTCTTGATGGCTACGAGTTGGCTCGGGTCGCTACGAAGGAAGCCGAGATATACGTTGGCGTATGTACCTTCACCAAGCTTCTTTCCTGCCGAGCGAAAAGTCAGTGCCGAGCGGAGCGCAAGAACGTGTCTACCGCCGTCCTCCACAGACCTTTTACATATTTACGCTTTTCATCCTCGTTCAGTTGATCTGCCAAATCGAGCGACATCGACTGGGCGGCGGCAGCGGCGTTCGGCACTACCTGATTGGCCAGGGGCGTCCCATTTGACGAGGTCTGGGCTGAAGCCGCGTTCTTGAGAGGCGACGACACCGCGATGACATTTTGAGACGCGACTGCAGGTACCAGCGGTGACGCAGCCATCTTCCTTGCACCCGGATACTCCGCTTTGCGCGCCAGGGTCTTTATTAATAGTTGTAGCCGACTCGTACGTTGGTTTTCGTTCTGGAAGTTGGAGATGAGAGGACGCGACGGTTAGTTCGATGGAGCGAAGCTACTTCGTGCCTACTGATAACACCGGGTCGTCACGACTCACGCTTGCTGCGCGCGGCGTTATCCAGTAGATAGGTACGGGCTACCGAATTAAAAGCTAGCGGCCGCTCCATGGGCTTACAGTGGACTTATAGTGAGTTAAGCGGCCGCTGACTTTTAATTCGATAGTCCGTGCGAAGTACCTACTACGTATTTTAGATAGTTACTACTTAATGTGGTTAGTGGACGCGTCACACGCTACGGTAATAGGTAATAATGCATAAAACAGGCACGTACCTACCTACTAGATACCATCTAAATCTTACTAAGCCGGACTGCTCCCATCTGCATGACACGCTACCAGTACCATATGCTCCGGTATCAATATGGGCCGTCAACTCAGCCACATCTACGTCCGTACGGACTAGGTACCGCATTGCTATTTAACCCACTTGAGTTGGCACTGCCTATCTACTTGACATATGTTAGGTACGGTATCATACGGGCCGTCAACTCAGCCACATCAACTTTATTTAACCGCTTGAGTTGGCACTGCTTATCTAGGTACTTGGTTAGAAGTGTTACGGGCGTTCGTTGATTCCACGATTGGCCGAGCAGAGTGAGTGGCCTACCAACGCTGGTTACGCGTAACAGTCTAGCGCTAAACCTCCAGCGGCCACTTAGTCACACGCTATACCTAAACTGTATGCTGTTTTTCACAATGGGTGCGACGACGACTGACGTGAAAAGAAGGCGATGACAAAGCAGCTACCCTTGGCGTATAACGTCATATACATAGCGAAGATGTTATTACACTTACCAGTAGGTAGGCAGAGCATAAGCGACCGATGAAAACAAGAATCATGATCAAGTGCGAATTGAGCATGGGTTTCTTGGGCCAGAAACCACAGCAACCACTGTACTGTAGTGTAGGTACCCTATTCCGTAACGAAGTGTTAGGTAACGTCGTCGGTAGCACATTGGCCGGCTACAGGTACCGGTACGTCCGTTCACGTGCTCCACGTTAGCACCGTGTTGAGACCCACAATAGCGCATTCCCGGGTGCCCCGGAGTTTATTAGCTCGGGTTCTGGTCCGGGCTTCCATATCATATACTTACCCGATATCCAAAGCCGCGTGGCTGCCGCACCGGATCTTGCGGAACTTCACTACAGACTGTACGTTTGAGGTAATAGACCGGGCTATGTTATTAGCGCACCCCTCAAACTGCTACTTGCGAATCCGGCATGTACTTGGTGTTCTCGGTGAGTCGGTGCTTATACCGGTGCTATGTAGGTAGTCTGTAGATAGGTGGCTAGCTAGGTATGAAGTACACTCACTAGGTATACCAGTCATAGCATGGTATTTCCGCTGTCCAATGACTCCAACCAAATCCCCAACGACAGGGAATATTTCTGGATGAGATATATATATATCGCCCTAATTGACTCGGCCCAAGGAACACGACGGTGCGAACCGCTTCTCCGTGGCTTGGAAACTCGCTGAGATATCACATTATCACTCCTTTAACTTAGGACACTCGGAAATCTGAATGGCGATTGACTCTTGGCTGGTAGGGCGTGAGCATATGTATCGTCGTAATTACCTTGAGTCGGGGAAACGATGTTTCAAACCGTTTCCTCATAGCTTGAAAACTCGCTGAGGTGTTGTGCCACGTACATACCTAACTCAAGCCTAAACTACACATAACTAAGGAGGCAATAGTTGGGCTGGTTTCATCCCGAGATACAGAAATAGCAACTCAGTGAGGGGCGAGAATAGCACAGCTCTAAAAACAAGGGATCGTCGAGATACCCCAGTCAGGACTCAGACTTCCCGTTCACCCGTATAGCAGTCATCTCCATCTCTCTATCGTTATACTATTCCATGTCAACTCATTTTCCCTGATATCATCACCATTCCAGCACGTTACGGTTCCAGTAACTCAATGCGTTCCTTCCGCCTCACGTGGCCAAGCGGCAACGCTTTGAAATCTGTCTTTGGCTCGTCGACTCGGTATCAACTCCTAGACCCAGACGCCGAAGTTGACGCTTCTTCGCCCCCCCAAGCGGACCCTGGCGAGAGGCAGTTCGTTCATTTCTGGGTAGGTTCCCAAGAGCCGGGCCATCAAGCCAGCAAAGAACCCACCTTGCTAACAAGCAAAAGCTCCTTCCCCTCTTCTCGGGCCTAATATGGCTAATTACCCTGCTATACCTCTTCCTGCACTGGATGTTTGAAGCGCACCGAAAAGTATACGCCTCAATGAAACCCGGCCAGAAAATCCCCTACATCTCAGATATCGGCGCGACCGAACCCAAGCCGCTCTTCATATTCGGCTGCATTTCGACAGCGGTCTTGCTAGAAGCAACCCTCGTAACCGACTTCCTCCTGCGGCGAACAGGCCGCCTAGCCCCGAACACCTCGCAGGCCCATAAGGTCCTAAGCAATCTGGCCATCTTCTTCGCGCTGCTCGGCACCTTCGGCCAATGTCTGCTACCCATCTTCGACACAGCCCGCTACAAGGTGGTCCATGAATGCTTCCTCACGCTCTTCGGCACAGCGCAAGTGTGCAGCGGCGCACTTAAATGCTGGCAATACCAACGACTAGGCACGAGTACGCACCCACCCAACACTCACTCACAACCCACCGTCCCGAACAAAACTAACACACTGTCAGAATACCGCCAATACCGGATCCTAGTAGTCTCCGTCTGGATAAAGATCGTCCTCATAATAATAGAGCTAGGGCTAGCCACAGGCTACCTAACATGCAGATTATTTACCGCGGATTACGACGTCTCCGCCATCATCGAGTGGATCGCCGCGCTGTTCTTCAGCGTCTACATCTTGTCCTACGCGATCGACCTGCAGCCGGCCGTAGCCACGAAAGACGGGACCCGCTACAGCATGCGGACCCCCGACCTCGAGATGGACGAAAAAGAGTCCGTTTAGCGCCGTCCACGGCGCCAGAGACACGCTCAGTAGCGAGCTCGCCATCCCGAACCACGGTGCCTCGCAGGCTCGCAGCCTAAGTCGCGCCGGGCCGCCGATGGCCTCTGGGAACGGAGTGTATGATGACGATGTATGATCGACCAGTCACGTCTGCATTTGAGCGCGAGGCATGCCGGCGAAGAAAGGGGGCGGAACGGAACGAAGCGCATCGGGCGCATTTGGCACTTATCACAAATAAGGGCTGCACGGATAACCGGGCACCCTCCATTTCCTAGCCAGGCACCCTTCCGCCCGCAACAGCCGGCTAGCAACTGCTTCGAACCTTTTTGTCGCGATACCTACCCCGGCCAAAGCCTCATCCCAACCCCAGCGCTTCTTTTTCTATACCCTTGTTACCTCGCTCTGCGTTATTGGCGATTTCAGTTGGCTGTATTTTAACTCAAAATTTGGTGGCCAACGCCGGAGTGCCAGAGGCAAAGCAAAGCCTCTAGAAAATTCAGATGATCTTCAATTGACGTCGCGGCATAGACTGCATTCTGCTTCTACCTATTCCGTACGGTTATGGTTGTTAAAAGTTGTTAACGACATTGTGCAGTACCGGCACGGCACCCAGGAACTTCGTACTGCCAGGTATCGGGTGGCGGGCAGCTGCGACGGGCCGAAAGGGTGCCCGACTACGGAATGGAGGGAGCCCGGTTATCAGTGCCGGTATTATGTATAAGGCGACTATACGAGTCAGCTTATAGCATCGCATTGCTTCGGGTTCTACCCGGCTACGGACTTCTTCGGAAGTAGGTAAAAGGGCACGGCGAAAGACATGACGATACCGCGAACTGGTATGTACCTAGCTTCAACATGCCTATTACCTAGTGTTACGCATTTAGAATTCACTTGAATGGCTATAAGTAGACGGGACTGTCCCTAAAGTTAGATACTCGCAATCCTCACGTATTCAGTCGGTAGAAGACACGGCTCAAGAGTCAAGACAAGGCGCATTCAAAGATCACCTTCCTTCACATCAGTTGGTAGAATAGGGGCAGTACAAATAACCACAGACCGTCCACTCAGAGCCTATTTAAAGACGATCTGCAAAGCCGAAAGTCTCAGAAAACACCTCCAACAAAGCCAGAAAAGCAGTACGATAATGGTATCCTTAGGCAAGGGGTCACCGCCAACGACCTATCGCATAAAATCATGTCATACCAGAGCCGACCGAAGACCTAATCATCAAGTGCGAAACCGTACCCTCCCAATCTCGTAAACCTCCAACTCTGCGCTCGAATCGAAGTTGCTCGTATGTCTCAATTTCCACTCCGCCCGCCGTAAAACTCCTACAAAAACCCCCATCCTGTGTATCATTAAACGAGCACTCAGAGGCGTTTATCATATATCCTCGTGAAAGCGAGAGTCTCTGACCGAACCTTGGCTCTGAGCTGGCGAAGCGTTCCTGATGGGTCTGGGAGGAGTAAATATTGGCCTAGTTCCGACCCCGTACCGGAAAAGCTCGTCGTCGCTATCGCTATCCAAGGACGAGACAAGCTCAGTCCCGCCCTCTGGGCGTGATGGATGCGAACTAGGCTGTTTCCCAGCCATCGCGACTGCTCGCACGCTAGCGCTGCGATTATCAAAGCTCGAGTAACTTTTGTTCTCATGATAACCCGTCAGAGACGCACCCCCAATAAACCCCTTTTGGCTTGATTGTCCCTCGCTCTGTTCGCCAACGGGTGATTTTGCCTTCCGCGAAAATCGTGATTTGAACCAATTGTAGAGTCTATCCGGCGGAGACTTTGGACGTTCTCTTGATGTCTCGGTGGATGCGGTCGGTTGGTTCTCCTGGGTACTTGGCCGTGGAATTCGGACTGGCTGACCGCTGCTGTTCATTGTAATTATGCTCTCCTTGGGCTCTAAAGCTCGTTGATCATGCATTGCTGATTTGGCAGTTTCGGCTCGAACAGGTCGTTTTCGCTGAAGTTTAGCTGAATTCTCGTCCTTCTTGAACTTGAGCTCTCGCTTCCCCTCAGCCTTCCTTTCCTTTTGTTCTTGTTTTTCCCGCTCTGTTGCCAACATTAGCTTTGTATGCGGCCTGACACGCAAATTGACTTACGCTTTATCTCGTTCTGAGTATCCTGGATCTCCCTCTGTCGAGCTTTCTCGGCCTCTCGCTCTTCTTTCTTTCTTGCCGCTTCTAGCCGTATCTCGGTCTGTCGTGCATGCTCCAGTTCCGCCTTTGCGTTGATTTCATCTAGAACAGGCTGGATTCTGCGAGCGGCAATGGCATTGAGCTCTTCCTGGTCCATGTCTTTACCGGCGCCGATACTAACTTTTCCTTGTTGGTGGCTTTCTTTTTGGAAAGTTCGAGGTACTGCCATGGTACGGGTTTTGAGTGCCCATTGAGTTGAAGTCATGGGAGGGACCATCCCTGTCTCGGCGGCTATTTGCTCGTCCATCACCTTTAGTCGTTCATGTACGTTGCGCTGGGCCGCGGCAAGCAACAACTCTTTATCGTGCTGTAGCTTTTGGTCGTCGACCTCGGAGAGCTTGTTAGAGAAGAGAGACATCTGTTTTCTTATTTGTTGGGATCGTTTTCTGTCTTCAATAATGACCCCGTCGCTAGACGATCTTGTTCTAAGCTTCTCTTTGACGGAAAAATGCCGCGACAAAGGGTTTGTCCCGTGATAACCTTTGAGGTCTAGTTGCCGCTCGGTTTCTAGCTGTATCTTAGCAAGACGAGCTTGCGCCTGCTTGTACGCTGCATCTTGTAAGGTGGTAAGTTGTGCGGGCTGCGCATCGTCGCTAACACTGCTGGAGACTTCTATATCATCCTGATGCGATGTCCTGTCGGCATCATTTTTCCTAGCCTCGATCATCTTCTGTTGTTGATCGTAAATCTTCTTGGCCATGGCGACAGCGGATGCATGGAGAACGTCAGTCCGTTTCTTTTCCTCAACTTCAGCCTGCACGGGCGGCCGCGAGGTGAACATCTGCCTGTCCATGGTCGTATATGGGACTGCTCCTACGTCTTCAAGAGAGATGGGCGATGCTGGCTGACGGTGAGCGCGGGTTGCAGCACTGAGGGCACTAGCAGCAGCGCTGGCTTCATCGAGGTATGGCTGTCGGAGGATGGGCGTGGATTCTGCTCGCAGGCGTCGAGCCACCGCGCCTTGCGCGGCAGCCAAGGACCCATGACGCTCTAGCGCAACTGCGTCGGTATTATGTGTACCGGCGCGATTCGATCTCGAGGCTTGAGTTGCCGCGGGAGCACCTCCGTCCGCAGATGAGGGCTTCGACGCACTGTGACTTGTGGCAGACTGCGCAGCTAAAAGGGCAGCATTTGCGCCCAGGCTGCTCCCCACGGACTCTCGGATGCGTGCAGACTTGTTATCGTCAGCCATGGCGGCGGCTGTTGAGTCAGAGATGGAGTTGGCCGGTCTGACAGGCTCAGGCGGCTTTTTGTTGGCCCAACCCAGCGCTGCAGCTGTGGCGGCGGCGGCGGAGCAGGCGCTAACACCAAAACCAATGGAGGGAAAACTCGGGAGGTCCTGAGGCCTGGCGTAGACAAGCGGTCGTGAGTGGGCTGCGGTGCGACACGCCACAGTTAGCAATTGCGGCCGATAGGAAATGAGCAGAAATGAGAATGAACACAGAGCAGAACACAGAGAAGCCAGGTGCTGGCCGCTTGGGGCTTCAGGGCTTACTCATTGGCCGGCTGCGCGTGTCGTCATGGCACAGCGGTGGTGGTTGCGCAGCGCGGGTTCTATTGGGCGCAACCCGCATCGTTGCATATCGCACCGAGCCGTTGTGCAGTAGTGATGATGCAGGCCGAGCCTTTGTTCACCCGTGACCCCAGCAGAGACCCCCAGCAGAGACCCCGGGCAGAACCCCGTCTGGAAGGCCGGCGGGTCCTTAGGGCAGCAGCCAGGTAAGGGTAGTCGGATCAACGGCCAGATGCCAGAGTTGCAGGGTCGCAAAGCAGCGCAGCGTGATCGGGCGTGGAGTTACAGGACCGGTACAGGTGAGTAATTGCTGGAGAGAATGTATACTTACTATCTAGTAGGTATGCCGGTGGAATAAGACTGTACGGGCGAACGACCCCATGGAGCCGACCCAGGATGGCTGGGGATTTCGCGAAGAGATGAACTATTGGTATCTTGAATAAGTGAAACGATGGATTGCGATGATTGACTCAGGTGATCGGTGGTGATCGAGAGGGAAGTCGGGAGTTGCGCCAGAGAGAGGCGGGCATGATTCTGCCAAGTGTTTGTAGGAAGAAGGACAAAGACAAAGAGGCTGAGTGGCTGGCTGGCTAGACCACGTCGACCATCGACTGCTGCAAGAGACGGCGCGCAACGCATGTATTCAGCGTGGTGATGGATGAAACCCGCGGACGGCAGCGGGTGAGGTGCATGACGTCACGGTTCATTAATAACGGTGTAACCTCACGTTCCGGGGGCAGGCACGAGCGTAATGAAGCACATGGTTGTGGGCTAGGTACCTAGGTAGAGCAGTTACAGAAGAGCGCTAAGCAATAATGCACACGCTAACGGCGATAAAACCAGATGGTGTATTTCCGCTATTCCGCATTTCGTAGTAGTGTACTACAGTAATAATCCGGGGTTGGTATTCTCCACGCCGCAGCGTAGGTACGGAATAACATCCTACAATGACTGGTGAGATGGAAATTGATCTGTCCATAGGGCATTATACCTATGTACCGGTAGTGTACAGTATATACACACTTAGATGCCGCATAGGTAGGACTTGAATGGTGGGACGGGAGATGAGCAGGTCGAGGGAATAGCGTGGCCCTAAGCCCCGGGTTCTGCCCCGGGGTCTTATGGGCAGCTTGAAGAGTCTACATCACAGTGCCCAGAGTCAACTCCACGAAACGGTTGCAACCGGTCCCAAAGTCTTCAAAGACCGGGACTCACGCGTTTCGTGAGTGTAGTATCGGGGCTGACATGTACCTACCTAGGTACGAAAATCTCTCCGTACCGTTCTAGCCGAGACTTGCACTTCTCGGAGTACCCACCACGTGGGGATATGACAGTAAGGAGGATCCATCAGTTGCGTGAATCGGAAGCAACATTCACGCAGATCAGCTCTAGATACCTCTTACAGATAGCGATCCAGACTTGAAGGACCGGCTCCGTGACTCCCATCTCTCATCACCTGCTGCGGGCCGGTATCAAGTCAGCCGAGGCCAGAGACCGAGGCTCGTGAGTCGTGGGTAGCCACCGTCGAACCCAACTCTTCAACCCGCACGTCCCGCCGAAATCCCCAAGGACAATGTCGATCGAGTTTGAGAACATTCTTAACTTCCGCGATGTTGGAAAAACGGTCAATGACTATCTTGGGCGAAAGTAAATCGCCCTTATTCTATCACTATACTCGAACCCTCTGCTAACGAAGTGAACCAGGGTCGTCCGGGAAGGCGTGCTCTATCGTTCTGCACGACCAGGTACGTGAGGCGAAGCCGCCAACGCCGTGTTGCGAAGTGCCAGTCAGGGGTGTCCGATGCGGGCCAGCCCTGAAGTAACCGCCACTGGTGCCCGGCGGCTTTGCGCTCACTGCTGATACACAGCACAGACGACGCAACGCTGGATGACCGAAAGCGGCTCACGGCAGAGCTAGGCATCAGGACCATCCTGGATTTGCGAACCAAGTGAGCTGGATACCAAGTCCGAGGTCTACTCAAAGCTTTAACTTACCTGATGCATACCTCCAAAGGACCGAGCATCTCGCTCAAGCTAAAAAGCGGCAAGCGGACCACAAGGTCCCGGCGCTGCTACAGTCCAACGCCGCGCTCGCGGAACCCGTGCAGATCCCGGGGCTCGTATACCGCGAGGTGCAAGTGACGGGGCGACGGCTGGAGCGGGCTCTGCTATGGCAGCTCTCATGGTGGAATATCATGTGCGTCCCCTCCCGTCTGCATCCCGCCGACCACTCAAGCTAGCCTAGCATAGGAGCATCCTTCAAGCCGGTGCTCTTAGTATCCCTTAGACCGAAGGCACCAAACACTCAGCAACTAACATAAGAACCCGACCAAAACCAACAGCAAGCTGATATTCCTATATCTCCTCGGCTACCGCACGCAAGCAATCCGCATACTGGGCCAACAAGTCATGCAGCCCCTGGGCTTAATAGGCCTAAGCCTAGTAACCCTAGACGAATCCGGCCCAGAGATAGCAGAGGTGCGCAGCATCATCCCCTTTCCGCCTCTGAAAGTCCAAACACAGCTCGCCAACCCAAAGCACCAGGCCCTCCGAGCCCTCACGTCCAGCGAAACACCGCCCCCAGTTCTAGTGCACTGCACCCAAGGCAAAGACAGAACCGGCAGCATCGTAGCGCTGGCCCTGATGGTACTGCGCGTCCCCACGGCCGCCATAACCCACGACTACCTCCTCTCGCAGCCCGGCCTCGAGCCCGAGCGCGAGGCCCGCATTGCGGAGATCGTCCGGATCGGACTGACGCCTGAATGGGGCGATTGCCCGCCCGAGCTGATCCCGCGCGTCCGCGCACACCTTGACGCTCGATACGGCGGCGTAGACGGATATCTCGATTCCATCGGTTTCGGGGCTGAGGACAGGGCACGGCTCGTCGAGGTTTTGGGTGCGTGAAGTTGGCTGGGTGCTTCATAACATAGTAGTATAATGTGCCGTCGCACTTGGGAGATGTATCGGTTTGATGTCGAAGAACGTACCGTCCATTAGCGATAGCATACCTAGAGTAAGATCGCGGGCGTGCAACAATTGCTTCAATTGAAGTCTTTCTGCCTAGATATATTATAGAAGCCCGATCCAAACAGAGCAGATCATGCAGGATAGGAAAAAGAGACATCTATTTCTTTCTAAAGCGGCCTTGCATCCAACACCGGTACATCTTGAGTTTCTTCGCTCTATTTACAAGCATCCGTCTATCAACGCCAAGCTCCTCGACAACGAACAGCGGCGACGTTCCTTTCGCAGCCGAGAGCTCCTGCGCAGAAGCCGTCTCGTCTGTAGGTTTGCCAGCCGAAGTCTCTTCACCGGACACGCCACTCCATATACCACGGAGTTCATCTATATCGAAGAAATACACCCGCGTGCCATCACCACGTATATAGAAATTCTCCTCGAGGTAACGGCCTTTCTTGAACCGGACCTGCGCCAAATCGCCTCTACCGTAGTCACGGAAGCACACCTCTCCACCCGGCTTGAGCACACGGTGAATATTCCGCACCGCCTGGCTCCACTGCAGCGGCGAAAGGGCGGAGAATATGAAGACCAGCAGCACAACGTCGACGGTATTCTCTTCGACTCCGGGGGGCAGGTCTTCACTCGCGACGTCCCAGACATCGGCCTGCATCAGCTCGGGGTTGTACTCAGCGTGGGTGCGCATGACTTCCACGGCTTTCTTCGAGAAGTCACAGGCATGGACTTTCAGCTTGGGATTCTTGTTATTAGCCAGGATGGGGAACGCAGTGTTGCCGGCGCCGGCGCCGACTTCCAACACGATTTTGGGCCCGGCGTCCTCTGCCGTGATGCTGTCGAGCACGGGAAACTCCTGCTGCAGCCACTTGCGGTTCTTGAAGAAATTGGCCGTGTTGTTCTTGTAGAACTGGTTCCAGAACCTCGCGGGGTCCGAGTTGAACCTGTCTTTATAGCCGCGTGTGTCAGTCCGAGTCAAGAGTAGATAAGCCCACAGTGCTATGAAGGAAGTATATGAGGGGTGTCAAGTCAGATGGGAGCGAAAGACTATTTAATTGCTGTTGTCATCAGATGTAGTCAGATGAACTATGCAAAACGGTGTTGTCATCAAGACACCCCCAAGAAGTAGAAGAAGTCGGGAAGGCAATGGTAGGGGGAGCCATGGGAACGTACTCTTGTCAAAATCAGAGACCGGCGACGCTCGCTGCATAGCGAACTGCTGCTCGGAATACTCCTTGTACGCGTCGTCAGTCTCGACATGATCCCACGCGTTGAACTCGAAAACATCGTCGCCCTCGTCCAGATAACGCGAGCCGAACATGAAGGGGTCACTCCGCTTCATGTTATACTGGGGATCATGGCTTCGGTGGGGCGGTACTTTGCCGGCCGTTGTCTCCGCCTTTGACTCCGGTCCTGTCTCTTGCACGGCTAAGGCAGTGATTTTCTCCGACAGTTCCAGCTCCGGCGGGGGCACCACATCGGCGGGGGGAGCCGTAGCGGACATTTTATATAAAAAGGAGAGGTTGTTGGGTGTGTATAACCCTTCTCCTAGATGCGGGGCATACGACGAACGATACGTAGTTGCTTGCCTGCTAACATCCTCAGAGAGCGTTAGGTGAGCAACTCCGAGAGGAGTGTGGAAAAGGAAGAGACAGGAGAGAAGAATCCCCGATGAGCAAAATAAAGGGAATAAAATATCGTGTACCGGATGCGAGTGTGGCTGGCGAGTTATCGAGGTAGCGAGGATAGTCATGTACCGGCACTGGGCAGGCCACCCCGCCCTAAGTTTTGACTGGCCAACAAGGTCTGGATGGCAGTGGATGCACAGGCCGGTTACATCATAACCACGGCACGGCGCACAATTGACCAATGAGAATCCACGTTCCTGGTCCGTGTAAGCTACGCTATGTGCATAGTGCACCCCGTTACAATACTATCTTATCACATCGGCTCGTTCCGAAAATAACTTGTTAGGTAGTCCGTACCTGTGCCGCGCATCGTCGACAGTATCCCGTACTCAAGCATATCCCGAAGTAAGCAACAAATCGCAAGTAGAATAAACAACATCACCGTACAAACTCAAGGCACCCTCAACCCGACCAACTAAGCGTGAAAAGCCCAAAAGAATGAGCGTCCCATTATAGCCCCAAGTCCAATCGACAAGCCACCCCACCATGCCGCCAACCCGCCTACGACTCCCACGCCCACCACCCATCCACCAGCACCACCCAAAGCGAACCTTCCTAAGCACCTTCCTCCCCACCACTCCGCTCCCCCCACAAACCCTAACAGCCTCGCGCCGCCTCCCATACAACCACGCCGCCCTCTACAGCCTGATAGCCGACATAAACAGCTACAGCGCCTTCCTGCCGTACTGCAGCGTATCGCGCGTGACCTCCTGGACGGCGCAAGCAGACCCAAAGTTCGGCCGGCGCTGGCCGACACGAGCCGACCTGACAGCCGGCTGGGGCGGGCTCGAGCAGACCTACACAAGCCGCGTGCTCTGCGTGCCGGGGACCATCGTGGAGGCTCTGAGCGGCGAGGGCGCGCGCAGCGGGATCGCGCCCGACGTCCTGGCCAGACACGGATTACGGGACGAGGCTAAGTCCGCGCCGCATGGCGGAGACGGCGTGTTCAAGACGCTGGTAACGCGGTGGACCGTAACCCCCGTCAACGAGAGCACAATAAATCACGAAGGCGGCGGAGAACAAAGGGAATGGAGCGACATCGATTTGAATATTCGGTTCCAGTTCGCGAATCCGCTGTACGGGGCTGTGAGCTCTGCCGTCGCTGATAAGATCGCGCCCGTCATGATTGAGGCGTTTGTCGAGCGAGCGAGGAAAGTTTTGGGGTAGTAGCGGCAACGGGGGCTGAACGGGCTGTGTCACGTCATGCGTTGCAGCGGCTGAGCTGCGCTGCCCATTATCACTCACGCCTCCATGCACCGGTGAGGTTGAGGAGTATCATTGGACCACATTGTCCCCATTCGGATATCCGAAGACGATAGATGCAGGTTTTCGAACTACATGTGTCTGTTCCCTGGCCGACATACCTCATGAACAGGGCATGTGGACACATCTGGACGACTCTTAGATTGTACGGGCAGGATATTGTCAATACTTAGACGGCGCATAGCGTAGATATACATTTCATAGCATAGCGAAGCATGTGTGCGTATGTCGATGAATAAAACTGTAAGAATAATTTTGAAAGTTTTTTTGTTCTTTTCTGAGTTTTACAGAAAGCAAACAAGTCAGCGCCATGAAGATTCCGTGTTGCTTAACGACATCAAGCAGTTCAAAATCTTGGTTCTAATAACCATCCCACATCACGAGCCCCTCGACCTCACCTTCTACATGCAGTTTGTCGCTGTTGACGCCTTGATGAACTGTTATTCCCTTTCCTCATGCGCTTCATACAATCATCACTCTTGATCTCATCCCACATCGCGCTACGGATTAGCAGAGTAAGCAGAAAGCCCTCAGCTCGGTCTTGGCTATGCAACAAAGTTGTGATATGCATTAGCAAATAGAGTGGCAGCAAAGGCCTGGTCAATCCCATCATCCAAACCTCTTGTTCTGAGCAAGGAGGCGCCACACCCGCGCCAAAGTTCGCCAAAGTCGCTAGAAGCACAATAAATCCGTCTTGGACCAGGGGTATAATGCAGAATTAGCTCGGAGAAGGAAAGCCATGTGGATAAGCCCCTCATGAACTCTAGTTGAAAGGAAACAACATATGATGCTGGAGGGGAGACACCTAGCTGGTAGGACCAAATAGCATGTTCTTGGCCCCCTCCCTGGCATGCACACAAAAAAGAGGGAATCAAAGGCTGCCCGAGCATCTATTTCCTTGTCCTTTTGCAGAAAATACTCATTAGATTACGCTCAAGTAGTAGTCCGATTAGGTAATCAATAGAAGTGACTTACTTTTTGCTCGGCTTTGCCGGTTTCCCCCCAACCACCCAAGATAACACGCCCTTCTGACCCTTAGTAGGCTTCTTGGACGGCTTGTGAATATCAATAACGTGTGGTCGTGGCATTTGTCCAGCTCCCATAGGCGGGGGCCCTCCCATCATCCCGGGAGGATGATGCATGGGAGGTGGTGGCGGACCTTGTCGATGAATACCTGGCATAGGCGGCATACCACCTCGGAGCGGCATTCCTCCACGGCCAGGCATGGCGGTAGCCCCCATAGGGCCGCCGGCACGTCCAGCCATAGGAATGCCCGGCGCCTGTGGGGTCATCGGCCACATCTGCATCGTTACTAGCCAGTCAGGCTCTATTACCTTATCCCACACCTGTGGCAGAATGATTTCGCCGTTGGGTCCGATTAGATCGTAGTGGCCAGCTTGCACATGAGGGCCAATAATATCGACGTGCACGAATGCTTGCTTGATCAGTTCTTCCATGCCCTGAATCATCCGGTGGTTAGCAAACGGTCAGGAATCAACTCAATATTGGTGACTTACAGCCCAGGTCTGACAAATATGAAAGGGGAAGTTGAATTTCCTTCCGACAGCGTCTTTGAAGCGTACGGGAAGCTTGTCCTTGCCCATATTCTTCCGATTCGCTTCCTCCGCTTTCGCCTTGGCTTCCTCGAGGGCCTGCTTCTTGAACAAATCATCGGCCTTCTTTTTGGCGTCTTCTGCAGCTTTGGCGGCTTCAGCAGCTGCCTTTTCATCCTCAACCTTCTTGCGTGCCTCCATCTCGGCTTTGAGCTTTGCTTCCTCTTCAAGCCTTTTCTTCCACTCAGCCTCCTCTGCGGCTCTCTGTGCGGCGGCCGCCTTGGCGTCAGCCTCAGCTTTAAGAGCTGCCTCTAGCCTGGCTCTTGCGGCAGCTTCTGCGGCAGCTGTGGCCTCCGCTTCCTTCTTTTGTCTCTCTTCAGCGGCTTTGCGCTGGGCCTCTAGCCTGTCACGTGCCTCTCGTTCAAGGCGAGCAAGGGCCTCTTCCTCTCTTTTCCTCCGCTCGGCTTCAGCTCTTTGCTCAGCCTCTAGCCTGTCACGCGCTTGTCGTTCAAGGCGAGCAAGAGCCTCTTCCTCTCTTTTCCTTCGCTCGGCTTCAGCTTTTGCCTCGGCTTCCAGTTTTTCGCGTGCTTCTTTCTCAGCGCGAGCAACGGCCTCGGCTTCCCTTCTGGCTCGCTCGGCGTCCGCTTTGCGCTCGGCCTCCAATCGATCGCGCGTGTCTCGTTCAAAGCGAGCAAGAGCCTCTTCCTCTCTTTTCTTTCGCTCGGCTTCCGCCTTGCGCTCAGCTTCCAGTCTTTCACGTGCTTCTTTTTCAGCACGAGCAACGGCTTCAGCTTCCCTTCTGGCTCGCTCGGCATCTGCTTTACGCTCTGCTTCGATAGCTTCGCGTGCGGCCCTCTCAGCATCTTTTCGTGCGTCTTCAATCTCCTTCTTCACCTTTTCCAAGGCAGCTTTTTGCTCTACGGCACGTATTTCTTCTTCTCTACGCAGCTGTTCCATTTTCCGCACAAAGGCCTGTTCAGCCTCTTCCCGAATACGTGCCTCAAGTTCCTTTTGTTTGTCCTCTGCTTCTTTCCTTTCCTTTTCTCTTTTTATTTCAGCCAATTGCTTTTTCATAGCCTCCTTTTCAGGGTCTTCCTTTGGAGGTTCCGGGGTTTTTGGTGCCTTTGGCGGAGCAAGTTCCGTGGGCGGCGGCGGCGGCGGCTGCCACTGATATTGCTGTAAGTGACCGGGCATCTGATAGCCCGGAGGGAAATAATTCCCATGACCACCATACGGCATCATTTCATTCTGTCTACCCCAGTGATCGTTATTGAAGTAATTGCCACCAGTGGGCGCAGGAGCAAAGGGGTTATTGCTCCCACCATATGGCGGTCCATAAGGAACTACCCGGTGCTCGTACCCGCCATAGCCACCAGTACCGGCGTGGCTCTGAGGATACCCTCCAGGTGGTGCATGGCCACGGCCGTAAAAACCGGGCTGTGATGCGAATGGCGCACCACGGCCCCAGTAATCGTATTCAGAAGCCAGACTGTCAGAGGGCGGGCGAGAGCCCGGATGGTGGGATGCTGACCGGTGGGTGAGTATATGTTGTCGGTTAGGTTCGCGTGAATGACGGCTTTCGGAGCGGCGAGGTCTTGCTGGGCTGGAAGCAGAATCTGAGGGCTCTATTTCGCCATCAGTGTCGGCCAAGTCGTCTTCGTCTTCGTCTTCCCAGCTATCGTCTTCGTACGAGGTGTTTTCTCTACTCGGGTCTTCGTCCTCTTCCTCGTCGTAGTAGTCTCTCGAGTCTCTCGAGTGAGATGAGGGATAGTTTCCGGAACGAATGGAGACGTGTGTCCTACGGGATCTAGATGGCTTGCAACATTAATCCCGCACTCCGAAGGCGTTGGGGGGGCCGAGAGAGTCACGGCTTACGGCATTGAGGGTAGAGAATTGACCAAATGCTCTTCACTAGATATGGGCTTTGAAAGGAAGCCGGAGCAATAGGGAACGTATGAAGAAAGGTATATTGTTGTGCGCAATACTCCTCTCTAGAGCCGCTTGGACGATATACTCCAGTGACTTGCAGCTGAATCACAATCCTAGAAGATATGTGGGAGTATTCTTGAGACAGAATGGGCCGAATGGGAGACGCAAGGGGGTTGGATGGTTTCGGTGTGCCGACTCGGCGTCTATGGTGGGAATGACGGCAGGGAGACAAAAATGACAAGCAATAATGGTACAGAGCAGTGCCACGGGAGATTTGACAGCGAATTCAGGCGAAAATGCTCAAATCAGAGGGAGGTAATGGCAGAGGAACAGATGGGGAGCTTGTTTGAAATGGCAGCTGAAGTACGGGAGGACCCTTTTTCTCAAGAAGCGGAGCGAAAGCGCCGTAGGGAGTGGTGGATGGGAGAAGGGAGTTGGGCGTGAAGAATGGTTGGATTGGGTTGCTGCAAATGTCGCGGTGTGTGAAAATCGGTGATTCAGGCCGTCACCAAGAGCGGGGGTATGTAGCAAATGTACTTTACCTACCTGGGGGGGAATCTGGGGGGGAGTCATATGCCGTGGGATAGGGCAAAACACAGCGCCGACCGCCGGGGACCAGTGGCGGTACCTACTGCCGGCCTCTGTGGGTGCTGGCTAGGTGTGGGCAGGCCACTCGGTAGGTACCTGTAGATCGAGGCCTATCATGGGTCAGCCCGCAACGGCCTCCCACGGGTACCTGCCAGATCCGGGATGTACCTACGATGTGCTGTGGGTATATGTGCATATGCAACTAACCGATCCTCGCCCTGCTGGAGCGGATCTCGGGATCTTTTTGTCGGTACCAATGATGCGATGCGAGCACGGCTTTTTAATTAGTTCACGCGTGAAACTTTGCGAAGGCGAGAGGGGGCAGAGGATCGTCGTTCTCGCGGTTGCGAATCGCTGGGAGAAGATGGTTGGGGCAAATGACTGGCCAAGTATGTGCAAATGCGAGCGCACAATTTACCGTCATGTGCCAGGAGAAGGGCTCGGCGACGCTGGCAGAATCGGGGGGAAGGCGACCGGTAGATATACACAGAGGTCTCTCTCTGCCACCTTACCTGATACAAGTGCTCACGAGCCCGTGTCAGTGAGGGGTTGTGTACAGATCGTTGCGACCTACTGTACACTAGAAGCTGCCTATGCAACTAATGGTGCTCAAGCAGCAACACCAGCAGTGTGCAAAGCAGCCTGCAGCAACGGCAAAGAGCGGTGGATCTGTAGGTAAGACGACGGAAGAGGAAGAGTGGCAAGCTGAGCAAATGGGAGGCCAGAGCACGATAGGGAGACCTACATATATAAGAAGCAGGCAACCCAGTGGGCAGATAAGTACGGACGTAGGAAGCGTATCCAAGGCATAATATACCCTCTATCTACTCTGTATCCTGTATGCCTACTCTAGATGCTTATATCACGCGGCCAAACCGGACAAGTAATCTGTCTGTTAACTTACTATTACATACCTAGGTAATTCGTATGATGCGAGCCTGCGATACATTATACTCATACGGTCATACCTAAAGGCAAGGGTAAGTCCAGAATTATGTAAACTTCCTTTTACAAGTTCACCGGACATGTTGAATTGCAATGGGAAGCTCCCGAGTCATGCCGCTTTTAAGCCCGGCCAGTCATCAGCTCACTACCTTACGTCGTATGCCGTCCGTCAGATGACCGACAGGTTACATTTATGTACTTCGTATGCAGAGGAAAACGGTCCCCGAAGTTCATCAGGTAGTCACTAGTAAACTACAAAAGACGACGATATCAACGGGCCCTAAACTAGTGTCATGGCTACTACCGGTACCTAAAAGTAGGTAAGTCGCGCGGCCCGTCGCGAAATGGGATCAAAATTATTCATTCAGAGGCTGGGCCTTGGTTCCGTCGTACCTAGGTAGGTTTTAAGAGTTTCTACGCGAGTGGAACTGCACTACTAATAGGTAGGTAATAACCTTTGAAGAAGGCAACAGCTATAAAGTACTTTACGGAACTCCGGGTGCTTTGGTAATAGGTATCTACAGCTCAGACTCTTTTACTACTGACCCTGCTTTCCAATCACTAGGTACTATGTATGAAGCGATTCAGGTGCGTGAGGAGTAAGCTACCTATAGGGTACAAGAAATTCCGCGGCTGAAGGTGCTATCTAAGGTTTTGGGCCGTGAGGCAAGGGTTCGGCGTGGTCACTGTCGCCGGATCGTGGATTATGGCTTGTTGCGATGGCGTGCGCCAGCGATAAAAGAACAAAGTATCTACTTTTGTACACTGGAGTATAACTAGTTCCTGTCTGTGTTAATTCTATCCGTAGAGTGCTCTGAAATTTTAGATCAACCTGCTACTTAGGTATAGTCACCTAAAATTGCTTCCACCGAACAACACGTGATAGAATTCATCCTCTCTTGTGTGTTGCTGTACCGGTAGGTATACCTATCTGCAGTTACCTATGCGAATTCCTGCCGTATTCATTTGTATAGTCCAGATAGTTACGTAGTGAGCCGAGATCAAACAAAAGCGGCGATTGCGCCAGACCCAATTCATCACGCTACGAAACTGGCGCATAATAAACCCCAGACCTCTTCCCTACCAAGAGACTGTTTCAGCCACTATCTTTACTTCATCACAATTACGAAGCGTCTACGGTTTGGGGTTGAGGCATGGTCGCCGTGAATAACTCCCTACCTATTTTACTACCTACCTACATATAAGTATGTAACGCGTGTTATCGCATAGGAACTGATGGCTTTCTACGGAATACCCAACTACTACTCGTGCCAGCACGAGTAATTAATAGAGCTCAGTAAACATAACATCCGGATGCCGGTTACTCCCTAGGTTCGTTATGGTTACATTCGCCAGGGCAGTGCTACTACACTACCTATAATAGGGCAAGTTACTCCCATTCTCGGCTCTGGCTGCTGACATTGTCATTTTCGTTTCCATTTCCAGACATTATCGCCATCCCTGAGCCGACACACCCATACCCCAAAAGCAAGGGCCAATATAATGCTGTAGTGTATAAGGCGGAACGCATACATCAGCGTACGGAGAGAAGAGGAGGATCAATGCAACCCGCCCGGGAGTAAATCGAACATGTACGGAATAGAGTACATAAGATAGGGCAGAGGTTACGTTATCGACGCTGGTGCAGCTGTAGTCCGGAAAGGGCCAGAGAAAAACAACATTGGGCAATGCGCAGTTGTGTGGCGTGGCGGCAACCTTGGGTGCGATATCAGAGATCCACACCTACTTCGAGCGAGGTGAAGCAGCAGACGGGAAGAGGGGGAGGAGGAAGAGAGCACTACTTAAGCGTGCATTTGTTGCATGAGTCCTCACTTTCGATGTGGACAAACAACTCCCGGAATGCGACGAGAAATGCCCAAGTTGTGTACCTCCTAAGTAAGCCTGGCTGGACTCGGAGACTAAGGCGAGAAAGGGAGACATGAAGCAAATCCCGATCCAGGGAAATGTAGTATTTCGCACACAATGTTACAACAGAATTGACCTGGTAACCTACTTTGTACACCGGGCCAAGTTCTGGCAAGGGTTGGTTCGCCGTTCGCCACCTCAGAGATTCTCAACACAAGATTCGGCCCAAAAAGAGGGGAGAGCTAACCACCCGTTGCATCCTGTGCGTTGGTTTCGCATGAGGGGGAGCCTCAGCGAGGGGAATTGGGCCTTTGGTTGGCGCGGCGCATGTACACACCGAACCCGACGACAAACAGCAAGTGGTCCTTTTTCTCTGATCCGGATCTCCTGTGTCTATACATCATTGCTGTGTTCCCAATGACAACAGCAGCAACAACAGTCATAACAACAACAACCACTAGATAATGTAGATATCGCATTGTAGTTACTATGTAGCACCAGGTTGTATTACTTCCAGTCAAATTCCGGTTTCATTCCCGCCTGGAAGAGTCCGTAATTGCTCAGGTACTCCGGGTATGGCGGCCCGCGACCTGCCTTGTCGGCTTGGTTGCCTGGTCTTAAAAATTTTGCCATTGGGCTCCTTCGCAAGACGGACGTCCTAGCCAGAACGGACCAGGGCCATCGCCGTGTGACGCCGTGGCGTGGTATCGAGTGCAGGCGAAAAGAAACTACTGCTGCTTCCAGTTAGGTTGGCAGGGGAAAGCCGTCCCTCCCAGAGTCCTGCCCAGATCCTGCCTACGTACCCAAGATATGTAAGTAATATATTGATTGATTAGCCAGGGTGCTGCATGCATGGAGAATGGCCGGCTAGATCTCGAATATGTGGCTTGGCTATCATCGTGCGCGGCGAGACGTAGTCTGTAGGCAGGGTAAGGTGAGTCGTACAGCATCTGTCGAACACACGACTCTTCTGACTCGGGCTCATCATCGTCCAGTCTGCTCGGCCTCTCGTCAAGCACTACGGCGGTAACCACAGAACACATCTGTCTGGATGCCCAGAAACCTTGTGCAAGATGTCTCTACTCTCGTAAACTCGGTCATTGTTGGCTGCGAATTATTGCTGCGCCAATGGTCAACTGCGATAACACGTGCCCTATCAAAGGGAGCGCGACCGCGACAACTCATCGATGCTTCAAGCCACATTATGGCCGCATATGGAAACTCATGTGCTGGCAGCAAAGTCGGGAGGCCTTGACCTGGTCACCTTGGTTATATACATGTACAATTCCGCGCCACTGGGGTCGAATGACGGCCGTGGTGTTCGTCGATCACCGATGTGGCACGTTGCGATACCAGCGCCAGGAGGGAAATGCAACGCTAACTTCGGCTACACCCGCCCGTCCTTGGAAGCCAGGGAGGGTGGACTCAGATCTTGGAGACTTTGCTCTGCATCCTGATTACTATTAACTGCATGCAGAAGCACCGGATAGCTTCAATTATGTAGTCGAACGCGCTCCCGAGCGGCGACAGCCTTGTTACCCTAGACCCAGAGCGATTGGTCGTACGAAAGGTTGCAGGACGATAAACATATGATGCTTAGCATGATGTGCCGAGTTAGACCATACTTTGGTTGCTGCCTGCGCCATCAGATGCCGTCGGGGGGAAGCAAAGACTCACCACTGGAGCCACGTGCCTTAAGAGACTATTGGCAATTGATCGACGAGGTTTCTGGCTGGATCAATTTTCTGCCCAACGTCCCACTAGACTTCCTCGGGTTTGGGAATAGGGCTCCAATTGACATTCATATGCTCCACTACGCATGTCAATGCTGTCGTGCATTCTGTAGCCTTATCCGTAGACCCAGCCCAATGGAAACATCAAAGAGGAGTCGCAGTAGCACAGAGCAGGTCATCCTGGCAAATAGAACTTGTCCTGTCGACGTTCAATCTAGTCTAGGTAACGTAGTTAATAAACATCGAGCCGACGGCCGCGTCACCTCGTCGTAGGATTGGAATCAGATTCAAGCAACTCCCGTGCTGCTGCTAGCTCGGCTTCATCGTAACCCTGCCAATCTTTTTCGCCAGCCGAACTGCGACGGATGATTTCTGCGAGTTTTCCGGTAGCCAATTCATCAAGCTCCTGCAAGGTCTTGGTTGCTGGGACAGGCCATTCTTCCGAATCCTGCTGTTTTGAAGCTTTCGGTGATGGCTCACTGAGTAGTTGCTGGACGGTCTTGTTTGAAGTTAATGATAACTCATCTAAATCTCTGGAATGGATCTACCCACCAATTTGAGGCCATAGTAACCTCGCAGATAGTTATCACACAGCTCAATGCTACGGCAGAATTGTTTCAGAGCAGCCGTGAGTCGTTTCGGGGCTTCGGCTGTTTTTGCCGCCATAAGCAGTATCTCACCCAGGCGGGCGTGTATCTAAAGGTATCATGTTAATTTGGCAACAGGATCTTTGGTGTCCGGAGGCAAGAGGCGACTGACATTCCAGGCGTTTGGCTGCAGGATGAGCACCTCTTCCTGAGCGAAGATGGCCTGTGGATATAGACCCTGGGCCAGATATAGGTCGGCTAGCTCAGCCCATGCCTCTGCGTCGGTAGGAGACATGCCGAGCAGCGAGTTCAGCGCACTCACGGCATCAGATGCTCGGCCCATAGATCGCAGTAACGCAGCGCGTCGCTTTGCTATAGGCTAGGATCGGTAGGTTAGCATCCGGCGTTTTGGCATGGCATAGGCGGCTAACCCTACTATGTTCGTCGGGTTTTCCTGTAGAATCTGTTCATACTCTTGGAGAATTAGATTTCTGGCAGCATTATCGGTGGCGGTGGCTTCTTTGAACAGGCCCTTTAGGGCCATGATGCGTTCGTTGTCATCGCCAAATCGGCTCACGAGCCTGTCCAGACACTGGCGGGCATCCTCGTCATTTCCTGTCCGAAGACACGAGAGTAGCAGGTTCTCGTGAACGGCCCACAATTCTTGAGTCTCGGACGTTGACAACAGTGACCTCGAGGTAGCATCTTTTGTGTTCTTGAGGATGCTGGGTGCTTGCCGTGACTGTTGCCAGGCCGTGCCTGGGGACAGGTACACGGCAGGGTAGAGGAGAGATTGATCGAACATGATGGAGGTTACATTACAGTCCGTACTTGCTGCAGAGTAAAGACGACCGTATTGAAGTTGTAGACGGCACCGCGTACCCTGAGAAGATACCACGATGTGTTAGGTAATGGGTGTGCCGGGCTGAGCCGTACACACGCAACACTCAATGAGCTTTACCCCAGTTAGCTAATCCCTTACCGTAGAAATAGACCATGTACACTGTGCCTGCTTTTCTCTTAATTAACCAGTTATACCATATAGGTAATACACGGATAACATCTATGTAACTATCCGTACTTTTTCCTTCGTTAACTTACTCATCATTCATGTACCTACCTAGCCGCACACGCGCGTCGACTTCCTAGGAAGTCGGCGCTGACCCAGAGCATATCCAGAATTGATTTGCTTTGTCTGCAATAGTAAGACACGATATACGGTCTGTATTAGGCAGCAGTCTCTCGCATCCGACACACTCGGGGCTGAACTTGGTTTGGATGGCATTACCTACAAGACGAGAAGATAGGTAGGTAGGTGCGTTATATTTCAGACCTACAAGGAACTCAAATACAAGCCTGGAACGAAAGGACGCCTCACCATACACAAGATAGAGGATCTCCTGCGTTGTGGATCTGCCTACATACACGAACTTGTAGTGGGCCGTCAATCTTTCGGTTGCTGATCTGGAATGGATACGTACGAAGTAGATAGACGTTTATTACGTGCTGTCCAAAGGAACAGACCAACAGCCATGGTCGGCCCCGATAATACTGTACCATCGCACCCAAAGGGCGTCGAACAAGAAAGATTATAGGATCTCGGCCAGCGCAATGAGAACAACGGTAGAGATCCGGCAAAGTGGAGAGTAATTGACAACAGTCGAATTCACATGTCTTTAATTTCGGAATTGATAGACGCATGAAGAATTGACAGCGACACGAATTCTCATGCGTCCCTACCTTCTTCGCGCGTCCTATCAATCCCCCAAGAATTATCAATACCCGAATCTCCGGCATCACTCTTGCTTTCACGGACGGCTCTGGTGGAGAAGCGCGTTCAAGCGCTCGTCAGTCTCACACTCACTCAGCGCCGCCTCTTTCCATGTCGTCCAATCTTGGTTGACCCCGAAGATCTGGAGTATTGCGTTTGCCAACGGCAGGGCGTACGACCATTCGGTTTCACTGGCCAGGCCCCAAAAGAACCTCCTCACTTTTTCATCAGCCATACAGCTGCCTAGTTCAGGGGACCCCCTCCCCCTCAGTGCACCCGCCAATGCAACATCATCGACGGTTAGCGAGATCTTGCCGTTGCTCAGTGCATTCATGTCAGCAGTGACAAGTGACGGCCCAAAGGCCTCAAGTCGAGGCACAACACGTGCCATCTGCCAGTCAATGATACCGGTGATATTGAGGTTCTCGTCGACTAGTAAGTGGTCGCCTTTGTCGTCGACATGCTTCAGATAGAATCTCTCCGAAACCTGGGCTTCTGAATCTTGTTGGACCAGCTGTGCTGCGTTATCTTTCAGAAAGCGGTACACCAAATAGGCTTCGACAGGATACTCCGGATAGAGCTGACCATCCGCAATTAACGCGAGATACTGCTCGGCCCACGCGGTATAGTATGAAATCGCAGTATCAAATGGACCTTCGGGAGTAAGGACGCAAAATCTGTCGCTCGCCATTGCCGACACTTCGATGTTGGATGATTGGAAGCACAAAGACCCAGCCTTTGGAAATGGGTACTTTTCCAACTCAGCCAGGATATCAGCAAGGGAACTCCAAATCTTCATCTTCTCATCTTGGGTGGCGTTTTCGCCGGACACCCCTTCACCGGTCCATGGTCGTCCCGGCAGTTCTTCTATGAGAAGGAAGTTTACGCCGACACCATGGTCAGCCCCATTGCTACATATACCATAACCGAAAGCTCGAGGTGCTGGCACCGCAGTAGTTTCGAGAAACTTCAGGGTAGCATACTCGCTAAGGATCAGGTAGTCCGCCAAAGAAGCTGGGAAACCGAGGGCGAAGCTCGCAACTCGAGGGACCCGTAGGAGCCAGGAGGGAGAACCGTCGTGGAAGCGGATACGGGCGTGGTAGTTGGCGCCTCCCATGAGAGCGCCCTCTCCAACTCCATAGGAGTACTCGATATTGCAACTCCTGCCACCGTTCAACTTGGATGCATGTTCGCATATGGCCGTATCGTTGATCCGGGAGCGGAGACGCTCGATCTCGGCAACAACCTGCGCCGCGTAGGCTGCGTTATCCAAGATCTGCCAGGCCAGCCGTATTAATATTGAACTTTGAGCGACCGTACAAGTGAGATGCTGTGAAGTAAATGGAAGGGAGACCAGTTTCTCTTACATCATTGCACTTGTGGAAAGATGAAGACATGTGAGTCTGGCACAGGTGACGATTACAGCTATCGCAGCCGCCATATGTCCTGACATTCGGCTTTTCACATTCTGGGACTGAGCAGGTGAAGAATCTGGGCGTCATTGTGCGTTTGGTTGTTTGCGGTCGATGAGGTATGAGGGCGGTTGGGTAGACACAGGACTTTGTCGAAGAATCAGCAGAGTGCTTGACTAGATATCTTTCTCATGACGAGACGGGCACACCCTTCTCGATTTGTAATTGATGATAAGTAAAAGCCTTGCCCAACCTCAAATGCCGATCGTTGTCCCGGCGTCGACGGGATAAGCGTGATTGCAGAGATTGCAGAATTGCCGCCATGATTATGAGTCACGTCGTCCTGACAGCGGTAATGAAAGACGTCGTTAAACGTGATTGGCTCGGGAACGTGGTTGCTGCCTAGATCAGTTTGGAGACAGCAAAGTGCTCAATGTATGTATGTACGAAAGCGGCCAAGTAAACACATCCATGGACCTCAGAGATGGGATAAGTTCGACCCAACGCCTCGGTCGAGACTACCAATGGCCATAAACCAACGCAATCTAGTATTGTTGTTAGGCTTTCTTGCGCAGCGTTGTTACCCTACTTACCATTCGACCAACTGCATTGCTCGACATCCTTGACTTGGTCCACTCAGCCTACTTGAACACACCGACATGGGATATAGGTAAGTAGCGCCTTTGATAGCCGAACAAAGGTAAACATCTTGGCCTGTGGCCCTTATTCCGGCATGCCCGTAAGTATTCCGTTCAGCTTAAAGCCTCTCAATAGGCCATTGGTGGACTTGCCCATCTTGGGAGTTGGCCATGTGAGCGGTTCTCGGCGCGCAGAGCCGTAACTTGCTTGACTCGAATTGATATCATGTTGGTCCGGAACTTGTGGCTTGGACCGCGAAGTGACGAGTTCCATCCAGCGAGCAACGACAACAAAATGACCAAGTTTGGACTTAGTGACTATATGCCTGACGACGATGATGATGTTCGCCGTTTGGCATTCTCGTCCTCATGCGCCTTGGTGTTTGTGCACCCAACCCAGGCAACCCAACAACAAAATGCAACATACCCGACTGCCCATGGTATGATGTGACCATTTTGCACCTTGCAGAGGACCTGCGTACATGGGGTAGATCAAGGAAGCTGGATGGTAGCCTAAATCATAACACACACAACACATACATATATATATATATATATATATAAATGTGTGTGTGTGTGTGTGTGCACGTCGGTCATGGGAAATCACCCCCCAGACATCCGCAACATACTCCAACCCCAAAACATTGACCACCTTCAATCGGTCATCAGCAACTAACTCATCCATCAGCTACAGAGAATGGCAAGATGGCGGTTAAGAAGACACGGACAACGGTCCTGCCGACCAAATTGCTGCTAGCACCCGATGTGCGAAGGCCGGCTGCGACCAGGTACTTTGCCAACCTTCGCATCTGCAAAGATCTTAAGTCATTCTCTGACTCTTAGATTCAACATGGTCTTTAGACTCATTTTCTGTATAGGTCAACCCTGAGCTTCTTGGCCGCAACTCGCCGGCGTTCAGAGAGGGCTACTGCTCGGAAGAGTTCAGGACAGGTGGATGTCGTTAATAGCGCGGGAGCATTAGTGGAATTTGCTTTGCCACCTCGAAGAGCTTGGCTATTATTGTGCCTTTTGCTTGCCGCTCGAGTGTCGAGATCGGATATACGGAGTAATTGCGATCTCGACTTGCCTATATTGCGATATTGACCTTGTGCTTTATTTCATCTGTTGAAAGAGGGTATATCTTTCAGAAAATCGCCATCATAGAAGGCTCCATAGACCGTAGGACGCAACACCCGCTTGATCTGCTTTAAAAAATTGAATCGGTTGTACGGACGTACATAAGTAGGATTTGTTTATGCTGTTGATGTCTGGTGGAATGCGTTAGATGCAATGTCGCCTTGGTTGATTCGACGAGTGGTTTGCTATCATTAGCTAAACAAGGACATTCCTTTCCCCAAAGTTTCCGTAGAAAGCTTCAAACCTGTACACAATAGCTATCCACGTTAATAACGGCGTTAGTAAGGCTACCTGTGCCTCCAAGTTTCCAAGGCTGGATAGGAGAAGCGGGCTGGCCTCTCTCGCCCAGGCAAATGTTCGCAACGGCCGAGCTGAGACTGCACTATGCAGTTGAGTAAAGTATCCTCACCTACTCCAGATGCATACTCTATATTGTATGCTGGTGTATGTAGTGAAGGTAACTAGTACGCACACGGATGGTTTGCTTTTCTTTCTTTAGTGCCTGGATTAGGTAATCGACCGATAGTTAGTTAGCGGCTAATATACGCGATAGGCGCGCGCTAGTTATCGATCAGATTGGTCCACCCATGCCGGTTAGGTATGTACCTACCTATCATCGTCACAATCAACGTGGGGTTTGTTTCGTTTGTTCCGCAAGCACATGACCCAACGTGGATAATACACTGCCGACTGCAAACCACCTAAATGCTTCACTTCCGCGGCACTTCTATCTAGACAGTGTGCTCTCCTCCCCTACCTACTTATCTGTTTTCATATCTGCTTTACTACGAAGTACCAGCGGGCAGTATCGACTTCTTAGTCCTGCTTACATAAGGACCGATCGGTACCTGCCTATGTGTGGGTCTGAGTATATTTAGGACTACGGTAGGCAAGTACGAAGTATCCACGCCCGGTACCGCCTAACTTTCCTACTTACCTCACCCATCATCGGATGCTGCTTATAGCTCGCCACACACTCAACTTACCTCAGTCAAGTCCGCCAGCTATTCACCTACTCCTCTGTCGCGACGATGCGTTCCCCCAATACTTATTTACCGAGTTCCCCAGACGCATAGATGCGCTCCCATCTTTCCTAGATCCGGCACGTAGGAGGACTTGGCGCTGCCAATGTATAGCCCGCGCCCATCATGTGCGTCTTCCTCGTGCACACAATGCGCTCGTCGCATCTCCCCTAACTCGGGACGACTTTGCTGACGGAATCGCAGGTTCGAAAAGTCCCTTTACGACCTCATCCGAGGCTTGAGAAGCCATAAAGGCAACGAGAAGGAATACATCCAAAACTGTTTGAAAGAATGTCGCTCCGAGATCCGCAGTCAAGACTTGGGTTAGCGGCCACTCCTCGAAGCATCCCCGAACACTTGCTGATAGAACCCGCCCGTATTCTGCAGATCTGAAGGCAACTGCCTTGCTGAAGCTCATATACCTGGAGATGTTTGGCCATGACATGTCTTGGGCGTCTTTCAACGTCCTTGAGGTGATGGCCTCCCCCAAGTATCACCAGAAGCGCGTTGGCTATCTCGGCGCCATCCAAAGCTTTCGCCCGGATACCGAGGTTTTGATGTTGGCTACAAATCTCCTCAAGAAGGTATCTACGCTTGGTTCATTTCTCACCTACATTAAGCGCCGCTGAACTAACGATGGCCCCTTAGGATTTGACAACGACATCAACGACTACCATCGCCCTTCCGATCGTAACTCTTCCTCACGTCATCACACCGTCTCTTGCACTCTCGGTCCTCCCAGATATTTTGCCTCGTCTGAGTCATACTAGCGCCGCTATTAGGAAGAAAACAATCGTTACGCTTTACAG